>CM052960.1:0-456922 GCA_028554685.1 Agrotis ipsilon | reverse complement strand
ACTTTAAAATCATGTTGTTGAGTCAGCCTACCCCGAATGAGAATCTAACTTAATAAGTTATGTAAAAACTTTGTAATTACAACATTGTTCTAGAACATTCGACCTTTAGGGGATGTATAATAAATTCTTTGATAATGATGTGTTTGAAAAGATACTTGAGCATTCTAAAACCCTTCGAAATTGTATGCCAACCAATCTATCTATCTATATCTATATACATACATATACATACATACATACATACATATACATACATATAATAAAACTGTAGAAAATTTATTTTTGTACATTAAATAAAAACTCAAACAATATAGCCAGGGTATTAAAGGACAACCAATAGAACCTATTTCTAGCATTTTTAGAATTTTTGTCTGTTTATCTGTTTGTCTGTGTATTTGTCCAGGTATCACGTAAAATATACGAAATTAATGTAGATAACTTTTATACACAACGATTAAGCGTAACTTGAAGAGGAATTTAGTTTTTGTTTCATAGGAATCGGTTCAGTCTATCAAAAGATATTTGAATTTAAAATGTTTCAGAAGTAAAATTAAGGGTGCACTTTGGTCTCACACATTGATTTCGTACGTCAGTCGCGCGATCTAACTTCGAATAGAAAAACTACATTATTCAAATAACTGGAATGGACTGGAATGGACTGGGATGGACTGGAATGGACTGGGATGGACTGGAATGGACTGACCTGAATTAAGCGCTTAGAACTAAAAAATACATTGTTCAATTCCGACATCCACGCGAACGAAGTTGCGGGCACAGCTAGTATCTAAATAAGACGCTTCTACACACATTTTTAAAGGATTTAACAAAAATGTCCTAAATAAACATATTAGTATAACCCCTTCTACTTTTCAACCCTTTAATAAAATTATGTACTAGACTGGGTTCCGATTGTCAACCACATTGGGGTTCTTCAATGGGTCCTAATACATTCCACAGACATTGCCCGCCTAAATTCGATCCAGTTAGGTACGACTAAGAATTTAATATTTAGTTACTTTCAAATATTTTAGGTCACACAACTCTCTTATAAAACCTTTGCTTTTGTGATACGTAAAGAGTAAAAAACTCATTTCCTCTGTGGGTCCAAAACGGCCACTTTAAGCAATGTTCCTATTAATTCACTACGTGCATTTCTAACAAAGTCATTCGCTGTATATTATGGTTATGTTGTTTTTGAACAGGCATATAAATTACTTATATTCGAAGAGACCTAATTACCTATGTAAAAATACATCTAAACTTTTAAGCTTTCATAAGACAAAGAAAAGGTTGATTTCTTAAGACAAACAGATGTCTCGCTTGTTTTGAGTGTTATCAGCCCCGCCTGAAAAACAACTATAAAATAATCATCAGCCTACAATTTTCCCACTGTTGGAACACAGGCTTCCTCTCTGTGAGAGAGAGTGGGTCATCATCTACCGCGCTGCCCCAGTACGGGTTGATAGATGTCACATGCCTTCGAATTTTTCGTTTTAGGACATGCTGGTTACCTCACGATGTTTTCCTACACCGTTTGAAGAGCTGGGGGGCAATTCTCGGTTTTAGAGATGGTGACGAACTAATGACGTCATTTTTTTGAAATTTTACTGAACTCTAACATTACCCTTCGACAAAAATGGCGAATTTGACATAGCAATTACTTAGCCATTTTTATTTTTAAAAAATGACGTCATTAGAATTTTTTGTCGAGTTCGACACCATAAAATATAAAATGAATTCCAGGAAATCGCGGGTTCGAAACCACGACCTCTTTAGTAGGGGTTTATACTACTCGCAATCAATTCAAATTAAAATCACATATATTCAGGCTTAGTTTTTCGATTTTTTTGGTTCTTTAAAGTAGTCAAAATCAAAATCAAAAGTCATTTATTCAAATTAGGCTGATTTATCAGCACTTTTTGAAGGTCAATTTTTGCATAAGACAGTCTCCCAAAGCGCCCCCCTAGTGGTGTTCAGCTTGCGGCGGTGACCTTACCTTACCTGACTACAAACTAGCTTCACAGTATAAAAATAATGGCCTTTAGGCTGTCTCCTTGCGGCCCGTGAAAGACCCCAGTTTACCCATTGAGTACGGAATTCTAAAAATATACTTACAAAAAATGGATGCTCCCCTCGATATGACTGCAGGCCTCCAGCGATCCTCATGGAGGTGCTCTCCTGTTGCCTGATAATCTTATCCGTGGGGATCCCCACACTTTTGTGGTACCTGAATAAAGCTGCCTTGGCTACCAGCAGCGCCAGGATACAGATAAGTAGAGTTATGATCTTCATATTGACAAGTACGTTCAGAAAGTGGTCACAGATCGACGATGGAATCGTCTATTTATCTATTCTTGAGTAGAATTTTAAGTAGTCCTCGCATTTAGATAAGTAGAGCATCACTCGAGTATAGATGTTTAACTAGATCTATGTATAGGCTTCCCAGGGATATGACGTTAATTGTTTTCAGTCTCAAAATAGCTTCATGAGACATGCACACACATAAAGTCATGTAACTTTTCCATAAGAGCAAGTAGAACTTGCTGCGATACTTACACGTAACTTTTTTGTTTTTTTAATATAATTTTATTATTTTATAATGAGACATGAAGTTTGCCGGTAGCAGTTTTGCTCAGCTAGTGTTTCTGAAGAATACTAATAGGGCCAATGTAGGTCCATCTAAGGTGTCCCATCAGGGTGGTTAAACACAACAACTATTTTGTTTTTCAATCATCCTTGCAACATGATCAATCTGGCACGCGCAGTTGCTGAGTGATCTATTGCAATCTGAGGCTCATGGAGGGCCAAACGCTTGCCAGGGTCACGGAGCTGGTTTAATCCGGCAACTGTGACCCTGGAGCGTAACTGCTCCACCCAGAACGGGAGGAATCAATTATAAAATGTACTATCTAAAAATTAAAAAAAAAACACAGTCATTCTGTCTGTCTGCTAAGCACTTTTGAACCTGAATGGAGGCTGTCACTTTTGTTTAAAGGATGTCTTTAGTATTCCTACTTTAATGCCAAAAGGACTTATTACTACAAGTTTGCCAGAAAAAAATAATTAGCCATCTTAGTGCATCCAGGCCCGACCTACCATATTATCTACAAATCTGTTTACAATTTAAAATAATAATGAGATCAATTATAGAATCAAATGACTTATCGCATTTTAGTGAGCTAATAACGGATAATACGTGGCATCAATAATTTTCAATCCCTTTTCTATGCAGACCATCAGCATAATTAATGATTATTTTTATTTGATTTTAAAAATATACCAGTTACCAATGTTCTTAAAACAATAATAGTTATTTGTTATACAAGAGTGCAAAGTTGATTTTTGACCGCGTGCTCAATTTTGATGACCGAGCAAGCGAATGATTCTAAAATTGAATCACGAGTGCAACGAGTGATTCAAAAATTAGAATCATGAGTGATAGCGAGGGAATCAAAAGAGCACAAGGTGAAAAATCTTTGCACTCGAGTGCAACACGTAACTTTTCATCCCACCTCAGCGAGGAAATGACGAAGGGACAAGGGGAGGCGTATTGAATTCCGAAACGATACTAAGGATTCTGGGGGTATAATACCATTGCGAAGTTCGCGCGCATCCGCGCGAACCACCGGTCACATTTTGTTTATTTCTGTCTAACACACGGTCTTTTGAGCATATTTCTCTGTTCCACTCGAATCTGTATTAGTAACCGCATCCAGTAAAACCGAAACAAGGACCAGAAACATTCAATTAAAAAAAAAAATGTCAAAGTCAGTCTGTGGTTACGCGCGCCTACGTCAGCTAATGGCTGCCGGGTGGCTGCCGGTTTTAATTGTTTATTACGTTGTGGGTGAGTGTTATTGAGTGGATTAGTGATTTAATGGTGAAATAAGTATGAATTACGCAGCTTTACACCCGAGAAGCGTACTCTGCTTTTCACACCTAATGCGAAGAAAGAAATTCTATTTTTGAAATTTGATGTGGTAGGTACGACAACCTTCGAACGTCAAGTGGGCACCACAAGCGATCAGCTGTTGCGGCCAGCGGCCAGCCATTACTGCTACAACTCTTTAGTGCTCACGATGTTCTAAAAGAGGATAAAAACGGCTTTTACGCTTAGATATCGAAGAGCAAAAGTACCCTTTCCGAGATGGGGGGATGAAAAATTTTAGTGTGTTGACTTGGTTTGTTCTATGATCTGGTTTAAATTCTGAAAGGACCGCTTCATGTCTGTCTCAAAATGAAATACAAAAATATACTTCATGCATTATTAATTTACAAGCAGAAAATGAATTTAATGGTTTTTGAAAATTGTCAATTATTCTTCAACGAATGTTCCTTAATCGGTTGCAGTAGCGTGTTACATGTTGTTGCATTACAAAAAACTGTTGATCCAGCGCAGGTGTGACGTGATGCGTGTGTAGCCTGTTGGGTACCATGCGTTGCAGCCAGCGGCAGTCATGAACGAGACCAGACCCACCTGTAGAGTGATGAAGATAATTAGCACTGCCTGCACCAGATAGTAAAACCAAGTCCACAAAGTGAGGTCGTCTCAACAAAATAGAGACTGATAAAATTTTGTGAACAGAACTTAGTAAAGTACCTAAATGACCGATTGATACGTCCTACTGGTACTTCATCTTACATATTTAAAATTTCTTCACACTTCTTATTCACGTTGCCAAATCTGAGGTTACAGTACGAGTGCGTGACGCCAAAGTAAGTGAAAAGGGCAACCGTATTACTTTTTTTAGCCTGTTCTGTCCCACTCCTGGGCAAAGTATAAATCAACTTGTAGAAAACGGGTATTTTTTACGTTACGCGCTCATTCTCTGCCGTGCCTCTAGTGGGTTTCTTTTATAATCAATACCGTTTTATTAAATCACACTTGGCCATTCATGAACGAAAACTAGAAAAAAATATATATGGAAAATTCTCCAATGACCCTTCTAATAGATTAAATCAAGAAAACTTACCAGCAAATCTTTTCCAGAGGCGCCTTCGTATCGTCGTAAGACTAGAGGACCACCGTAGTCCCCTCCACAGGCTCCCTTGCCGTTGCTTCCACTTGTGCACATGATGTCCAGGGTCACCAAGGACCCATAAATCTGAGCGCACTGCGTGTTACTGATGACTTTCACAAACACATCACGAAGTCTTGTAGTCCCGTATGATGGATCAGCTGAAAGTAAATACTAGGTTATTTCGAGAGTAAATGATAAGTGATGGTTATGGACAAAGTAGCAGGTAAATCCGCCAAGACGAGCCAAGCGAAGCGCAAGGGCACTACCTACCTTTTCTCGAAGTGTTTCGTCGTTTTTTTGAACTCTCATAGAGTTGGTTTCCGATGTACCAGATAGTTCATATTCACAGGATATGATGCCAATAATAGACTTATTAAGCACACAAAATCTCAATGGAATAGCTTTAATAGTTTAGCTTTTAGAGACATCTAAAATACACGGATTTCGTCACTGATTCACTGATATATTGGCACACTGACACACTGATGATCATCAAAATGTTTGGCTAGTTCCTGCAGTGCTAAAGAGCTGAAATTCGGTATGTAGTCTAAGTTTAGTATACAACCAACAAGAAAATTCACAAACTTATAACTTTCGCCCCCCATCGCCTAAAATGGGGGGTGGATGTTTGTATGAGGCCTTAAGATGTTAGGATACTTCCTGCAGTGCTAGAGATCTGAAATTCAGTATTTAGTCTAAGTTTAGAATACAATCAACAAACAAATTCATTCCCATCCCCTAAAATTGGGGGTGGAAGTTTGTATGAGACCTTAAGCCTTATTCGGGTGGAATCAAAAAGTCAAAAAAGTCAAAAAAGTAAAAAAATCGTTAAAAAAGTCAAAAATGTCCAAAAATCAAAAAGTCGAGAAATTAAAAAAAGTCAAAAATCAAAATATCACTTTTACAATATGGGTTTCAAATGAAAGGACTCATTGAGTGCAACTCGAAAAATAATGTAACGTCATTATAAATCCAATATGGCGGACCATATAAGATGGTAGAATAGTTATTGTTAATGCACTTTTGCAATATGGGTATCAAATGAAGTGACCCGTTGAGGGCAACTCGAAAAATAATGTGACGTCATTCTAAATCCAAGATGGCGGAATCATTTGTTTTTAATGCACTTCTGCAATATGGGTATCAAATGAAAGGGCCCGTTGAGATCAATTCGAAAAATAATGTGACGTTATAAATCCAAGATGCTAGCAACTTACAAAAAGAACTGAAATCCCATCAAAAACATTTCATGTAAACTGTTGCCAAAACGAGCACATAAGGTTTGGCCTACGAAAAAGATATCAGATCTCATGTAGAATCAAGCTTCTGAATCTACACGGCCTAACTCTAGCAACCCTAACTTCACAAATTCTACAAATCAGTAAAATGTATGGCTTGGCTGTTTCGTTACTTAGGTACTTCAGAAGCTAAATATTAGCATCACCTCCACAACGGTAGCGAAACGGTGAAGCCATAGATTTTACTGATTTGTAGAATTTGTGAAGTTAGGGTTGCTAGAGTTAGGCCGTGTGTATTCAGAAGCTTGATTGTACATGAGATCTGACTCCATTCGGACCCTAATAGTCTTAGCGCTTGTTTTTATCAGTACTGTAATGCGCTTATAGTAATCATTGAGATACTTACTTGGAGAAGTTTTTCCATATCCAATTATTTCAGCCGTGTACCCTTCAAGTGTACTGAAATATGCGACCGGCAAAGTAACGTAATCGACGTTACCTAAAAAAATGATTAAAAGTTACAATATTATCGTATCATCTTCTGCCTAGCACTTTTTCCAAAAGTGTTGGGGCCGATTGTCATTCATATGGGACTGTTCTCCACAACCTAATAACTGCCAAAGTTTATCTTATTACCATACGATACTTTTTGATATAACTGGTTGTCAGACTGTAGAGTTTCCGAGCTACAGAGGAATCTCGCAATAGCAGATAGTCCCCATCCATAGACTAGTCTCGGCAGGCGCGGCCTTACCTTGATTGTGTAGTTTACTAATGCACAATTAATAAAAAAAACTTAAAAAAAGGGAACCGACATCAAAACCAAACACAAAAAAGTGTAAAATAACTTTTCTTTCGGAAGTCGTCGGCTTTGTTTTTTATTTTATTGACACTTTTCTGAAAACCACATCTCGATCGGTCCAGCCAAACTTGAGATAATCTCGGACAAACATACACACAGGTCGAACTGAGAACCTACTTTTTATTTAAGTCGTTAAATTCTAATAATACTTACTGCTGGTTGAAATATAAGGGGTTTCAACCATTGCGATGTCGTTGGCCAAGGAGTTCGCGTTGTATTGGGGATGCACTATGACTCTATCGGCATATTTTCGGATACCTCCATTAAATAATGTCACCGTGCCTACCACAACCTTAAACAAAATAGTAATTTAAAATTCAATAATGTTTTTTTTTACAGAAATGCGTAAAACAGAGAAATTATACATAAGTATTATGTATATTAAAATAAAAATTTTAGTAAAAAAATATATAAATTAAAATTAAGATTTACTTAATAATAAAAATATTATTAACTTAATCTAAACATAATAAAGAAACAAATAACAAAAACAAAATTCGACAGCTGCATGAAATGGCTGTAAAAAGAAAGGGACCACTCAGCATAATGCTGTGCTTTGAGAGACCCACAGCACAGCTCTGGTTTGCAGTGGTCACCCGAAGAAGAAAGAGAATAAAAAGAAACAAGAGTGTGAAAATGAAAACTTACTTGTTGTTACTTGTTTGTTACTTACAAGTAAGTTTTTGATTACAGAAAGAAATGCTTATTTTAGAAATTGTTTGTCGAGTTTTAGTTCAAAATCAGAATATTTTTATATCGTATCAAGCAATTCTATCTTCTTCATTGCAGGTTAAAATTCAAAAGTGCCTTTTATATAACCCTGATTGATTAAATATTTTTGACCTACCTGCATTTCTCTTCCTTCAGACTCTCCATCGTACCAGCATTGTCCAATAGTCACAACATAGTACCGACTGAGGAGAGCGCCCCCACACACGGATGTCTCGCCTGACTTTAGAGTGACTATCAAACCGGCCTATGAAACAAAAATATGACAAATAAATAAAGATGATTTTTTTCCAGAGCCAATTAGAGTAACAATCTATGTAATGTATCTATGGATGAAAAGACAAAATGTATACGATAATATTGTAGTTCTTTTTTGAGAAAAAAGTAAGTCATAACTGACTCAGAACAAAATAACTGAAAGAAGAATAAAAAGGCAGTTTTTAGTTCAAATATTTGCTTCGTTCGGGGATCAAACCACAAGCTACGCATCAGTCAATCGCTTAGGTACTACGCCGCCGATCGTGCATTCTGCATAAAAATTAATAAGTAACGAAAACATACTTACAAAATATGGATGTTCTCCTAGATAAGAATCATACCCGCCAGCAATTCGCATAGACTCCTGTTGCCGGATCCTTGCAGCTGTGGGGATCCCCACTCGCTTGTGGTACTTCGCACCAGCTGCCTCTGCTACCAGCAGTGCCAGGACACCAACTAACAGAGTTGCAGTCTTCATCGTAACAGAGATGTATGGATAGTAATGAGTATCAATGGCAGAACTGTCTTTATAGAAAGTAGATCATGCGGATTTGATGTTGTCTTCAGATAAGTGTGAGTACTACTTGAGGAAGGGGCTTTTTCTACGTAATAATATTTAGGTCTGTTAAGTATTAAGTGGTTTGTTATCATGGTAAACGTAAATGAGGAAATTTGAAATGAATTTCGAGTACTAAGTCTTCCTCATATACTGTTACCTCGTTTGCTACTTTCAAGGCATTGGTATCGTAATGGAAGAGTTGTTGGTTTTCAAAAACATCTTTTTTCAGCACCTCAAACAATCTATTTGACAAGTTTTTTTTACTAAACAATTAAGTGTTTAGAATCTCTGCGTCAAAAATAGACAATATTTTTTTTGTCAAAAGCAAGTACAGATTTTACTTGCTTCTGATATCAGTCAGGGGCCCACACGAATTTTGATGCGTTATGTCTTTGTAAAATGCATTGGTTTAACAAAAGAAAAAATACGTGTCCAATTTTTTTTGAAACCCTAGCTGTCAGAATATTTGGAAGTTGATACTTTCTAATTTCCTATTATTGTACAGGTATATATGACGGGCTGGTGTATGTGCTTATACTGAAGTGTTACAGGTAAATACTTTAATTAATGAATCATCGCAAAATACTCTAAACAATAGTATTGTCTGCGCTTATCTGTTAACATCAACCAATTGTGGATTGTTTGTAAACTATGCTATCGACTAATAGTTCATCATACGTTACACATTCAGCAAAATAAATCTATCCGAAAGTATTGCCCGGCGGGCGGGTAAGAACAGGGAAGTATTTTAAGCCGTTAAGGAAAATCCGGGCCTGTACTAAAGTAACTTATCAGTGAACCCTTACTTCCTATTAGATCTGAATTCATAAGTTCTGAAAACACATCGGAAGCCGGGACAACGGACCAATCTTGTTGTCACCAATTTTTATTTCATATTATCACTAACTAATCCTTGTGCCTAAGTGCTATAGAACATGAAATGCCCGAGAAAACTGACGAGTTTTAGTGCTTACATAGTAGGTACACCATGTACAAAAAAGAAAAATAATTGCAATTGTTGCTAATTTTGATCAATACTAGGTATTTACATAACAAAATTAATAAACAGATTTTGTTATGTAACACGGACTTTCTTTGCAGGGCCTCTATACATTCGGGGTCCTATAGGATGTGAGCCTCGAGGAGCGCGGTACTCAAGGTACCTAAAAATTTCAGTTAATACTATGTATAATTTAATTACATTTTTTTTTAAAGCCAAGATGTGGACGATGTTGAAGCACGCTTGTCTAGAAGTAACCTATTTACTCCTGAATAGAAGACCCCCAGTCCAGACCCAGTCGGGAAATAAAGATGGCGGCAGGGAATTCCACTCCTTAGCTGATCTATCCTTTGTGATAGCAACCCTATCCAGAAAACTAATTAGTAATTAAGACATGTAACAGTTAAACTCGTCTCTTTACGGCATCATTACATTCAACTCGTTTACGACTCAGTTTGATACGAACTCGATAAGGTTTATGACTCGGGATATTGTATTAAATTTCGATAGGTCGTAAAAGACTGAATGTAAAATTAGTTGAACGTTTCGTGTAATGTTGTGAACTGTATTGAATTAGATAAGTGTTCTTGATGATAGGTGCCTAATTAATTAATCATACGACACTTTAGGGCAGCGATTCCATTGTACAAGTTACTGGTATTCATGTTGCGATTGTATATTTGAAATAATTTTGAACAGTGGATTGTTTATTTTTTCCAATTCAAGTAATAAGTAAAGTATATTATGTTTACATTATATCAATGTGACGTCACACTTTGCAAGGCCTCCCACTGGACTTATTTGATGATTTTACCACGCCAAAAAAAGGCTTCCCTAGGTTATGGAAACGCGCCTTAAAAGTATTATTGAAACATTTTCGCATTAGACGAGATGGTACTCGTAACGCGAAAGATCGATTGTGTTTAAATCACAGTAACTGATCAGAATTTTAATGTAGCTTCTCCGTCACTTTTTGATACTAATGAGTATAATTATTTCAGTATATCAAAGTAATGTTTATAGGGATGTGTGGGTGTGTTTTATTACCGCATTAGTGCTTCAACTTTAACAATCATGTTGTTGAGTCAGCCTACCCCGAATGAGAATCTAACTTAATAAGTTATGTAAAAACTTTGTAATTACAACATTGTTCTAGAACGTTCGACCTTTAGGATAAATAATAAATTCTTGGATAAATTTAAATAGGGAAAGCTATGTTTGAAAAGATGCTTGAGCATTCTGAAACCCTTCGAAATTGTTAGCCAACCAATATCTAAATAAGACGCTTCTACCCCACATTTTTAAAGGGTTTAACAAAAATGTCCTAAATAAACATATTATTATAACCCCTTCTACTTTTCAACCCTTTGATAAAATTATGTACTAGACTGGGTTCCGATTGTCAACCACATTGGGGTTCTTCAATGGGTCCTAATACATTCCGCAGACATTGCCCGCCTAAATTCGATCCAGTTAGGTACGACTAAGAATTTAATATTTAGTTACTTTCAAATATTTTAGGTCACACACAACTCTCTTATAAAACCTTTGCTTTTGTGATACGTAAAGAGTAAAAAACTCATTTCCTCTGTGGGTCCAAAAAGGCCACTTTAAGCAATGTTCCTATTAATTCACTACGTGCATTTCTAACAATGTTATTTGCTGTATATTATGGTAATATTGTTTTTGAACAGACCTATAAATTATTTATATTCGAAGAGACCTAATTACCTATGTAAAATTACATCTAAACTTTTAAGCTTTCTTAAGACATAGTATGAAAATAATATCATTGGTCTAAAAATAAGCGATGTTTTGTTCGAGTTGCTTTCACATATTGCTAAAAAAACGGCTTTCAAACATTAGACAGTCCTATTGGATGCTCTGTATATTTGAGGACTTAGCGATGTAGTTTTATATAAGAGCAGTTCAAATCGGGCTATAGAAACGTTCGACGTCCTACGCACATACATCTTTTTTAAACAAGCCCTTAATAAACATCATAAATATTTATCAGTTACCATCATTCCTTTTCTTTTTTTCACCTATTCAAGGACTCTACCATAGGGTAAGCTTGCTTACCATATAAGAATTACAGCCTGTCTATCTGTAATTACACACAAACACCACTCACTCTTGTACAATAACGGATACTTCATCTTTCATTTACGCATATACTGGATAAGTTTCCTACTACAATAAATATTGTCACATTATACATAATATGTATATGTAAGGTAAACAATGAAACATTTTATTATCTAATAATATTCCCAGAATATAATTATAATTGAATGCACTACACAAATTGTCACTCGAACTACTCACTAAACAATTCAACCATTTCAAAGCGTCACAAAATAATGGTCGGTACAATCGACCACATAATAACTTAATAATGAACCGAAATGAAGTAATCGCGATGTGGTGCACCACATCGCACACTGCACGCGGATGTCCTCAATGATTGTAGGTTAATATTAAATTTTATTAAAATGGCCCCTGATGGCGGATGTGATCTATATCAGGTTTCAACGAGATCAAAAGTATGTAGTGGGTAGTAGTGGTAGTAGGATAAATAAACTGAATTGTATTAAATCAACTATCAGAAAACAATTAAGTGAACAAAATTCTGCGCCGAATTTCTTTCAGTTTAAGGACCTATGCACAACACGTTTTTTAAACGCACGGCGCGTTTTTGTCAAACAGAGCAGTTTGTTGTCGCGATACAAAGTGTCAAACGCGCGATTGCATCGCGTCTGTATCGCTACAACGGCACGTATAATAAACGTAGTGTGCATAGGCACTTAAATTCAAATTATGTTCACTCTCCTAAACAATGGTATAATTAATCTCTTAGTATTAAATACCGCTATAACTTCAGTGTTTTATGAACATCTGCGGGTTATCAAAGTCACCTCCAGTTCCACACTGGAATAAAAGCCCCTCAACACAGGTATTCAATTCATTCCATTATACGGCACTAGCGTTCATTAACACCAACGATGCTCAATGGGTCGGACAGGCCCCCCGTCCCGCCCCCGCCGTCCCGCGCGATCCCGCACGCCTCGTTAACGACAACCTTTCATCTGATTAACTGCTAGCCTTTTAAATACCCCTCTGTTTCCCAGTTTTATTGGCGGGATTCCGAGCTCGCGCGACACGTCACGTCATGTGAGAGAACCAATGAAACAGCTTTATTGTATCGCTATTCCCAGCTCTGAATAATCATTCCAATAAAAATCAATGTATGTATGAATAATTATCGCTACAAATTGAGGTTTGTATTTCGGCAATGCGTGCTCATTGTGGAGATATATGGTTGTTAGCGGTTAATTGGATTCATTGTCATTACTAAATTAAAACATTCAATACAATTTTGTTTTAATGCTTAAGCGATTTTATCACCGAAAATACGTCGAACACTAAATATATTGATGCCTAGTAAAGGCAAACAAACTAAATGGTGTACATAAAACAGGCTGGCTTATTTTAATAAAAGCAAATGTATTTCCACGAATTTATTACTTTGAATACAGAAACAATTTTTCCAATGAAAAAGTGATGTTTATTTGCCGTGGTATCTTTATACCCATTACTTTCTTAAGGGTTATATCGCATATTTTATGATCGACAATTTTCTTATCTAAAAAGCGTAGATATAAGAAAGTGTATCGAAATAACGCGCAATAAAATTGTCTGTCTCTGAAACTGTAATTTCAGCAAAAAGAGATGTTGAACATTTAGCGAGCGAGCGACTTTCGCAAGAACAGAAGACGAGATTTTTGCTACTAATGTCGCTATTATCACGCACGATCTAATGAACATATAAAAACACCCTATAAACTCGATCAACCCAATCTCTCTTGTACCCTAGTTTTAGTACGATAGAGTTTAATTTACCCTGACATCATGTTTCGGTTATTGAATTTCTTGCGCCCAGTGGGTCGGCTCACGTAGTTCGTTTTCACAGTTTGTGAGATGTTTTCACAGCTATTTATCTGATGTCTGCTGGTGGACGCTATCTAATTACGTCGTGAACACAAGTGATTACAATCGACACTAGATGCTTTTATTGACTGGTCTTACTCCGTACAAAATAAAGAAATGGTTTTTTTTTCTACTTATCATTAAAAAAATCAAGAAAGCAAATAATTTCTTATAATTAAAAGCATAGTTTTTTATATCAAGATGTGTACCTAAACTTAAAAGTATAATCTAGAAAAGACTAGGTATTTACTCAATGTCAGACTTTCAGAGAAAAATTCAGGACTTTCAAGATAAGTAATTAAAAATATTAATTAAGACGGTAAAATTTAGACACGATATCCTTTTTTTTGGTGGTAAAATCATCAAATGAGTCCTCCCACATAGGGCAAGGCGGGAGGATGCCAAACTCGTACTGACTAAAATCCATGGTATCCTTCAATAGCCCTTTACGTTCCAGGTTTACCGTAATTCCAAGACACGATATCCTTTAGTTAATATCCGAAAACAAAAGCGTAGTTAATGTAAAACCTTCGAAATTACGACTAATGAGAGATAGGATCAGGAATAAAACAAAATTAGTCACGTACAGTACATTTTATGTCAGTCGCCATAGATTAAGTAGTAGAAAGGAAATGATAAAATGTTTATTAAGTATTCTGTAGCTGCGATCACAAGATTTCAGTATTTTATTTACAGCGTACTTGAGGTATTTACTGCGTTTATTATATGGAAAAATCGAACAGCGCCAGTAGTGTGCGAAGAAGGAACAATTTTTTTCCTTGTTGATGTCAAAGTTCCAGTTTACTTTACGTCACATAAACTGTATATTTATGATAAGGCCTCAGGCCTCTGTGGTGTAAGCCCGAGGTCAGAAGTTCAAGCCATTTCTTTTCCATTCATACGCTTTGAGTTTGGCAATTACACCACTTTATATAAGTTATTATGTTTTGTGATCGAGATACAACTCTCTTTTTGGTTTTGTCTATTCAAATGTGTTTGAGATTTAGACAAATTTACAAAGTATTTCGAATTTGAGGCAAATCTCAATACGGTTTTATTTATAGTTTTCACAATGTTTATATAGTGGATTCTTTTTTCCGATATTAATGAACCAAGTAAGCATTTTGCCCGACATAAAGGAACTTAGGATGCCATTGAGATGTAATATTTGTAAAATACTAAGTCTGGTATCCATTATTATGTGAAAATGGAAATGTGCATAAATTATTTAGTCTAGGTAATTACTTTGGAAATTATTTGGTATCGTTTCTGCGAAGTATTATTATTCTATGTAGTTGTAGTAGTAGTGTCGGCACACGCCACCCCTATCAATCTGAGATCGTATCGTTTTGATTGCTGTTCAAACTAATAGCGCTTTTCAAACTGCTGTGTGCTGGCTGTATTATATAAGTGTTGTTTTGTACGACTATTTTGTATGAATTAGTTTCTGTTTCGCTTCAAATTCACTTTTGGGTAGTTTCCTTGTGAAGGGTCACGGTCCATACAAAATTTACCCAGCCTCGGCGCAAATGAAATATATCACAGTTTTTTCGTTATTTTATGTATATTAAATAACAGGTTTTCTTTTTTTCAATTTCAGTGGCTAAGTTGGTTAACTTGCTTAAATAAGAATTATGAAAAATGTTAAACTTACTAATTACTGTCCCTCGCGTTGTCTCCTGCTGGTCGGCTCCTATTGGTCGTAACATGATATTATAATTATAACTTACAGTCTGCTGCCTCGAAAAATTGACTATTCAACACAAAAAGATTTTTTTAAATTCGAACCAGTAGTTCCTGAGATTAGCACCTTCAACCAAACAAAGAAACTCTTTTTCAACTGTGAGTGGTTGGCTATGTCCGAAACTACGAGGAATATCTAAAAACGTTGAAAGGATCTCCAGGCCGATTTTGACGAAATTTAAAACTGCATCATTGGATTTTAGAAAAATCAATAATTCTTGCCAGGAATCGAACCCGCTGATTTTGGAAAAAATCACATTCTGTTTATTAGTCCCATTGTGTCAAATTTATAAGATCTGCTTTGTAATAACCGTAATTTGTATGGTGTCAATAATAAAGTTAGTTTTATCCAAACGTGGTTAGATGGTATCTTTATCACTAGTAAATTGTTTAATACTTTCTAGTGGTAAAGTAGACTATTTTTATTTTACTAAAGACGGGCGTTTAACGAGCGTTGCTTTGCTGGATTACAAATTGTTGAAAAATGTTCTTCACAGCCCAAGAATGAATCACAGTTGATTTAATTTTAAACTTTAGATTTCAACATTCATAAATTCAAGACTTTTTCCAATAAGGGTATTCATCAATCACAGAACGGCACCTGTTACATTCTTAACATTACTTAATTTTATTCCTTTTTAGTAAAGGAAAAAAGACAAAAAACGAATCAATCGTTCCATATCGGTTCGAGAACAAAACAATACGGGAAAGTATACAATATTTTTCTTTTTCTTGTATTGTTTTTATGTAAAGGCTTAAATAATTTACCATAAGGAAATACTGTATGATTTTCCTCCGTCCTTGAGTCAAGATACAAGTTGATGGACAGACCGACCCGACGAAATATGACCCAAGAGGCTATTCCACTCTGTACACACGGCGAGTATGCCGTGGCGGATGCAAACAAAGGGTTGGGTTGTTTGGGTTGTTTGTGCTATTTCGGCAGGCTATAGTTATCCTGTAACGTGAGGGCCCGGTTACCAGGGAGGTTCCGGGGTTGATTGGAGGTAATTTACCTTTCGCGCTAATCTTGAACTTCGCTTGTAAACTTCATTAAAGGACATTGTCACTGGGGAAGTGACAATGTCCTGTAATGTAGTTTCACTTGATCTCCAAATAATACGTGCGTTGCGACTAAAATTGCAAAGAAAACAAATTAATGAGTTTGTTGAACTAGAGCCTATGCGCTCCACGTTTTTAAAACACGCAGTCGATGCGCGTTTCTAAATCACGGGTTGCCGGCGCGTTTAAAAAACGTGGTGTGCATAGGCTCTTTACGGAGTGATCTATAAATTATTATGCATATACTATTATTTATGAAATGGCACAAACATTTAAGTTAATGCCATATTTTTAATACTCTAAGAGCAGAATACTTAAGCTAACATAATTCAATAAAATATACCAGATACTAATCACTTTCATATAGAAATAAAAAGGTTTTACTAAGTTAATTCATTTCTCCTTTTAACTAGTTAGATTGAGTGAGTTAATTGCTCATTAGTTTCCTTATAGTTCTGTGCTATGGGAGTTTGTACTTAGAAATTAATTTATTTGCAAACCTGTTTATTGCCTCCCAGGCTTCGTGTTAACGACGTTATTCTAAATTGAAAAAGCGACCCTTTATTATATTAATTTAGCTGTAGGGTCAAGGTGAATTTTCTTTTGAATGTAAATTAGATTTTTTAAAGGTACAGAAAAAAATCTTTTACTAAAAACGTTATCTTTTAATGTTATACTCGTTAAAAAGTAACGGTTGTTGTTTGTTTAAAAATAATCTGTGAAAAAGCTTTTCTTAGGAGACATGAAGTTCTTAATTAAAAAGGTCAAAAATGGATCATTAAAAATTTAGAACACCCACACAATTTCCTTTTAAATTCCTTAAGGTACGTACATAGGTACCATGTTAGATATTAAATAATTTGTGTTTCATAACACGTCCACATTATGTAACCTTGTTATCCAACATAGCTATATAAAACAATACTGTATATTTAAACAACATTAATTTGACTGTAAAGTCAACGTGTTATTTGGAAGTAGTTAATAACTGCTCCAAGAGATGGCGCTACGTCACCGAAATTGTTTAAGCAAGGAAATAGAAAAATTCAGCTTGCAAGTGTATAAGACGCGGGTTCGAATCCCACTTGCAACAGAATTTTTCTTTCTTCAAAAATCATCTTTTATGTTATATAACAATAGCAATGTTGTACAACATGGTATGTTACATAGCCTGTACGCAGCTATAGAAAAAATATTTATCAAAAACCCTTTCCCAAAGAGTTAAACGTGTGTAATGAACATTTATCATAAATCTTCGACAGAAAAATACTTACAAAAATACTTTTACTTTTCAAAATAAAGGACGATGCTTTTCTCACCAAATAATTTTCCTCCACAATTCGATCTGAGTGTTTGGCATGTCATACAGTCCTGTGTACTTGTAGCTACTTTCGTTAACAATCGCTTTGATAATAAAAAGTGTGTTTGAAAATGATTTTAAATTGTGTACTTGTAGCTACTTTCGTTAACAATCGCTTTGATAATAAAAAGTGTGTTTGAAAACGATTAAAATTGTGTACTGGTGGCAAATTTACGTTCATTAATTCTGATTTGATATAGTAGATTAAAAGGTTAATTTAGTAGAAGTATCATCATCATCATGGCAAGATTGATGGCAAGCGGCCGAGGGGTCGCAGTCCACTTAGATGGTCGGACCAAATTCGCTCTTCCCTGGACACGAAACTTCACGATGCTCTTCATTCTACCAAGGACAGAAACAGATGGCGGAGCATGGTCAAACCCAAAGTGACTTCACGTCGGGGGAATCACGACCCTCAGCAATGAGGAATACGACGCGAGGAGGAGGATCATCATCATCATCATCATATCAGCCGTAAGACGTCCACTGCTGAACATAGGCCTCCCCTTTAGACTTCCAGTAGGATCGGTTGTAAGCGGCCTGCATGCAGCGTGATCCTGTGGCCTTCATAAGATCGTCTGTCCACCTAGCGGGTGGACGTCCTACGCTGCGCTTGCCGGTGCGTGGTCTCCATTCGAGAACCTTACGGCCCCATCGGCCGTCAGTTCTGCGTGCTATATGGCCTGCCCACTGCCATTTCAACTTGCTAATTCGTTGGGCTATGTTGGTTACTTTGGTTCGTCTACGAATCTCCTCATTTCTGAGTCGATCACGCAGAGAGACTCCGAGCATAACCCTCTCCATAGCTCGTTAGACTATACTGAGCTTACTAATGAGGCCCATAGTAAAGGACCACGTTTCGGCGCCATACGTCATCACTGGTAACACACATTGGTCGAAAACTTTCGACTTGAGGCACTGAGGTATTTTGGACGAGAAAACGTTACGCAATTTCCCGAACGCTGCCCAGCCGAGTTGGATTCGGCGGTTGACTTCTTTCTTGAAGTTGGACCTACCTAGCGCGACGGTTTGTCCCAGGTAGACATACGAGTCAACAACTTCTAGAACCGAGTTCCCAACTGATAATGGGGTGGGCACAACATGGCCATTACACATTACTTTTGTCTTGTCCATATTCATTTTAAGACCAACCTGTTGGGAATCTCGATTGAGGTCGCCGAGCATCGTGCTGAGATCTTCCATCGATTTTGCCATGACAACAATATCGTCGGTAGTAGAAGTATGTCTCCTAATAATAAAAAAAAAACATTATAATGTAATTGAAATTGTTAGCACATTGTTCATTTAAAAAAAGGCGCGTGCTCAGTTTGAATTAAACACCCTTAACCTCGTCTGGGGTCATTGTACTCATAATTTTAAGGAAAATTTAATACAGGACCAATCCTAAAAAAGGAAAAAAGCCAGGATTGTCATACCTTGTGTTCACATAAATCGTCAAACTGAGGGGAAGTTAAATTCACCCCTTTCATAAAGGTTGTTTAATACAGGAAAATTATAGAAAAAAACATTTCTTAAACGCATTAATCTCTATTTTTCCATGTTAATAACCTGAACCCCACAAAAATATTTCTACACGACACTTTCAAACCTAGCAATTACCCCCGTGACAAAAAGTAACAATTTACCAAAATAGGGGTATTTTTATTTCACAATATGACGCCCCCCGCCGCGCGCCGGGGCACGGCTCGCTCATTAATTTTATTTTGACGTTATCACACGAAACAATAACCGCCGATTGGACCCCTGACGTGCTAAAATTAAATGACGGACGCTTACGCCCCCTGAGAAAACAGCCCAGCTTAATTTAATTTTGGAAAATCACAAGTAAAACAATAATTTTAGGTGTTTATGGAAGGTAATTTGATTATGTACAAAGATATTTTGGCGTCAGCATGACATTGACAGGGGTGATTAAAAAAAAACAAGAAAGTTTGGGGCCGCGCGCCAGTATACTGTTGAACAATTTGTGTTTTATTAAAGAAGATTGTTTTTTAAAATTGGATCTTATTGGAACACTTCCGTCATTTATTACCAAACATGGGAGAGAATTATTATTATCACATTACTAAAATTTAATATTTATTGTTTCAACTTAAATTATCATAATAATCATTCAATAATAGGTATTGTTTTATCCGATCAAACACTAAAAACTCTGCTCTCGAATTTTCACCCCACTCCATAGATCCCCCTTTAACGTAGGTAAACAACTCAAACCTCACGTGCACTGTAGCAGAGTTAGATAAACATTCTAAACAAACATTTGTTTGAAACTGCGACTCACGCTACAACCTCAATCTTAAACATGGTACACTTATTCTACTTCCTCTTCGTATGTTTATCTCCAAAACTAAGTGACGTGGAGTAAAAGGATAAAAGACAGAAATACACAATAATGTTAGTACCTTAAAAAGACGTTTCCAATCTTATGTCATTGACAGTTTTAAACTTGTTTTTAAATTACTGTATAATATGCCATTGTTGCTACATACAGTGAGGACACTATGTGAGGACACTATGTGAGGACACTATAAATTAATTTTGCAGACAGAGACTTTTAAAGGATTTTTTTTTATTCTGTTTAATTTAGCAAGTTTCAAACTCATTTATTCAAATTAGTCTGTTAATCAGCAGCTTTTGAACATCAACATTAACAAAAGACCATCCCCAAAATGGCCTCCTTTCACCACTTCCTAATGTTTTAAACGTAAAGAAGAAGTCGCGAAACAAACTCCTCAACAAAACTTACAAAATAACAAGTAAAACAGTTATTCAAGATGTTTCTATTAACTACGCAATTTGATTACCTTTTAAAGTAAAAGAGTTTGCCCTAGATCTCGACCCTTTGACGACGACGTCCGTCGATGCGTCATAAGATGGTCGTCACTCATCAATATTTGCATAACAATCGAGAGGGATGTTTATAATGGTGATTTGAATATTTATGGGAAGCTATTACCTGGTACGGCGGCATTTATGGAAGATTTTGTTCTGTTGAGTTTGAAGGAACGTGTTTGTACACTGCGTATAATAATTTATCTGAATAAAAACAAATTGATTGCCGATACATTCAGCAATCATTTTTTATTTAGGTACATAATATGTAATTATTGTTTTAAAGCATAAGTTTGGAATATTTATAATTTTTCTATTTTCCTTTATTTCAGGCTAGTAGTTTCGGTTTTAATAAAACAAATCTTTTCACAATAAAAATCGTAGCGCATCAATTTACTCTCCCTCTCAAACTAAGCGCGAGGGGCTATTAGATAGATTAAAATGGAATGGGCATTTTACTGCGATTATTTCAATTTTTTTGGACGAACATCCGTTTTGACAAAGACATCCATAGGTTTGTCAAATCAAACCAATAAATACCGTACATACTTCTTTTCGACTTGTAGAACAATTGGTCCAGTACAGGAAAACATAATTATATAAATGTTGTTTCAAACACGTCTCTTTATCTCCCGTTGGAACCTTTTTAATAAGTTTGTTTAGAAAAAGCCTTTGACTACTTGTTTTAGATGTAAACGACATTCAAAATTAGTTCAGTCTTCATGTAGATACCTTAATTGAAATGTATAAATAATGAAATAGTTGGATGTTACTACTCTAGTATCCTAATGCTAGCTACATTTTGGCGAACCAATCCCACGTGTAATCTGCTAATGAAGATGCCGATTCTATTAATTAAGCTCTCAAAATATGTATGAAATTCATAACATTTACATTTTGACAGCTTCTCAGGGGATTAGCTTGTAGTCGCAAATGAAGACCGATTTATTTTGTATAATGTATATTTATTACCTAATATTTACTTTATTATTATACTAAAAAGGTTACTTTCTCATTTTCTTTATCGCTAGTGACCTGCCCTGGCTCTGCACGGGTGTAATCTCTACTATATTATGCATGTTATATAAATATAAACCGTCCTCTTGAATCACTCTATTTATAAAAAAACCGCATCAAAGTCCGTTGCGTAGTTAAGTTTAAAAAACTAAGCATACATAGGGACAGACAGAGGGAAGCGACTTTGTTTTATGTTGTGTAGTGATAGGTAACTATTCATATATATATATATCTCTATCAGAAGCGAGCGGTTCGTGCAATTTACCAACTTGGTGCGCGGGTTTCACTAAAAGATTTATTTAAAGAGATTGGTATTCTCACAGTGGCTTCACAATACATATTCGCCAACATTTTATATATTAGACAAAACATTCATATGTATAGTAAAAACAGCGATATTCACAACTTCAACACTAGAAATAAGAACAAATTACGTGCACCCTTTCACCGGCTTCATAAGGTGCATAATAATTCATTCGTAGGGATCGGTATAACTTTTTATAACAAGTTACCGTCTTCTTTTCTGGACCTACCTTTTAATGCATTTAAAGCAAAAGTAAAAGCCAACCTCTGTTCCAAGGCGTACTACTCTGTTAGCGATTATTTAAATGATAAAGATAGTTGGCCGCTCTGTTGATCTCAGGACAATGATGTTCATGTTCTTTTTACCAAGATTAGCTTACCGACAGGTTATATGTTTTCATATAATTCTGTTTTATTATTAGTTTATTATTATTTTACCATTTACTTTAGTACAGGTCGTAGGATATAATTAATTTACTATATGTGTATTAAACACACATGTAAGCGGACATAGACAGCATTTTAAAACTATTGTCGGAGCTGATGAAGATTGTAAAACCACCTTTGCAATGTATAGATTCAATTTTCCTAGTATTATATAGCTGCATAACCGGCATTGTGTGAGTGCCATGTACATTAGAGCCGTTTTTGATTAGATACCTACGTACTTAACTTTATTGACTTGAATAACCCTGGCGGTTGAAAGTTATGTCATGCTCACTCGAATGTCTCGCTGATGGTGGCGCGTGTGTCGGATCATTTAGCTCCCTTCAAAATGGTTGAGCTGAATGGTGCTGATATATGTGTCATGTTCGTGAACGGGCGCTATCAGTTGAGACTGGTCATCTCTTGGCTGCCACGGTCTATTCTAATTATTAATAACTTTATTTTTGAATTGTCTTTTTATATTTACTATGGACACTAATAACATGCCACATCGTTCTCACATAATGTACCACCTGATGATGAATGATGTAACAAAAGTTTTGTAATGATTTTGGCTATTGAAAAAGAGTGTCCATGGAGATTCTTGCTCATTCTTCTCCATAGAGATCTACGCTTTGGAATGAGCACCTACGGTACTTTCACAGTTTTTATGTCTTGTGACTGGGACTGTAGCACCATAACTATTTTGTACTAGTTTTATTTATATGTCTTTTTGACAATTCAAAAGTGCCTGTAATGGCCTAATTGAAATAAACGCTTTGATTTTGATTTTGATTTATTAATCATTATAAGGTTATTTATAATTTGGATTTGGATTAGGATAATTACAGATTGATATCGATAAATAGCATGCGTCTACTAAATGATGCATAATGAAATTTAAAGATACATAATATTTTAAAAACAGCGCATGAAATAGAAGAATAAACTCCTGCTGCAATAATAATATTGGTAATTTAGAAAAGGCAAATAAAATCTAATAATAATTATTCACTTACCGTCAGGCGAGTTGGATGGAGTGGTCAAACGCGAATCTATCATTAAAAAAAAAACTTTCATAATTACGATCACTACCGTCTTTTTAATTAGTTAAATATATGTAATTCATATATATGTAGCACCAATGCCGTGATCCCCAAAATAGGTGACAAATATTAGAAATCATAAATATTAGTCATCATCATCATCATCATCAGCCGGAAGACGTCCACTGCTGAACATAGGGCTCCCCCTTAGACCGCCACGCCGAACGACAATTCGCCACACGCATCCATCGGTTGCCCGCGACTCTCACGATGTCGTCGGTCCACCTAGTGGGAGGCCTACCTACGCTGCGGTCCGTGGTCGCCACTCGAGAACCTTTCTTCCCCATCGGTTGTCAATTCTACGAGCGATGTGGCCTGCGTTGAGTGACTCTTAGTTTCTCTAAAAGGCCAGCAGTCAAAGACCACGTTTCAGAGCCATATGTAATCACTGGCAACACACACTGGTTAAACACCCTTGTTTTGAGACACTGCGGGATTCTCGATGAGAAGATATCACGTAGCTTCCCAAACGCTGCCCATCCGAGTCGGATTCTTCGAGCGACCTCTTTCTCGAAGTTGGACCTACCTAACTGAACAATCTGTCCAAGGTAAGTATAATGGTCTACAACTTCGAGAGTATTCCCAACAACAACCGGTACGGGCGCCACATGGACATTCGACATGACTTTCGTCTTGTCCATGTTCATTTTAAGGCCGACCCGTTGGGAAACGATACTGAGGTCGCTGAGCATAGCATTGAGGTGCTCCAACGATTCTGCCACGATGACTATATCATCGGCAAAACGAAGGTGAGTGATGTATTCGCCATTGATGTTGATGCCGCGTCCGTTCCATTCCAAGAGCTTGAAAACGTCCTCCAACGCGTTCGTGAACAGTTTCGGAGAAATAACGTCTCCCTGTCTCACGCCTTTCTGCAATTGGATTGGTTTCGTGCTCTCTTCCTGAAGTCGGATGGACATAGTGGCGTTACTATACAAACACTTTAACACTTCGATATACCTATAGTCGATATGACATCGTTGGAGGGACTGCAATACTGCACAGGTTTCGATTGAATCGAAGGCTTTTTCATAGTCCACAAACGCTAAACATAATGGCCGATTATACTCCTCTGTCTTCTGTATAATCTGGCGGAGCGTGTCTATGTGGTCTAAGGTGCTAAAACCTTTTCGGAAACCGGCTTGTTCGGGAGGCTGGAAGTCATCAAACCTGCGTTCGAGACGGTTCGTAATGACTCTTGAGAACAGCTTGTAAACATGGCTCAGAAGTGAGATTGGCCTGTAGTTCTTAAACAAGGTGTTGTCACCCTTTTTGAAGAAAAGAACAACCACACTCCTGTGCCATGCTTCTGGCGTAGTGCTTTCGAGTATGACGGAATTAAATAACCTCTAGAGGACTAGAAGTACCGGTTTTCCACCCGCTCTCAAAAGTTCTGTTGTGATTCCGTCATCGCCCGGCGCCTTGTTATTTTTGAGCTGTTTAAGAGCCATTCTAATCTCGTACAGGCTGATGTCCGGGATATCCTCAGTGTAGTGCCGAGTCAGTTTAGCTCTTGCGTCTCGAGCTGTACCGACACTGGGTTGTCGTGTAGATGTGTATTACTGTCCGTAAAACCTCTCAAGCTCTCTCTCAGGATCTCCGGTTTCGTCGAAATGATGCTGCCGTCGTTAATCTTCAGCCTTGTCATTTGGCTTTGCCCAATAGACGAATTCTTTGCGAAGACTTTTGAGCCCTGGTTCCGCTCGATCGCCTCTTTGATCCATGCTACACTATAGGCACGCAGGTCACGTCGCATTGATTTCGAGATTCGTCTATTGAGTTTGCCATATTCCGACATATCAGTTGAAGATTGCCTCTAGCCTCTACTCAGTCCGGTCTTGCATCAACTTGATGGTTCCGTTTGAGAGCTTTTGAGGTTTAATAGAACTTGGACCCCACAGCTTGGACAGTTTCCACCAACCCATCGTTAATCTCGTCCACAGTTTCGCATTCGGTTAGGCACTGGAAGCGATTGTGCAGTTCGAGTTGAAAGTCTTCGGGGTTCTGGATGTGGGCAGGACCAGGTCGGAGCGTGGACTTCACCAGACCAGACCTTTCAAGCTTCACATTGATATTCAATGTGCCTCTGACGATTCGGTGATCGCTACCGGTTTTTACCTTGGCGATCACAGAGACATCACTGAATATTCGCTTCTTGGTCGTCATGATGAAGTTGATCTCATTTCTGGTAGTACAATCGGGGCTCATCCACGTCCACCTCCTGGATGGCCGCTTCTGGAAGTAGGAGTTCATCAAATGAAGCTCTTCCTTTTCCATGAAGTCGACCAGTCGCTGGCCCCTATGGTTTCGCTGCCCATACCCAAATAGCCCCACTCTCAACTCATCGCCATTCCGTGCGCCCACCTTCGCGTTTAAGTCCCCCAAAACAACGGTGAAGTATGTTTCGGAGGTATGTATGGCCTCGGATATCTCCTCATACAATGCCTCTGCTTCATCATCAGAATGTGTCGAGGTCGGCGCATACACCTGTATGACCTTCAACGAATACCGGTTGGTTATTCTGAGTATAAGGTATGCTACCCTGCTCGAAACACTGTCGACCTTCATAACGTTGTTGATGAGGGACCTGCGGACGAGAAATCCAACACCACCCTGGGATTTACGGTCTCCTCCCCGGTAGAAGAGCATGTTGCCGGAATCTAGACCCATCGTATCCTGACCCTCTCTTCGGATTTCAGATAATCCCAAGATATCCCAGCGCATTTTGCTCAATTCTTCCTCCAGCTCGATAATCTTCTCATCGGTCCTCAGTGTGCGGATTTTGTGTGTTGCCAGGGCCAAAGTTCGTTGGTGGTGGTAGCGGGGCATCTGCCGGGGATTCTTAGCACCCCCTGCTCCGCCGTTACTCGATCCGCTACCCAGACCAAGAATAGCGGAGCTGCCGGGGACTGGGGGCCGTGTGCTGTGGTTGTCAATCATAATGGGGGGGGGGGGGGGTTGCCATAATCCCCACGCTTGGCAGGCGGCTTGGGGATCGCAGAAAGTCACCGGAAGTTTGCCAAGGACGCTGCTGCCCGTCCTTCGGTGGCTGGACGTAGTTTAAGGACGTACCCGGGTCCTAATAAATATTAGTGCCATAAATTAAATCACGTGGCACCAATCACCCCTTTTTTTTACCTGGTAAATTCATCAGATGAGTGCTCCCACCCCGGGCAGGGCGGGAGGGACTGTCAGACTTGTACTGACTAAAACCCACGGTGTCCTTCAATAGCCCTTTATGTTCCAGGGTCACGGTGATGGTATGAGTCCCGCGACCCCGGCAGGCTTTAGACCTCTGTGAGGGGGGCCTCGTCATTATGCTGACGCTCTTTGAGGCGCGCGTAGAACACGACGCGCCGTCGACCCGGGCATGGTCCTTGGTCGGACGGCGAGTTGCCCTTTACTCGCCGCACCAATCACCCCTAGTTTTACTTTAGCTAAGCATTACTGAAAATCCAAAGCAAAATTAATGAAAATGAAAGCGTGACAAAACCCCGTAAAGTCCTGAACGGGCAGCTGATTACAATGCCTTACATTAACTAATGAAGCCTGATAGCCCTTCACGAAGTACGGAGCACATTCGTTAAGATTCCGATCTACACGAACAGCTACATGAAGATCTAAAATGATAATGAAAGTAGGACTGGTACTACTACGACCGGACTATGGTACCTACTGGTTGAAAGTATGTTTATTTTGGTAGTTATCAAATTAATAATATAATAATAATAAAATTCTACAACTAACACACAACGCCATCTAGTCCCAAGCTAAGCAGAGCTTGTGTTATGGGTACTAGACAACTGATAAACATACTGATATATTTCTAAAGAAATACATTTATAGATAAATTTCAACCATATACAGAACAAATGATGGTGTTCATCACACAAACATTTGTCCTGTGTGAGAATCGAACCCAGGACCTCTGGCATAGCAGCCAGGGTGACCACTAGACCAACAGGCCAGTCAAATAATGGAATAGTGATGAAAATATTTTGTTTATTGGCAAAGAGGTTATGCCACTGCGTTTACGCTAAGTCGCGGGTTTGATTGACATTTGGAATAATAGAATTGCAGTTTCAAGTTAGGTGGTTACTGAATGTGAGCGTTTAGTGTTTGTAAATGCACCGACGATACAGAAGAAATTTTTAATCGGGAGAAACTTTAAAAAATAATGTAAAAGTTGTGTGACATTCAATATTTTTACAATAATTTTCAAATTATTTTCTTATTTAAGAGTATAGATTGCGTCATACAATTTTAGTATCAAATCCAATCCTCGTGATCTTTATTTGGTAGTACCGAATTAATATCCGAGGAAGGTACCGAAGGCATGAGTAAGGCATGTTTTTGTAACATAAAGTAAACGGGGACTTTGACGTTAATTAGATATAAAATTATATGATAGTAAAATTAGTTCCTGGTTTGTACACTAGAAGCGCTTTTTAGTTTTCCATACAATTTACGTGTTAATACTTCAGGTACTCTGTACGACTATATACTTATAACTCATGCTAGGTCAATACTCTATCATACTATACAACAAGTGCTAATACACACTTGTGCAATAGAGTACTCTTCGTATAATTAAATTTTCTTCTATCTATCTATCTATAATATAATGGCTACCCAAAGTGGCGTAGCGCAACTTTAAAACAGCCACTTCTAACCAACATGCTGCGAATCATTTCTCCTAAAAGTATTTTTGTAGATAGAATTTTGACAAAACAATTTCAAATTGACGCTAGAAATTAATAAAGCGAAAGTCGTTAAAGTAACATAAATAAAGTGCCCGTCGAACAGACGTGACCAGAGTTGTGACGATAAATAAATACCGCTATATTTTAACTTTATAACTCCATTAGTAGTGAGTCGTGCCGGTAAGGAAATTGGCAAGCTCTCTGAACACCTTTACGCGGTGGTTCTCAAAGTTAAGCGTTTTATTCAAAGAAGTTTGTTTTGTGTTCGTTACTTCAGTAACCTTAATGATTTCTATAAGATATTGATCTCTTGATATTCAACTGTCTCGTGATTCAAAGCATTCAGTGACTTTTACATGAATTTAAATTTTGTTATTTAAAACAAAACGTTAGGACATCACATTTCTAGGCAAATAAACTATAACTTTGTAAAACAGCAGAGGCATATTTTTGGCAGTCGGCTTTCGATATTTGGCGTGGTCTTACTCGTTAGTTGGCGTGGTCTTACTCGTTAGTTGGCGTCGTCTTACCTGATAGTTGGCGTCTTCTTACTCGTTAGTTGGCGTTGTCTTACCTGATAGTTGGCGTCGTCTTCTTGACAGTCAGTGTCGTCTTACTCGATAGTCGGATTTATTTCACGTGAAAATCGGTGTCATCTCACTGATAGTTGACGTCGTCTTACTTGTTACTCGGCGTCGTTTTACCTGTGTTCTTCGCAAAGTAACTTCTTTGTGCCACTCTGCATAAAAAGCAGTTTAGGCTATGACCAACCATACCGTTTTCTTATTCATGAAAATCTGGATAAATGGATATGAATAGCTGTTCAAGGAAAAACAAACTTCACTTTTTGTGTGCAATAACTTTGAGAATCAGTGAAGTGTAAGTGAAGGCGCTGAAGCTATTAGGAATCTAATGAGTGCTCGTGAGCTCAGGATTGTCACTCTTGTCTGAAAGTGTCTCTGCTAGCGTTGCCAAGGAAGGGAAAGAAATATTTTTGGTCCGATTTGGAAAAATTGGGGAAGCAGCTCTTTGTACCACACCTCTATAAATATTACAATTTTTAAATTGGGAATACTCTTTATATTTATAAAGCTTTAGTATGTTTAGCTTTCTGTGTAGCCTATTTTCCTCAGTGGTAATAAAATTTTGGTATAATTTTTACGAAGATCACAATGTCATTTGTAGCTTGGACTTGGATTAATAATATAGCCAAGCTAGTGTATTGAAAATAGGTACTCTTCTTTGAATTCTAAAAACTACTTTTGAATTGAAATGTAGTTTTTAGCATTCCAATTGTTTTCAAAATATTCAAATTTAGTTCTAATTCAGTCTATATTGTGAAAATTTGTAGATTTTTAGTTTCAGTTGGTAACTATGTAAGTTTATAAACTCTGTATATTTCTTAACTGTTTATCAAATTAAAATTTAAAAGAGTCTTTGAAATTCTCAAAGTCTTCAGTAATAAAGAAGCCAAAAAAAATTAATACAAAGGTTATCCTTTTTTCTGTAGCAGATTTATTTAGTAAAATATGGCAGCCCTAGCTTCATCCTGATCAACACCAAGCTGTAATGAGATCAGTGTCTCACAAGTGCTGCTGCAACTTTGCCTGGCCTCTTTCAAGAGCACGTAAAATGTTTTAAATTCATTTTAAACGTATGTGATGTCTTCGCAAAGATATTTTTAGATAAGATATTTATTTATGTGATGTCTGACTAAATTAAATTGTTAAGATATTTTATTTTACTTTTTTTTTGCGAACACACGACGCATGCGTTGTTGCGTATAAAAAATTAAAATTTAAATTAAATTGTAATTTTTACAATTTTCATGCAAAACAGTTTAATTTTAAAAATCTCATCTGTATGCTGATCTAAATAACATTATTTTGAATAAAGTATGTTAATTTTGTATTTAAACTGATTATAAAAACTCAATATATTACACTTTAAAAAAAATAGCTTATGTATAAAAATTCGATTGATTGCCTCATTGCTCAATAAAGCGGTCGCAAGCGCGATTGACGTCCTGAGTTCGACTTAGTGGTGAGGAGTTCCGGTGTTACTGAGCTGTTTCATTGCTCAGAGCTTCGGAATCTGGATTTGTGCCGGGTTTTTTATAATAAGGTCGCACCTACAAAATGAGTGATAAACATAAATGTATACTTAAGCCTCTGCCTAATCATTCGAAGATACCAGCAATTATTGTTACGACATCGATTTCTATATGATAGTTTAGAAACATTAAACTTAACCAACATACAAATACCCAGAACAAGAACAATTACTTGTAGGTCATACGAATATAATTGTGTCTTGCGGTAATCGAAACCTCGAGAGGCAGTGCAGCAGTCATTCACTCGGCCGCTGTGCCAAACATTTCCATCACAAAACTTCCACTAATCCTTTATCCGAACTATTCCACAAATACTTCCAACTGTGGAAACCATGCGCTTCAATACAATCCAATAAACCCATGGGTCCGAACAAAATCTCCTAATATAAACATTCCTCGTGGAGAGCAATGATATTATATTAAGTAAAAAGGTGTTGATACGTTAGACGCGCTCAGAAAGTGACACGCTCAAATGTGGTCAGTTGACAAATCTTGACTATACTTGCCTCTTTATCACTTGCGATGCCATCCTATTTTAGCGACTTATCGTGATGTAGTGTGCTATTGCAATATTTAGCTATTCATGTGTGCGTTATGGTGCCGGTTTTGAAGATAGAATGTCGTGTAGGTAACGTATCTATGCATTTATAATATCATTGGTGGAGAGATATAGATGTTGTATCCCAAGGTGGCATTGTGAGGGTATCTCCATATATGAAGACCCTACAAAGGAAACATAAACAAATATTTACGTCAAAGCCCTAAAATATCCCCAAATTCAATTCCAGTTTTGATAAGTGATCCTTTAAGTCCCTGTGGGTGAACCGCATCCTCAATTTGAATAATCAATGGTTCTGTGTGGGACTTGAGATACTCGTGTGTGCCTTAGATCATAACTCAGTACCAATATTGAGTTTGAAGACAGAATTTGGAAGATGTTGAAATACATCTGTCATCGACGTATTCGTGAAGCAAATAGTTCTCTCCTATAATTTCCACTGACAGAAACGGTGCAATTTTTTAGGTTTAAAATTTATGACCATTCTGGTGATTTAGATTGGTAACAAATGCGTAGAGATTGCAAGATAAAACTTCCATTGCAAGTATTTGATCCGTACTGTGTTTTTAACCAAGCCATTAATTAATTTAAGGGCTGTTTATGAGGAATAAAAATAGCGATTTGACATATTTTCTATAGATAAGCTGTCAAACCGCCATTTTTATTTCTCAGATAAAAGTTATCAGACTATCAGAAAATCAGCCCGTAATCAGATAGTAAGTCGGTGCCTACCTTCCCTGTACCTAACTCATTTGACAATACTAGAACACATGTCATTACAAATGCTAAGCCAATTAAGTCGCTTGATTTCTAATCACGAGTTCATTAGCGAGCGTTTCATTGGATTTCAGTGCACAACGTATGACATAGGTGTTAATTGAACGTGGCGCGTTGCATATTAAGTATTTCATACGTGAACTCATAGATGGCAGTGTTTTCAATTAATATATTTTGTTAAAAACATCACGTCGTATTGTTTTGTGTGTGGTCAGAAAGCAGGAGGAATTTCGTACATTGACCTATTTACCTGTCTCTGTCACTCCCGAGCAAATATGATGAGTCTCGCTTGCACAGATGAATGGCCACCATCCTGCTTTCTGATCTGACTTTAGGTATCATGTTTGTGGCGGATATCACAAGTAAATCTAGAACTTAGAAAGAATTACCCTCCTTTTGGCTAAAAACCGACTATCTTGCTTTGAATTAGAGGCGTTATCAATATCAAACTTTAAATACAGACGTGCACTAGATTCATAATAGACCTTAATACCTCATTTTGCTAGTATTACGTTGTCTTTATTAGCCAACTAGACATTGTTTCGGCATGTCAAAACAGACTCTAATTCCCACACCATAAAACCCAAAAGCAACAAATCTTTCCACTTACCTCCGTCAAACAAGCCATATATTAGAAACTACAGAACAGTAAAGTACGTGCGTAAACCCGTCAGCAATAAATTCCTCTAATACACATTCCACATTCGGCTACAGAATATGTATTTTTTGTTTAGGAAACGTTACAAACTAGTGTGTAACACGCGAGGTTGTGTTCAAGGCTCGTATTGTATAGGTACTGACATTAATCACCAGAGTCATAAATCAAATGGTGATGACTGAGGTAAACGTAATGTTAGCTAAGACTGATTTGTAGGTGTTTCATTGTGATAGAAGAAAATGTGTTCAAAGATATACTTACCTCTTGGCCAGATCTTAAAGCTGAAATGATAATTCTTATTTAATAATAAAATACGTAAGTTCGAGGTTGATAAAAGACAAATTTTGTAAACTAGTTAGTTATTGCTATGTACCATAGAGAAAACAAATAGAGTTTTGCTTTTCATACAACATGTTAAACATATTTTATTTCATGAAAAAGGACAAGTATCTGCTACTATGGTTACTATCATGGTAGTTTATGGAACGTGTTTATTTTTGCCCACCGGCAGTAAAGTTTGATTAGGGTTTCCATTTTTTAAATAATCATAATTCTTTAAAACAACTGCAAATTCAACTCGGACTTCTCGAGGTATACAAAAAACTCAGAAACAATACTACTACTATACAGATTTGTAGATAAAAACTTATTGTATTTTGGCAGCAGATAAAAAATACAAAAATATAACTTATCACATAAGTTTCAAGCACAATCGCTAGTACCTGAACATTGTTTTCAATCAAAATTTTCTTTGCCAGCCGACGATCATGACTGCGCGCGGTATACTAGTTTTTACTTTTAAAATAACATGTTTGATGACAATTATATTGTTGTATAAAATACATTTTTTTTTGTCATTTGTTGCAAAAATTGTTTCCTTTTTTGAATTATAAATGTCCTTTTTTATTTTTTTTGTGTCGTAAAATCATCAAATGAGTCCTCCCACTCTGGGCAGGGCGGGAGGGCCTGTCAGACTGACACGGTGTCCTTCAACAGCCCTTTATGTTCCGGAGTCACGGTTATGGATATAAGTCCCGCGGCCCCGGCAGGCTTTGGCCCTCTGAGAGGGGCCCCGTCATTTTGCTGACGCTCTTTGAGGCGCGCGTGGAACACGACGCGCCGTATTATAAAATACCTCAGATAAAGTTGAAAGTTTACTCTAAGAATATCCAAAAATGTTTTTGACATTAATCTAACAAAGTTCATACAGAAGCTGCCAGTCTTAATATAAATAGTTTTTTATTTCTTTCTATATTAACACGAGTACGAAGCTAAGAAAACTAATTTTGAAGCCACGAGAGCTATAAAGTGCTGGATGTTTAATATTACCAAACTTGAAGAAGTTTTGCGGAATGACTCTGAAAGCAGCTGGTATCATTGTAATACGTTTTACGCGAAAATAGTTCTTAATTTTTTACATTAAAGTGGTTTATTTTTCTTTTTGTTTTGAACAAATATTCACATTTGTATACATTTTTAAATATTATAAAAACATTCAAATAAAAAACTAAAGAATTTAAAAAAAACAGTCTATCAGAATCGGGAACAGGGTTCAGGCTACCAGTATTATGAAGTTTATTATTTTGCCCTTTGGCAATATTAATGTAGTAGTATTAAATTGTAAAAAAAATGTTTTTGGGTACTATCAACGATTATAAATACGATTTGGATTGATGGATGTTTGTAACTCAACCACTTCAGACTTCACAGAAGGATGATAAGTTTTAGTTAAAATGCATGTGAATCCACTGGAAAATGCTAACTAGCTTCCACCGTTTAATCAGCCTTCAACTTTTCCACTGCTTGGTAACTAGAGAGTTGGTAACACGTGGGCCTAGGGGGTGTTTGTAGAAATAGACAAACCAATCAATCACGTCCTAAACAAAAATAAACAGCGATTGATGTGAAGGTTTATTTTAACTTCAAATATGTCGGGATCAAAGCCATGCAAATATCAAAGACTGATTGACATTTTTCCCCTGAACATCAGAATCGCTATTTACATCATAAAGGTATTCGTTCGTGTGAGAAATTGACAAGGGTTGATTTCAGGGCGCCAAACGTCGAGCCAAAATTATTCAATATGATAGCACTGCTAACAGGGAGATACTTTGTCATAAGACTACATTCACGACCTCAGGTGGCACGATTTGAATCTAGCGAGAGACGTACGTGCGTCATTTGTTTTGCTCGAGTAGGTAGGGCCGTGACTAGTGACACACTAACAGTTCATAATGGCTAAGCTAAGAACGGACATACTCGTACATAAGTAGTATCAACATCTGACATTCCCTAACAAATTATTTGATTAAATTTCCCCACATCAGCTTTCACAAGACAAAATAATGGATAGTATAACGGCTGCCATTTCAAAAAATAGGTATTTTGAAAAACTCGTGCTGTCGCTCGCGCGTAAAATCTGACTACCAATTGTGCGATAGAGAGCGCGCGTCGTGGCGCGACTGTAAGTATTTTTTATGAAATTTGTCTCTCGGGAGAAAACGTTTTTCACATACTAAATCACAACCAATCTCTTAGATTCTGTGATTAGCGTCAATCGTTTCAGCATAATATTATATTCTAGGTCTGTAGGTTTTGTTTTTTTTATAAAACTTCTTTGTTTTTTAAATACAAAGGTTTTACTTCAATGAAGATTTTCATCAAAATAGTAACTTTTAGGCGTCTGTAATTTTCAAACTTTTATAAATTTTGAAAAAATGAAAACTATAAACCTAGTTTTATACTGTGTCAGAAGCATTCTAAAAAATCATTGAGATAGGATTACATTTAGGGGCAGGAAAACGTTTTCTCTTTTAGTATGGACGAGCGCTTGGTAGACGATTGTCCTAAGCGTTATAAACAAGAACGCGTAAACGTGTAGCTCGTGGGAGGTCATAATAATACGAAAATGTCATGCAACTTTGTGTCGTATGTGCAGATTATAAGGACCTATTTATACTCTGCTGTCATATTCTCATTACTATCCTAATGAATCAAAAAGTTAATAGAAAACTTTTTTTATTTATTCCATTTTTTTTCGAAACTTCTTCCCTTAGATTTGCATTAATAAAGTACCTTAGACGTACTTTTAGAATTCAATTTTAAATTTTTGCGAATATTTTAACAATAAATTAAGCGATGAAAGTTTTCTAGGCAATTTGATACCTTTTTTAAACGTTTTTTGACTTCTGGAAACCATTGTATATATGGAAATTAAGATCTTTAGCTTCCGAAATATTTTAAGTTTTTGTATTTTTGTTTTCACTAACACTAAGTTTTATTTGGGCACTTGAATACAGCTATTTTTGCTTACTGGCTTCAGCAGACTGAAGCCACTAAGCAAAAATAGCTGTATTTGTCTAAAAATAACTTTTTCTAGGATATGATAAACCACTTAACTTAACATTAAAATAATTATCAATAGCTTCTTATTTGACGAAAATGTTCAAAGTTACGAAATAATTATTCTATTACTATGTAATGTAGAATCAACCACAATAATACAGTTAACTGAACATCATTAGTAACAATAATGCTACAAAATCTCCTTAATTGCTCATTTATATTTTATAGTCAGATTATAACCACAAATGCGTAGCGCCGGTACCTAATTAATGGTATCAAAGTATCTCATAGGTATAATATCTTTAAAAAAATGCTCAATGTATGTAAAAACAAATACCACAATGCGTGAAAGAGTTTAAATACTTTTGAGACTCGAATTTTGCGTTCACCATTTTGGATTTTCAATTCAGTGTTCAATAACTTGGACATTGTTTAAATAATATCACAGAACTTCGACATAGTCAGCACTGTGATAAAGCTCCTTAATAAAAAAAAACAAAACACAGAACTTATAACAGTTTTTCATTACAGCGATCTGGATCTTTGAGTGAAAAACGCATACAAAAATTAAAAAGCATTTTACTCTTCAACCTCTTAGACTAAGTAAGCACTTTTGGTTTTATTATTTTATCATCATCTACAACCACTTAATCTATAACACCAGTACTATCAACTAAACTTCAAAATTTAAGGTTCCTTCAAGCATTTCCACTACAATTTTTCTTCCACTTTACCTCTACCAAAGCGCCCACGCAATAATCTTCTTTATTGCTTCCAATGTAAGGGTTAGTAACGTATGTAAGTAAGTTAGGAGGTATTGACCCTTCATAAATCGGTGCTGATGGGCCATATGTTGGGTGATAACCTGCGTTACTCTTGGAGGACGGATGAGGCGGAGATCTGATCGACCAAAGAGTACTTGCTTAGGTTATGTGTATCTGTGTGGCTGGAAGCTGGGGAATTTTTGTGTTATAAAAGTATCTTTTGCTGTTTTCTGAAAAACAACTTTTTAAACTACCCAGAGGTAAAAATAACACTTTATTTAAAGAAAACATCGAATGTCGGAAAAATGGCAATTTCACATTTAGGGTGAAGCCATTTGAGCGTAATTTTTGATTCGTGAATCGCAGAATCTCGGACGCCTTCATAGAAAATTTTCGCGTATTTTTTTTTGTATGAAAGCGACCGAAATTCTGCAACTTTTTCTTTTGTAACTTGTACTACATTGTGACGTTTATTCAATTTGGTATCTTCGCCAATTTTGGTTTACCTAACAAAATAAAGAATACGGGTCGAATCCGAGGGCCACTACTGAACATAGGCACCACTGTCTTGCACTTATCGGTTGCCAGCGACTTTTGCGTAGCTCGATTATTGCAAACCAATCTATAAAGTAACAGCGTGAAATAGTAATATTAAGGGATTTTATTTGTATATATTTACAAGTATTTTGCTTGGTGTGCATCCTCGCACATTTTTAGTGGAATATGGTTTGAAATTGTATATTCAGAAACACATGCCTACTTATTTAAGAACGATTTCATGTTTAGATACTAAATCACAAACGTAAATTACCTTCAGCCGTGAATCTAAGCAAATGTTTCGTTTACCTACTGTAGGTAGTACCGATTATATATTAATATAAATTTGAAAGGTATTTACTGTTTAGACAATTCGGTAAAGTCGGAAGGACAGCCGGGAGCTTCACAAACAATAACGTGGTTTAATTTAAATTGAGTTACAAACTCCTTTCATTGCTTTCAATGGTAGCTTATCTGTTGGTGATTGAATTAATGCTTTTGTGCTAGTGTTCATGTTTTGGATAAATTATGGATTTCGTAGAAATGATTAATTAAGTTAACTAATTTTGAAACGAAACGTAGGCCAACGTCGGTTCTTGAGTCACAATTTTTTTCCTGACGCTTTCGGGGTCGCTGAACAAATGGCCCAGCGTCCTAACTGAAATGATCGATGCCGCCTTCTCGTTTATTTTGCTCAGCAAACCCGATCGTATAAGAACGGTCGCCCTTCATTTTTCTCGGTTTATGGTAATATTCGTCCAAGTCTTAAAATGTCCCGCGGGCATACGGGCGGCGAGTGAAGGGCAACTCGCCGTCCGACCATGGATCATGCCCGGGTTAACGGCGCGTCGTGTTCCACGCGCGCCTAAAAGAGCGTCAGCATAATGACGAGACTCTCAGAGGGCTAAAGCCTGCCGGGGTCGCGGGTCTTATACCATCACCGTGACCCCGGAACATAAAGGGCTATTGAAGGACACCGTGGATTTTAGTCAGTACAAGTCTGACAGTCCCTCCCGCCCTGCCCGGGGTAGGTACGCCTCATTTGATGATTTTACCGTCTACCGTCCGTCGTCCGTAAAGTCTTAAAATGTCCACATGTCATAATAACCTAATGTTACACTTTCGGGACGCAAAGTCAAACATTGCTACAATTTAATGTGATAGGAAGACTAAGTGTGTGTTTTCCAAATGCCAACAGCTATTACACATCAAATCATCTATTGATCCCACTCAGGAGCGACCTTCGGGTTCAATCAACCTCTGCTACCAATACCTACATCCAAGCATCCACAAGAAACTAAGCAACACAAATAGGCCAGATTAGCAACGCTGCTTAAGCCAAGAATACACAATTGGACGGCAAGCGGCAAGGTAACACGGGGAGTGGCAACTCGCCAGCTCGTTGTAAAGTTGACGATAAATTGCGGAGCAGGTGGCCAGTGCCCAGATTGGACCAGTTACTGGCCTGTTCCACACGCTATGCCAAAAATTATGGACCTCCCCAGGTATGTTTAAATTTTGGTGATTTGTTTAAGGACCCGAAATTTGGTGGGAGTTGTGTGTCAGTGGTGTATGTGGTATTGGTAAGTTACAAACAAACTGCAGAATATATGATGTGCTGCAGCTGCATTCAGGAATATGTTTCAGAATTTAACATACTGTAAAAAAGATAATTACCTACTCACTTAACCAATTTAATGTTCTTCTTTATATATGTGGCAGTGGCTCGGTTCGGATACTGGATACCGGATACTTTTTATTCTATAAAATGCGCGTGATACCACTGAAAAAAGTTATGTAATACTGTTTAGGCCTGTAAAAAAATGTTTAAAAGTTGAAAGAATCTTTCCCACTGAGAGTACGACCGTCAAAAAATTTCGCAAAATTTTGAAACAAAAAAAACCAAGCCTTTGCTTTCATCTTCCGCAAAAGAACTCCAAAAAACTTTTATCGCACCTTCACAACAGACTCACTTGCACCTCATGAACGGCACTCCTCAGGAAAAACACGACAGCACAACAGTACTCTTAAGTTCGCCATCAACACCTCACCCCATGCCAAGCACAGACGACCAAAGAAACACACTTTGCCAAGAATTACGTCCGAACTTGGCGGATAAATGGCGCTGGCAATAAACTCGTGTTGAACAAAATGCTTGGAGCATTGTTTGTGTACCAACTTCCCTTGTTTAAGCCAGTTTAGAGGTAAATAAAGTTATGCAAGTTAGGGAGTTGGGTGAACTGAAAACGAATTGTCGGCGTACTCCGCGTACCCCGGCGTACCGCGGCCACGGACACGGCTTTATGCGTTTTTGGCTCGGAACAGGATTTTGGAGTCACGTTCAGATCTCAAGTTGAGTTGTTATAAAGTTTGTTTAGTTATGCGAAAAGTTTCGGATAATGCATTTGATAGTCAAACTTTCAAGCAACGCAGCTGACTTAATTAAACTGTAACTGTACTGAACTAAAAACAATGATGACAGTTTTTTAGACCAATATCACAACATGTCGCGGAACCTTTGTATCACTGACAACAATTTTACTGGTATTCCTATTCTTATAGCGAATTTGGTAAAAGATTATTTGTCAACGGTTTGTCAGCAAACAAAGAATCTTCTGAATAGAAAACCAAACCACATGCTTTTGTCACAAGTTATTTGGCGCACACAATACAAATGTCATCCTCCGGAATCCTAAACACATACGGAATACAACCAGAACCAATAAACCCATCGGATCCGATCCGTTATTGCACAGCCTGTGTTTCCATTTAATCATTGAAATACATTTCAAAGCGGCGGTATTCAAAATACATATTCATTTTCTCCGTTTACACAGTCGAAGGGGTGACGTATTTAAGCCGAAGTATTCGAAGCGAGGGGACGCGGGACGTGGGGGGGACCTGTTGCCGTGTTGGGCGAGTGGAAGAGATGTCAATGGAACCATTTAACCCACCCCTACTCAATAGTTTGGGCCACTTTGGACTCTGTGATTTGTTTGTTTGGTTGCTAATTGGTGAGATTTAGAAAGCTGGCGTGAATATACATGTTCTGGTCCCATTTTTAGTTGAATAAATATTTTAGTTTGGTTAGGCTTTATCTAGGCTACTGTATACACAAAGTCTTCTAGGCGTAATTGCCAGACGTCTGTGTTAGACAAATTGACACGGGTTGACCATGTTTGTAAAACATTGTTAGAAGGGTGTTTCAGATTCACTGCCTACCTAAAGTAAAACTAAAGCATTTAATCGGTACCTATCCACTAAGTTACTAACTCGGATCGATGATATATTCTTGAATACATAGCAAAGATCCAGAGTACATAGAAACTAATCAATCATTTTTAATATGTTACCCACAATATCCCTCAACCCTTACCTCGCGTAATCCGCAATTACTTATACATCAATTCCCTCTGCCTAATATAAACCCAAGTCTTCTATTCAGAGAGAGGTAAGATATGTAAATCGCTAATATCCAATATGTGGGAAGAGGCTTAATCCTTCCTTTGGAAGCCAATACGTTGCGGCCATAGCCTACGTAAATACACAGATATCCATTATATTCGACCACAGACATTGACGCAAATACATAAACATACAGGCATGCTGTGGTTCAAAATACTCGCTTTGTGCATTTCGTATTAATTTGTTAATGAAAGATGAATATGTATGTTTCAATTTCAGTAATATTCCGAATGTTTCTGTGTTCCTAGAGTTGTGTTTTGAAATTGCGAAATTGGATTATCTCTATATTTGAAATAACACATAATATTTTACAGGAATAATTGAGTGGCTAAGAAACTCTCTATCCGCTTATTATTCCAATTAGCAAACTCCACTCCACATGTCTGAATCTATGAAACATGCAGTTTATGAACTATCTGAGTTCCACACATCTACAAAATAATTTTGCCTGTTAATTAATTTTTCAGTCCTAAACTAGATAATGAATTTGCTGAATATCATTGATACTCCGTTCTGCTGTAGTCATGCACCATTCATGATCTGGATCATTTTTAATTCCTTAAATTACCGTGTATTAATTTTTAAAACTTTCCGACTTACTCTTATACTCACTCCAAGAACAGGTAAAAATTTAAATTGAGGACAATGATTATTTAACATAATAGCACTTCTTCCGCGCGAATTTCGAACTTTGCTTCTGTGAATTTCTGCCCGTCAGGGGGCTAATCTCCCATAATCACGTCTTAATGGTCATTTAAATCTTAAAATGAACCCCGATGCAAAATATGTCTTAGTGCTCACCTACGACATAATAATTTGTCGTCGCGAGCAATTTCCAATTTGGAATTCAAGATGACAACATTATCAAAATAAGAATTCTATCCTTTAATTTCTTAATATTGGCAAACATGTAACTTAATTCTGATTGGTTGATCGAGTTGTACTGTGAACGCCGTGTGATGGCGCTATTGTTCTCCCGCCAAATCACGTGGACAGAGTCGATTTTTGAATGCTTTATTCGAATAGTGCGAGGATTCCCGCCACAGACTTGGTTGCGAGCGGACGATCGAAACTGTCATGTTCACCGTACAAACGTTATTGCTAAATTAATTATCTCAAGTAATGAAGTAAATCCGCAATGTGAATATCTGTGAACATACCGAATATACGTGTCTGTGATTTGTAACTAAACCTACGTTTTACTGGCTTGCCCGAGTACCCACTGACTGATCCCATGGAACTGATGGAACCTGCATGAAGAAACGACGATGATGATCACCACTTTCATCAACACGCCCACAAACGTCCCCGACGCTCCTGCTGCTCCCCGACGACGGCGTCGTTATCAGAAGTGGGATCAGCTCGGGCGCCTAGTAATGAAATGTATTGGCGGCAGCTTCAAGTAGCAAAACCAGAAAACGCCTGCAGGACCGATTGAAAATCATACGAAGATCAACGAAGCCAGTCTCTATCAATCTACCAGAGATCAACTCAAACCCACCAGACATTGAACCACATTCTTGGAGCTTTACGGTGAATAATGGACGGCCTCACAGATTATCAAATGGAAGGAGTACTAGCATTTACTTAGAATACGGGGCCATATCGCAAGGAGCTATCAGGAGAGGAGCAACGCAGTAGGCAGCGACCAGCAGCAACGGCGCGGCGGCGCGCCGGCACAGTGGCGCCTGTGCGGAGGCACGGTGGCGTCAGCGCGGGCGGCGTGCGGCGCGCCTGTGGCGGTGGCGGTGCGGCGGTGCAACAGTGCAGCGGCAGCCGTGCGGAGGCCCGGCGGCGGCTGTGCGGCTGCGGCTGTGTGGCGGCGCCTGTGCGCGTCCCGGTAGCAGCGGCACGGAGTCGGCGGCGGCGCGCGACCAGCTGGCGCTGAGGCAGCGCGGCGCGGCGCGGTTCGGGAGCGACGTAACAACTAAGTACTGCCAAGTCCAAGGTGGAGGTGGCAGGCTGTTACGATCCGGTGAGTCGTAGACATTTTATTTCGATAGCGTGCTGAGTGTTCTCTCGTGAAGCAAAGTAAGACGAATAAATTCAAAGCCGAGCGATTAGTTGTTGAAATATGACAAACAATAGTTTGTAATGCTCGTGTTACTGCTGTAGCGAACAAATTAAGTGATGTTGATATTCATGGGCAATGTTTTCAATTATAGTTTCGTATAATCTCAGATAAATTCATGCCACAAAACTTAATGATAGTCTCTAACATTTTAAATTATGATTTGAGTGATACCGTTTCAAGCGCCAAAGTTGACGCAGTGGCTCAACGGAGCAATTGATGGCTACGGTGCGTGTCGCGGCGGGTTCGGTTACCGTACGTAACAGATATTTGTATGACCACCTGTTGTTCTACTAGCTTTGATTGTTTGTGAGTTTAAATGTTTGCAGTATTGAATTATGGGTAGAAATGTTGTTCTACCACAATGATAGAAATTAATTTGTGTAATTAAAATCTACGTTCGCCCTCTTATAAAAATCGTCTTGTGCGTATATTATGTGAGATTTGTTTGGGTTTATTGGTAGTTTGCCTTTACCCCAAGCAACTACAGCCAAAATGAAAATTTAACTGTTGACAATAGTTGACGTAGTATTTCTTAAACGACTACCTTGTTGGTGTAGTGGTCGTAAGTGCGACTGCCGAACATAAAGTGCGGGGTTCGGTTCCCAGGCCGAGTTGTGTTATTGGGTTTTTCTATTAGTCTGCATTTCTTAATAGCAGTCATGTAGTATTTGTGCCAAGTTAATGGCAATAGGCGCGTATCTGTTATCATGAGACTTTAAAACATCACTGGCATGTTGGAAGTGTAATATTGCCCAGCCCATTAATGATCACAGATTCACAGGCATGATGTTAATGATTTCTAAAACGAGAGAGCACGCGGCCACAATATCGAACAGAGTTTACTTTTTGACAATGAATGGGCAAAAAAAAAAAAGGCCATAATAAAGACTTGTTGATATGGTTTCGAAACCAAAGAAAATTAGATCGGAATGGATATAAAGTTCCATTTTAATTCAAATGATTGATTGACATGAAGGCCATTGTTTTGCCTAGAAATGATTGACTAACAACAGAAACTTTAAGTATTCGATCGTCTTAGAAAGATGCTTCAATGTGAAGTTCCGTATGTACTGGTTGTTGACTTTAAAATCCAATTGAGATTGAAATAGTGAAATCACTTTCGATACTGGTTGACTATGATGCAAACTAAAATGACTAAGTGACTACCTTTTTTTAAATCAAACTGTACAGTCTAGTCGTAGTTGTAACTGCGATTCTATGATGAGAGTCGTTCAGGGCGCAATGTGCGGCTAGATGTATGGTGGCTGGGTCTCTGTGAGACTATTGATGGGGTCTGTGTGACTATTGATTGGGTCTGAATAAGACTATGGGTCTCTGTGAGACTATTGATTGGGTCTGAATAAGACTATGGGTCTCTGTGAGACTATTAATTGGGTCTGAATAAGACTATGGGTCTCAGTGAGACTATTGATTGAGTCTGTGTGACTATTGATTGGGTCTGAATAAGACTATGGGTCTCTGTGAGACTATTGATTGGGTCTTTAAGACTATGGGTCTTTGAGACTATTGTTTGGGTCTGTGTGACTATCGATTGGGTCTGAATAAGACTATGGGTCTCTGTGTGACTATTGCTTGGGTCTGAGAGACTATTGTTGGGTCTGTGTGACCATTGATTGGGTCTGGATAAGACTATGGGTCTCAGTGAGTGGGACTATTGTTTGGGTCTATAAGACTATTGACTGGGTCTATATAGGACTATGGGTCTCTATGAGACTATTGCTTGGTCACAGTAAGACTATTCTACCGAGCATCTGGGTCATATTAGTGTGGTGTCAGTTGTGTGTTTCTATATTGTTTACTGTTTAATTGATTGAAGTTCAGTTCTGTTCACGTTTACTGTTGCGGTATCTTTCGACTGTGTTATGCCTACCTTGTGTTGTCAGGCTAGGCCGAGCAAGAGTTTTGCTACAAATGAGACATTTGTTACAGATGCACACGAGGACGTGTGAATCGTCAGTCTGGCCGTGTCGTCGCGAGCAATTTCCAATTTGGAATTCAAGATGACAACATTATCAAAATAAGAATTCTATCCTTTAATTTCTTAATATTGGCAAACATGTAACTTAATTCTGATTGGTTGATCGAGTTGTACTGTGAACGCCGTGTGATGGCGCTATTGTTCTCCCGCCAAATCACGTGGACAGAGTCGATTTTTGAATGCTTTATTCGAATAGTGCGAGGATTCCCGCCACAGACTTGGTTGCGAGCGGACGATCGAAACTGTCATGTTCACCGTACAAACGTTATTGCTAAATTAATTATCTCAAGTAATGAAGTAAATCCGCAATGTGAATATCTGTGAACATACCGAATATACCTACGTGTCTGTGATTTGTAACTAAACCTACGTTTTACTGGCTTGCCCGAGTACCCACTGACTGATCCCATGGAACTGATGGAACCTGCATGAAGAAACGACGATGATGATCACCACTTTCATCAACACGCCCACAAACGTCCCCGACGCTCCTGCTGCTCCCCGACGACGGCGTCGTTAAATTTATATAAGAAACGCTTATGTGAAATTTCATGCTTCTAGCTAGACCCAGCGGTTTCGGCGTTGATCGATCTGTACCGTCAGCACGAGTTTTCAGTATTTGAGACGTAAAGTAAACTGGAACTTTGACGACTTCAAATTGACAATTTTCAAGGAAAAAATTGGTTCCTTCTTCGCACATCAGAGGCGCTGTTCCATATTTTCATACAAGAAACGCTGTAAATACTGGAAAAACTCTGTAAAGTAAAATAGTGAAAACTCGTGCTACTGTAAAGCAGTCTGTTTTGAATGTTATATTTGAAGTCCTAGTCATATTATCTTGGAGAGTATTTCATAAAAAAATGAGACGACCACAATCCTCATCAACTTTTTGTCAAAGCATCATGTGTATATCATCCATTTATTTTCATTACCTAGTTCAGAAGCCTGCGTACCAGGGTAACATGGACTTTTAGGAATTACTAACTAATAAATATTAAAGTCAGCCACTCCATAAATATAACAACAGACAGGGCAGCTCTCAACCAACAACTTTAATTACTTTCTAACTGATTACTGTTTCTCATTACTGGGACTCCTCGATCTCTTATTTAGTTTTAAATTAAGATTTTCATTAAGAACACAAACTCTATGGATGCTTTCGAAGTCAGGTAGTTTTATGTTTTCTTTAGTTTGTTTCTTCAGACTTGATGTCGCACAATTTTTTGCTGAAAACTTTTGAAAAAGTGCAGTGAAGTAGAGTTTTCAGAAGAAGTTAAGACATTTCTGAAAGTAAATGAATAAACTTCATTAAAAATGTTTTTCAAGTTTTACTAGTAAATAGAAAAGAGGTAGAAAAACTTCGTACATGCAAAGTAAAAAGAACTTACAAGATCGGCAACAAGAATTTCTTTTTCTTGTTTGTTATAGTCGAATGTGCGAAGATTTACTTTCTAACTAGGGCTTTTCAGCAATGAAAATAAATGCGCTTCTTACATTATTATTATAAACTACAATTATAAGTAGTCAGTGACATCATCCTCACTTCTGTAGAATCTAAAACACGATTATGATGTGCTAAATTATTATGATTCAATTTAATTTCTGAAACTAGTACAAATAACATCTGTCATCAAACCTGAGTACTCAACACGACTTCAATATTGACTGTGTCTTACAAATGTCCCTGCTATATCTAAAACAGACTTAGGTCTTAATCTTGCTCACTTTTCTAAGGAAGGAACTCTGTAAAAGTCTACCATCTGACGGCTCCCTCTGTCACCGCACGCGTCCCTTGGTCAAATCAGTTTTCTCAAGCTTTAGGAAAGGTATAGCACATCAAAAAACTTTGGCGCCTCCTTGAAAAATACAAAGCTCCAAAGTTAGCTTTAAATAATTATTTCGTCGTACGATATTTAGAACAATTTATTTTGTAAGAGGTTTTATATCAAAATAATATAAAACCTCTTTTAAGAGGAATATTATGTTCTTTGACATATTTTTTTTCAAAGGTCTTTGGTTTTCGACATTATTTATGCCATCATTTTATTCAACTGTCGTTGTTGGTTGTTATTTTTTTTCTGCAGTCGCTGAGTATGAAGCGTCTTTTTTGTAGTGGTGTTAATTAAGTAGAATAAATAAGTTTAAGATTGACAATCATTGAGCTATTACTACTACATATAGAGACGACACGACGCATCACCACTATGTCCCATTCAGGATGAGTGCGTGCGCACAAGTTCATTCAATTGTTTGACAGCTCTGAGGCGTGCTCTAGGCGCGCGTATATACGCGCGCCTAGAGCATATATGCGATACGTGGTGTCTTCTCTCTTAGTAATAATAGCTCAATGTTGAAAATAAGGATATTTTTTTTAATTTGAACTCTTCTGATCAATTTTTATTTTACAACAAATCATCTGCTCCCTAAACAAACATTGATGTCGTTGGTACTGTTTGCTACATAAATACAGCTGATCCATCAGTAAATGTAATGCGTTGTAAACAGCACGGATCTCGCCCTAAACCCCGGCTCCGCACGTGACTGCAATAGAACTTCACTTTACTAGATAAATGGAAGGATGCTGAATCGAATGGGATAACAGGCACTTGAGGCATTTAAACTTCGTCGTGACGGTATCTGCTCTACTTTATATATAATATATGTACTAGCGAACCGCCCCGGCTCCGCACGGGTGCAATCTCTACTATATTATGCATGTTATATACGTTTTTTTAATTTAAAAATAGGTTCGCATTTGACCACTATAAGCCACGTTAGCACTAAGTAAGCGGAGATGTGGTAAACTGTGATGCACGCTTGCCTAGAAGTAACCTGTTCACTCTTGACTTGAAGACCCCAAGATTATAGTTGTCGGGAAATACAGATGGCAGCAGGGAATTCCAGTCATTAGCCTTTATATAAAAACATTCCTCTTGGATCACTCTATCTTATTAAAAAAACCGTTTCAAAATTCGTTGCGTAGTTTTAAAAATATGAGAATACATGGAATACAGACAGCGGGAATCGATTTTGTTTTATTCTATGTGATTATGTTCTATCTCACTGCTGAAAAACAGGCCTCCTCTCCGTGACTAGGACTAAAAGGAACAGTACATTTAAAATTCCACTTTCAGGATCTCTCCTAATCTGTGATTAAATATTTCTTTGTAATAGATAGAAATTTTAAATTTAGAAACAAACCTTGCAAGCTTAAAAATATTTATAAAGAAGTGTAACATACTACACTGATCTAGTGCGAATGCGAATTGGCAGATAAAGGATAAAGCTGTAGGTAGATGTAAGATGTGCTCCATTTGTTGTTACTATGATTTGCTAGTGTCCTCCGGACGGTTGTCTTCGTTATCCTGAAAGCAGTGATCATGACATAAAATATTGTTTTGAAAAAACACTCCTTTGAGTTCGAACTTCGTCTTACAACTCCTCGCGACGTCTAAACTTTATACCTTCGTGGCAGATGCAGGTTTCAAATTAAGTTGTAATGCAGCTTTATTGGGAAAAGGAAACCGATTAAGATAAGTGCAATGGTGTCATTAGAACTTTTATCAAGAGAAAGGAAAAGAAGAAAAGAAAAAAAGAAAATCTTTCGGAGCAAGATAAAACTGTCATGGAGAGAAATCACCGCATGCAAGGAAAACATTTTTTATGTTTTTGTTAAAATATGTAAAAATGTATTAAGAAAGTCAAATAAAGAATATTCCTTAGTAACACAAAACCAGACTCCGGGCTGTGAACAAAAAATTCTGGATAACAAATCCGATAACATTTCGGTCTTGAAGTCAAGAATATAAAAATTAAAGTCGATCCATGGAAGAGAATTAAATTAAATCTACATTCATTCACACATCACATTACCAAGAAATCAGAAATCCAGGCTGTTAACACGATAGAACCTCGTAATCCAAACACAACAGTCGAACGACACATAAAAGCATCGTAAAATATAGAAACAGCGATGTTAATTTGTGCCATTTACCAATTAAACAGTCAACTTAAAGTCTCATTAAAATGAGCACAATAATAGAGTGGATTCGCATAAATTTTATGAAATGCATAAATTTTAATGTTCGCATAATAATGACACCGCATTGCGCCTGAATTTTCGGAGCTGTTTCTTTAATGTCTGTTAAAATGCTACTGTCAGATTTACAATGATTCTGGCAGCTAAACGTTTTTCAGAGTTTAGTGACGTGCTACTTGAAACTGGGACAAGACTATTGTAGATGTATGTATAAAGTATTTTCCCAATCCAGTTTATATTGATGATTCATTATTGAAAATCTAAGCTGTACGGTCTATTATAGTGTCTTATCTTCATTTGTACTAAAGCCATTAATTAACATGTAGGCAAACTTATACATAACATAGTTTAGTTCAGCGCATTAAAAAATTCAAATAAATTGACGTTATTATCATAACAAATTATTTAGGTTACCTATATAAAACCATTCATGTTAATCTTATTAAAAATTGTCATGGAAATATGTCAATTTTCAAATAACAACTTTAATTTGAAACTCAAACAGAAATTCAAACAACTGGCATTCTCTATATGATCCAAATGTCCCAAGTTTTGTGCCCCATCAAACGTCTGAGTTTTAGTATCAACAGCCTTCTTGTTACTTTCACAAATATGAGACAAATGAATAAAATTCAAAGGCTCCAAAGATATTAAATTTCAATATAACTTAATGAAATAAACACCAGTAGAATACAAAATGAAGGTACAAGATCAAAAGGCGTGAAAGTTCTACAGATCTGTAGCGTTTAGCTGTGAATGAGATCATGATAATATTGTAAATAAAACTTCTTGCTCGCGCCCCTCTGCGCTACATCTGAACTAGGTTCCAAGATACAAGTCATAGAAGACAGCGGCTCACATACATATATTAATCTTTATTCATCTGTAAATTATACAAAACATTCTAAAAATATAAACAACGAATGGCTTAAAAAAATTTAGTTATTAAACAGTATGATTGTAACTCACTTCGAAAACATGTCTAGACAGATTTCAGAGAAATACTTACCATATTAATATTATGGAGTATTCTATTATTTCAACATTCATATCACTCGTTGAGTACACTTACATAAAATATAATGAATTGTGTATGATCATAATAATCATAATTGTAGTGATTTCGTAGCACCGTAGCGTGGTATGTGAAACTTCGTAGCACGTCTACGAGAAAAGTGTATAACAATCACTTTATGAGTTGTGCTCATACTTTGGTTTGGTAAATATATTTCTTTAATGAGTAAGCTCTTGTTTTCAAAACTTAGCGTGAAAAAATAAAAATGACGATAGCGAAATATTTTGAGAATAACAGCGCTTATCTTTGCTCGTCTTGGCCCGGCACTGTCGTGTCTTCAGATAGAAGGTGCAATGAGGTTAACTTTTCAGAAGGTACAAAAAGTAGTATATATTGCCTCGACTGTGAAGGAAACTTTATTACCCAAGTTTGATACGTGAGTTCAAAACAACATCTATGACTTAGACCGCAAAGTCCATTTGCATAAGACTTCCCGACGATGCTTTTAGCGCGAAACTAACTCAAACTGCGAATGTGTTTGTGCATACGTCTAAAGCCGTAATCACATTAAAACATGTACTGCACACATGCTCAGTTTTTGTGTGTGCAACTGTGCATATTTCATGCACAAACACACACTTATATGAGGTATGGTGGTAATTGCCGTGTGTTTGCGAGTTTCAAGATAATATTGCAGCTTTGAGTAATAAGCAAGTGTCTATGAAGTTTTACAATTTGCTCTTTGGATGAGTTTCACACCTTCTTGTTTTAATGTCACTTATAAACTTAATACTAAAAACAAGACTCGTGAAATGTCTCTTCCATGGTGAATTTCGCTTAGAATCTAATTACAGACTAGACATGGTACCACGCAACAAATCGAAAAATAAATATTATTCTTCGATACATATTTTAAATCTCTCTTCAAATTGGTTCCAAAACCAGGACACCCCATAAAAGAAACAGATTAAAAATATAAACATTTAATTTTCCGGTATTAGACACGATGTAAGAACGGCGCCTAATCCCGTCACGTCCACGGCCGCTAACAGCATCATTAGCAGCATTTGTGCCCAATGACGGATTTACGGAATTAAGGAGTTCCGGGGCTTAGACGCACGGAATTTGTTATACAAATATCTTCAGAAGACGAAAATTAAAGTGTCAATTTTGTATTTTGACATATTTGATTAAATTTTATATATGTGTTTGGGGACATATAAAAAAATGATTACGAAACATTATTTAGTGAAATCCTTTAAAGAAGGGTTTCGGATCGTATAACTTACAGTAAACATTGTAATGAAATTATTAAAATGTACCCTTTTAGTAAATATGACAGTGCTTTAAAGTCTACGTTAAGAATATTTAAAAAAACCTTAGGAGTGCTGCTTTGAAACAAGTAAATCCTGCTGCTTCAAGCACTCTAAAGTTCAGTAAAATCTAAAGAAAAGACGTACTGAGGATAAAATCTTCTAGATCTAGAATGACGAAGGACTTTTTAACGTTTATAGATATTTTATTTACATTTTAAGCTCGTGTTTTGTCTAAGACTTCGTCGTTTTCGACTTAGCGCTTGTAAGTTGAGACTGGAATGTGAGAGGCTAAGTCAAACTCCGTATTTAGTAATTTAGCTTGTTTAAAATGTCATTGCAAATCCTATGAATATAGCCAACATTGTCCCTTAATAACTTTAAAATAAGGCCACAATTAAACCTACCTCAACACGTTAATATTAAACCACAGAAAATTTAATAAAACCATCTCCCTCATTGATATTAATGGTATCGCAAGATTAACGCACAATCACAGGATATTAAACGTTTATAACCGTTGATAATACACAGCGGGGCTCCGTAGCGCCCATTAAGCCTGATAGCTTTTGTTTTGCGCCAGATTAATAAATCAAGACCCAACCTTGCCGGATGGCAAAAAACATAGCGATATACAAAGCTTGGATGTTGCTCCCTGATAATTACTTTTCCTGTGTAATATAGAATACAAAGTGATTTGTGTACTGAGTACTTTATTATGAGCAAATATTACTGTTTTAGTCTGCTGGCTTTTGAGAGTTGTGTTCGCCCAGTATTGTAGGTGGGTGAAAACCAGCATGTCCATGAAACCAATATTCGAAGAAAATTTATTTATTTATTTATTTAAAACTTTATGCAACATAAAAGTACATAGGCGGACTTAATGCCTGAGGCATTCTCTACCAGTCAACCAAGGGTAGTGGAGAAATAACATGGCAGGTGCATTAAAAGCAAGAGATTATAAATAAAATATAATTTAATTAACATAAATATACCTAGATAAAATAAACATACAAATATATTTACTATAATATATTAATAAATAAATATATATATATATAAATGTAAATAAGAAAGGAGATTGAGACGACTCTGCTAATGATTTAGAAAATGATAACGCAACTTCCGTTAAATGCATATTGACTGGTGGCCGTCCTGATATCGAGAGGAAGCGCATTCCAAAGAAGAATGGACTGAATGTGAAATGAAGAGTGAATAAAATCAGAACTATGAGAAGGGCAAAGTAAGAGAAGATTATTAGAGGAACGCAGATTTCTAGTATGTGAAGTACATAGGAATTGAAAGTGAGGGATAAGATAGGAAAGAGGGGACGGAGAGTTGAGTAGGGAGAAAAGAGTGGTTAAGGCACGCAAATCACGTCTTTGTCGGATCGGCATCCAATTAAGCTCAGATCTGTAGCTCGATACATGATCATATTTCTCAAGATTAAATATGAACCGGATGCAGTTATTTAAAAGCCGATCAAGCTTATCCAGAAAAACTGAGTTCAGGTCAAAGTAGCACACATCACCATAGTCGATTATAGGAAAGATTAAAGTCCGCACAAGCATTGTCTTGGTTTTCGCAGGCAGAAAGTTCCTCAGATGATACAGGCCACGCAAGGTCCCGTTGACCCTCTGACATACACCAGAAACTTGATTTTGCCAGCCGAGTGTCGAGTCAAGGTGAAGCCCGAGATCTTTTACACTAGGGCTGATGGGGATAACGGTACCATTAAAAATAATAGGAGGGAGAGAGCTTATCCCCACCCGACCCATCATGCGCGGACTCCCAATCAGAATGGCCTGACATTTTGAGGGGTTTACAGACACCCCAAACTTATCAGACCAATTCTTAACAGCGACCAAGTCCTGGTTTACGTCTCCAATCGCGTCCGACAAACTCTCCACCCGCGAAGCTGCATACAGCTGAAGGTCATCGGCATACAGATGATACGAACACCGAAGACAGAGAGTTATAAAATTTATGAAGATGGAGAATAACATTGGGGAAAGAATACCGCCTTGTGGAACACCAGCAGATAGGTCACCCCAACTTGACGAACTCTCGTCAACACGAACCGACTGCTGACGTCCCCGAAGATAGGAAGAGAACCATTCCAGAGCCTCGGACGAAACCATAAGATGGGAAAGGATAGAAAGGAGAATATCATGGCTGACGGCATTAAAGGCATTGGAAAAATCTATCAAAACCAAAACAGTAACTTTAGAATCCTTAGAATCTTTAGAAAATTGACATCTACCAACTGGTATTGGGCCCCCGTGTTGGATTATAGCCCTCTCCCTCTTACAAAGTAGAGACCTAAGTCCTAACAGTGGGAACGTTAAATGATAATGATGATGAACTGTGGTCTTCGATTGAAATAGAAGTGTCGTGAAGTGAAGAAAATAGGTTTTAACACAAAACTTATATCTTCGCAAAGAAGCTTTGTGTTATTTCTGTATATTGTAGGAATACAGAGAACTTTTATCTGTCCACTAAAATGTTAATTTTTAATATTCAGAAGATTATTTTAATTTAAACTTCCTGAGATATACAAAAAACATGAAACAGTTTATATTCCAGATGAAGTTCCAGATTATTATGGTTATAAAGAAAATCGCTATTTTTTATTGATGACTTAACTTGTTTGTCCCTGTAATTGTCTTACTAACATAGTTTATAAGTATATATTGTTACTAACATAATGAGTCTGTGTTACTTTAATAAAAATGATTATTATATTATTATTACTTAAACAATATTTCGGTTATTACTCCATTAATAAGGATCTCCATTCCATAGAGTTAAGAACAGTTGAAACACTACGACTACTTTCCGAACAAGCAAGAACATGGCTCTTCAAAACGTGTAATACGTGTAGTAATATCGTAAAGTAAAACTTGCATGTTCCCATTCTTAGTTCTTTCTGCCTCGCTTCATGCAGGACGTGATCACGTGATAAAACTAAAAGTATTATTGAAAGAAACTTTTATCCGTATGGAAAGAGACGGGAGCAAGTGGAGAAGTTTTTAAAATACTCGTACTTTTGCATGAATTCGTTTTTACCCTCTTTTCAGAGTAAACATTTATTTTTAAAATTTTTGAAACACAGTAATCTGGTAATATTTAAAGTTCCCATTGCAGGAACACATGCTCCTTTCTGTAGAGGCCATAAACCATCAAATGAGTGTATTTATATAATGGAAACTCAACAGCTTATTATTAATGTTCATGAGTTCTAGGTTCGTTCACTTCACTATCTATGCACAGCATAGCAGCAAAATTTACACAAATGCAGCTATTATAGAATGCTAAGCAATTATTGAACAATATGTTTACATTCGCGATTCTAAATTTTGAGTTGAGGTTGGATGTCACATCATTGTCATTGGATTTTAAGCTTAAGGACGAGTGGAAAAACTATACAAGTCAACTCACAAAAAATAGTTATCAGACTACTGCTACATAAGGGTGCTCCTTCACCGCGAGCATTCACCTGTAATGTAACGTAACAAATTCGAAGACAATAGAGTATCAAATTGCGGAATTTTATGTTACATTACAGGTGAATGAATGCTCGCGGTGAGGGTGCGCCTAAAGACTTTTCTACACACTTCAATCATAAAACCTCATCAAATAAACAAAGTTATAAGCTAAATGTAAAATAAACCACCTTTTCAACTACAAGTTAATTCAAACGGCAGTCTCCTGAAGAAGGTTTCATAATTAAGGGGCCGCTCTCCGCCAGTCGGCGACCACCGCGACTCACTGCCATTCACAACTTTACCTCGAGTTAATTATACTTCGCCACGTGTTTTCTAAGTTTTCTTTTAATAGTATTAGACTAAGTTTAGTTTGAAAACTCACAGTTGAAGCAACTCATGCTTAGGAAAATTTTAAAAAAGCAAACCTGTGTTTGTGAATAATTATGAGATTGGTAAGTCTGTTTTGATGAAAATTTCTTTGATTTTAAAAACTTCTCTGTAAATAGCAGTAATGTCTCCCTTACGATTTCTTTATTTTTCTATAATTTGCTATTTAAAAAAACGCTGTCCCACACTGGAAATTTTTCCTGAGTCGTGACATAGAAACTCACAAACAAAAATTTTTGCTTCGTGTGGGTCTCGAACCTGTAACACGCTGCGCAATAGTTGATCGCTCAGCCACTTCGCCAATTTTTTCAATCAATTAATCAAAAAGAATATCCATTAATTCACTAATGTGTTACACGTTAGAGTTTCAATTTAAATCCATACATAAATTAACGTGTTTTACTAGGTCAGAAGAATTTAAAACACTCTTTGTTATGTAATTTCCCCCTTTTACACCATTAACCACCAAAATTGCAGTAATTTTCTCATGTAACATTGAAACAACTGAAACGACAAAATAAAAAGCAACGTGTTCCAAAAATGTATTACACTCGAAAACCATGAAAAGCCTATAATTACGGCGGTTGTTTGCCAAAATGTATGCAGAGTTATGCATCGGCCACTTGCTGTGAAATTACTAGAGCTTCAGTAAAACGTTCGCTTGGCTAAAAATTAGGCGCACTATTTTACAAAATTGCCTGTCGGCTATGCATCACCGGAACTCGTTCGCCTAAACTAGCTATAAAATTAAGGCTGAAAACAGGACTAGGTTATAAGCGGTGGCGATTTAAAGTTTTTGCACTCTTCAATCAATTTTTTTTTCCTACTCTAGGTGGAGTGAAAGAGACATCTCTCTTGTCTCGTTGTTTATGTTCCTTCGGTTGCCCTTTGCTTTCCAGGGTCTAAGTGTTCTATTGGCAAACAAGTTCAAACAAGATATTTATTGTTTCCGATTTATTTTTAAGCAGTTATGGCAGAACCGATCTTAACAACAAGCAATACTCACAAATTGAACATTTATTGTTTTGTTTTTCACATAGATTAAAAGTGTTCAAATTAATGATTATAAATTAAAGCGATGAAATTGTGTATTAGCTTCAGCTCGAGTTTTAACTCAAAACAATGACTTGAAATAAAAAGAAGTTTTAATAAAACCTAAGTAAGTATCACTTTATCTGAGTAGACGAACGACCAATTTCTTAAAAAAATACCTATTTATTTTGATAATTCCTTACTTCAATTCGAAAGGCTATGGCATACACCGCTTGCTACCGGTCAGTGCGCGTCCAATGAAACGTTTGCCTCGCCACGCTGCCTGCCACTGCGCACCTACCTTAAACAACACACAACCAACGCCTTCGGACTACGTAATTATGGGAAATTTCAGACATTGTAAACTGTGTTAGAAAATATTACTTTCTTTGTGGTAAATGTAATGGTAAGGTTGGATAATAAAATAGGTCGAGGTGGAACATTTTTCTTGTTAAGAGTTTAAAATCTTGATTTTATCAAAAACTACTATATTTTCCTAGTACCTACCTAGTTAATTCAAGTGTTACACAGTAGGAGTTAAAAACTCAAGTTTCAGTTAAGTTTTCTATCATGCGAGTGTATTAATACCAATTTATGAACAGTTGCCCACATTCATTTAATTGAATTCTGCGTTAGTTAATATTATTTAGACACAAATTATGGATTGAGCATTCCCATACAGAAAATTTCATGCAGAGCAGAACTAGGCTTAAATATCAACAATTTTTCAAATGGAAGGAAATTAATGAATGCTTAATTTTTTCTAAGTGTTTGAAAAGCTATCGCTGCTAATCCTGCCAAAGAAGCCGCATCTGACGTCTTGAATTTCTATGATGCAAATCAGGCATGCGTCCACTAATTATCGCTTGAGAGGAACTTGGTCAGGTAAATACGAATGTGTCATTGGCCCCCGGGCTAATACTGCGAGAGAGGCAAAGTTCCAACTGTTACAAGAATGGTACCAATTTATTATAATCAAAACATATTATTATCCATACTTACCCAACATAACTCACGGAACATAAACCCATTCTCCATAAACAGCACTTATTCCTCCACTCAAGTTATAAACTCACGAGTATTCAACTACCTACATAAATGTAAAACGGGACTTAAGTCGCAAAACTAACACAACTCCAAATTTCATCCAAAGAATGCCGTTCCCGAGATATTAACGTCTTCTACCATCGGTAATTCTTCCTTCAGTTAACGCGAATAATATTCTCTGGAACACCAAGTTAATATTACCATCGCACCAACCCCTATCTCAATGTACTAAGACCCAGTTTCAGGAAACCGGAGTGTGGAAGTAAAGTTGTAATTTTTTTACGACTGGTGCCGTTTACATATGTCTTGGCGAATTGGCATCGTAAAAAGCCTACAGTGGGTACAGCACGGATTCATAATAAAACCTTGAATGTACGCAGAATGAGAATGAAGATGGATCCCGTGCGTTTTATGTTTATCAAAAGACTGAATTTTAACAGCTTTAAAGAGAAAATGTGAAACATGGATTACTTTTCAACACTTAAACTGAGAAAATGTCGCTACTACAAGACTTATTGTAAGGAAAAGTAAGGATTTAATAAAAAGGGGTTGTCTGTAGGAGTTTTTATATTCTGTGAGCCGAGGTTTATAAGTTTTTTATGTTCTCGCAGTTACAAAATTGTTAGGCTGTCGTCAAATTGTCAGTCAAAATGACGAACTCTCTAAGCGGCTTTCATACAAAATATTCATTAAACATTTCTCCGTATTTTACTTTCCTCCGTCTTATATATATCTGAAGGTAAATTAAATGTATTTCCAGTTTCTGAACTAATTAATGAAATGTCAAGGAATGGGGTTGTGGAGTTGTTAATGGTCGCATTTCAAGTTGTAAGAAACATACACTGTTTTGTGTACCTATTTTTTATTTTTGTTTGCCATTCTATTTATTTTGGGCACAAAAGTTCTAAAAAAGTTCACATATAAAAGCAGGTCTTGCTTTTATAAAAAAAACTTATTTCGAACTTTATTTCAGTAACAAAAAGATCCTAAAAAAGACTCACCCAACCTTTAGAATTTTTTAGTAGGCGGTAAAAGGTCAAACATCAATCTGAATTTAACATCTAATTGAAACTACTTTATTGATACGAAAATATATATTCAATTAATAGGAGCACTTTGAAAGATTTAAACGTGTTATTAATTTGAAAGTCTACACAAACACAGTCAGACTTTATTTAAAATGGACGACGAAAAAAATGTAATGTTACCCGAGTACTGGACTGGCCAGTATTTTGTCAAAAGCCTAGTAATTACGAAAGAGCTCATAACGAAATTGTTTCACTTTTTAATTTGGAACAAACGTTTCTACATTTTCATATTGTGATGTCGGTCGAGAGGGTTTTTGTTGGCGGCCTGTTACATCGTATATTTTTATAACCTTCATATACGTCAGATTTCAGGTAAGTTTTGTCTGACTTTGATATATTTCAAGCAATATACCTTAGGATATGCTGAATCACTGCCTGCTGAATTTGTAGTAAACTCGGGATACATTATGACAGATGGGTTCTTTGTCGTTTTTATGAATGGTAAGGTAATTGCTTGACGATGTTACACTTTGTGCCTTGCAAAACACGAGTAAAATTTATATTGATGTGACAACTGGTACATTTTAAATAAGATTCAATTAATATTATTATCATCACCATCAGTCTCTTTTAATACTACAGACCTGCGAAATGAGACATGCTGAGCTAGATAGCTCATTTCTTCTCGTCTAATTCCATACCAACTTAAGAGCTGCTGCAGGGTTTTCAACGCCGAATCTGCTTTCAGAAATTAGGGCTGCAATTATATGCATTTTAATGTCACTCATACTTTGGCTAACTTTTTAATGAAGCCATTGAGCGCACTCATCCTGAATGAGACACAATGGTAATACGTGGTGTCGTCTCTATACGTAGTAGTAATAGCTCAATGGATGATGCAAGATCAGTTTGTTCTGAATCCTGAACCGAATTGTGTTTTCAACGAATGGGACCATGTCATCCTCTCCACTATACATTGTAAAACAAGCCATGTTGAAATATAGCTCCCCCATAGATTACCATGGGATTAGGTTGGAACAACAATAATCAGCAGTCGTGTCAGACCTGTGCTGCCTTCGACTTCGACCAACGCTTAATGAATATTAATGATATTATATTTGTAGAGGTATGGCTCTGGTGGTATAAGAAGCGTTTGAGAGAAGACAATGTAAGCTTATTTTGAAAGATTTACTGATTATAATCTGATGACGAGAGGATTTGAAATTATTGAAATGAGGACGAGATCAAGTAGGTAAATTTAAATGCTTCTACGGAGAATTTACAGATTACGTTTACAGATATTCACTGAATTTAATTACTGAAAGAACCCTCTCAAATGTCAAATCTGTATTTATAAGGAAATATTTTGTTGTATAGGTAGGTATAACTTGGCTTTTCACCATATTTTAGGTATCATTAACAAAATCAGCAACATTTTACAGTAAAATATTATAGGTATTTTAAATACAAAGGAGATGGCTGAATTGAAGCATGCACGAGAATTCGGCTATCTATAGACATGGGACCTAGCTCTGTATAACGATGAATAGCTCAATACCCTAGATTACGAACCTTCGTCGATTCGACGACGCGGGTTTGTTTAAATCGCGTTAACTTTTGCGCGCGTGATCGAACTTTTTCAATACTTTATGTAATCTCTGTCGACCCATTGCCCCTGCGACAGACGGTGTTGTTTTGAGTCCAAGAGGCCCGTGAGCGCCGTTCCAGCAACCATGACTCGTCGCATAGACGAAGGTTAGTAATAACGTAACTTTTTGTGTTACTTAGTGGAGTACTTTCGCGTTAATTTTTTGGTTAATTGGTTTATTTTGTTTATATTCAATGTTATTTATTATTTGTTATTTATGATAGTTCGTCAGTTGTTATTACAAGATGACAGCGATATCTGAGAGCGCAAAGAAGACCACCTAGAGATTGATTCTGCTTATGAAACAGATGCTGAAGATAAAGTTTCTACTTTGACCTAACAGCACTTTTCAGGCCAAGAAATGCTGCGAATTCCAGCCACCTAAGGCGTGGGCATGCGGACGGTGAGTGAAATGAAATGAAATGAAATGATGTTTATTTATGCAAGTAGGTTATATAAACACTTTTACACGTCTTTTTATAAAACTAGAAGGGGCCGGTGTTTCGTACCTGACTACTCTAAGAAGAAACAGCCGAAACAAACTCAAAGGTCACAGTCTCTTTTAAAGTCCAGACAATAAAAATGTAGAACGGATTATACGAGGACCATGAAGGTCGATGTCTGAAATGGTCTTTTGAAGAAAGAACCACACAAATTTGAGTGGACCTGTCCAGTCAGTGCAAGCATTTGTCAATTACCGTGGAGCTCAACTCATAACTCAAGGAGCTCAACGACACGACGAACAGTACCAAAGAAGGGACTTGTGTAGGCCGTTAATGTTACTCAAATTGTCAGACAACACTACAGTTATATAAAAAAAAAAAACAACAGGTTGACCCACATGGATCCTCGTATTCACAAAAAAAAATAAAAAATTGTGTATAAAATAAAAATATCAGTAGTTTGTATAAAAAAATAAAATAATCATACATGTCAGATTGTATATAAAAAAAGCAGAAAATAATAAATAAAATGCATGTCAGATTGTATAAAAAATCGAAAATGTCAGATGGTATAAAAAAAAACATATAATTGTCAGATTGTATATAAAAAAGAATAAAAATGAGTTAACAATCGGAAATTGCTTCGTCAATAAATAAATGCGAGGATCGTGTAGGTTCTCGTCTGAGATGGTCTCTTTAAGAAAGGACTACAAAGAAAAGACTTTAAGTTCAGACAGTGTAAGATATGACAGAGCATGGAAGCTCAACTCACTATGTAAGGAGCTTAACCACCTCTGAAACTACATATTCCTCACATTATAAAAGAATTTAAAAAAGACACATACATCACAAAATGTTGGATGCTTGAGGGTGCATCGGAGCAGCTAACTCCCAGGCCATCTTGTCATCAAGGTATTCTTTGACTTTATAGTAACTTTTTTTACAAAGTTGTTGTTTAATAATTGATTTAAATTTGTTTAGACTTAGTTCTTTGACGTGGTTTGGGAGTTTGTTGTAGAAACGTACACTTTGGCATTTAAATGAATTACTAATTTTATGGAGCCTACTCGCGGGCACTTTTAGCATATCCTTGTTTCTTGTATTAATGCTATGAATGTCGCTATATTTTGTGTAAAGATTAATATTCTTTTTAACAAAAATCAAATTTTCATACACGTATTGAGATGTTGTTGTTGAGAGTAACGAGCGAATCACTGTCTTATCATGGACGATTAGCTGAGTTGACGGCGCGTCGTGTTCCACGCGCTTCTGAAAGAGTTGTCAGCAATATGACGGGGCCCCCTGCCCCCTCTTGAGGGCCAAAGAATGCCAGGGTCGCGGAACTATCAAGTAACCGTGGCCCCGGAGGGTAAAAGGCTATTATTGAAGAATACTGTGGATTTTAGACAGTACAAGTCTGACAACCTCTTCTGTCCTGCCTTGGATCAGCCTGGATGGGAGGACTCATTTGATTATTTTACCTTTTAAAAAAACCTAGGTCAAGTAATGCGACTAATGATTATGGTAAAATAGGAAAAAAATAGGAAAATATATGACTTGTGTCTCTTTACAAAACGAAGCCTGACTAAAAGTAGTCGCTCCAAGTGCAATAAATCTATGAGCGGGGAACACAAACTTGACGTATGTCACAAATGAGTGAATTTCAACAGGTCCTATAAAATCTTCATTTCCGTGGTTTTTTTAATCTTAAGCTTTTTTAAAATTAAGAAACGCTCTTATTAAAGTTTTTGATAATTTATATATTCTTGCTTAATGTCTAGCAGATAACTTAAAAAACTAACGAGATACAAGGATTTAAAAATTTCGTGCCACGGCGATGAAACATGCGTGCACGGCAATGAAACAAGCGCCCACGGCAATGAAAGAACTGTGGCATGGCAATGAAAGAATCAATCAACGTTGAGTACAATATATGCTAAAATTAGAACTAAGATTATATTCAAACTGATTGGCAGACTTTGACAAAATAATATTATGCATCATACCGACATTTGAAATTTTAAAAAAAAATCGTCTTGTACATGTTTACTTTCAAGCCCATAGCCCACCCATTGTGAAACTCAGTCGAGGCCATCAAGCATCATGCTGAGTTCCTCCATCGACTTGCCACGACTATGATTTCGTCGGCAAATCGAAGGTGAGTGATGTATTTGCCGTTGATGTTGATGCTAAGTCCTTGTCATTCCAGGAGCTTGAAGGCGTCTTCCATTGTGGCAGTAAACAGTTTCAGGGAGATAACATCCTTCTTACGCCTCTTCTCAATGGAATCGCCTTCGTGCTCTGCTCCTGTACTCGAACCGACATGGTGGCGTTATCATACAAACACTTCAACACTTTGATGTACCGATAGTCAATACGGCATCGCTGGAGTGACTCAAGTACCACCCATGTTTCCACCGATACGATGGCTTTCTCATAGTCCACAAACGCTAAGCATAATGGCAAGTTATACTCTTCGGTATTCTGTATAACTTGCCGCAGCGTATGGATGTGGTGTATGGTACTATAGCCTCTACGGAAACCGGCTTTTTTGGGAAGCTCTGAAGTGACTTAGATATACGTCTATTTAGCTGCTTATATGACTTCGCGTCATTGGAAGACTGCAACTGTAGCAAACCTCGTTCAGACATGAGGTTTAAGGTTTGCTCGGTCAATAATTTCTCAGGGAAAGCAAAGCGATTAGAAAGCTCGAGTTGATTTCGGGGTTCTGAATATGGGACCGAGTAGGTGGGAGCGTAGACTTCATCAGGCTGGACCTTTCATTGATATTCATTGAGCCTCTTACGATTCGGTGATCGCTATCGAATTGAAACTGCTTGCGTGTGTGAGTGTATTTACGTGTGATATAGTACCAAATGTTACGTCATTTTGTAAGGTTAACATGAAAACATCTTTTTGTAGTTGACTGTATAGTAAAAAACTCATCAAATCTAAAGAGACCAGAGAGAAACAATCTAGAGTTAACTTGACGAGTTTTGTACTGTCAGTAATCGGTATTACCTGAACCGCAGGTGACAAAAGATGTTTTCTTTGCCTAATCATACCATGGCGATGAAAACACAAGTCACGGAAATGAAATACCTGGCCACGGCAATGAAACTAAATTGTTTTACATGGCATGGCAATGAAATTTTTTTAATTGCCATGTCTTTTTTTTCATTTCCATAGCAAATTTCGGCCACGGAAACCACGGAAATGAAAACACGTCGATGAAAATCAAGGCAAAAAATATAAATAACAAAAAAACTATTAATTATTCGAAGAAATAAGCACCTCACAAATGAACATATGAGGAATGGTATTCTATCGAATGCTTACTCATGAAGACAAACTTATTCAAATATCAGTTATATCTATCCACGGCGATGAAAGAAATTTTTTCCAGTAACATAAAAATTGATTATTTAAATTTATGGTGCGAAAACGCAGGCACGTGTGTACTTCTTTCCACGTTGAGCACTTAGGCAGCACTAATATGCAACGTTTAGCATACCGGTAGGGGGGAAGAAATTAGTAGGTAAAACAATATCCTTGAACATGATTAAGACACGGCGATGAAAGGTAGTTCCGGGACAAGTGATTTTTTATTAACCATTCGTTGTTTTGTTTAAATATTTGAATAAATGTATTCTGTAGCAATACTTTAACTATTCATGTATCAAATAAAACGAGGTTTTAGTATAAATAACCAATAGATTTTTATCAATGTGAAATAATACACAACAAGGTGAAGTGTGGACAAACACGGCAATGAAAGATTTCGAGGTTTAATATTTTTTTTTGGAATATCCATTAATCCAATTAAATAAACATTTAGTGCTACACATAGATAACTATTTCGCCTACACGGAAAAAAATTTGGGAACGTTATAACTATGTTTTTTAGTACCGATTTCATCGATGCCACGCAATTTTCGGTCCCGGGAAATTCACTCAAATACATTAGTTGATGGATTTTTAGCATTTTTTTTTATTTCATTGGTTTACTTCATTCTTTATTTTTAATACTTAAAGATAATTTTAACAATTTACTTTTTGTAATACTAACAAAGCAACTTCGAAAATGTCACTATGTTCAATTTAGCACAAAACGTATATCACTTTCATAAGGCTGATTGGATAGTAAATATGCTATTTTAGTTTATGTAAACATAGTAAATTATAAGAAAAATATAATTCATTAATAATAAAAAAAAAATTACCAAGTTTTATTTAAATAAAACCCATTATCCCCTTTATAAAATACCGTAGTCGAAACGACGAAGGTTCGTAATAAGCGTCGGAAAATAAGGTTAGTAATCTAGGGTTAATAGGTAGTTGCCATCTCTTTTGTCGCGTATCTTAAAGATTTTTGGGAATTGAAAACTGACAGGAAAGCGTGATTCGAATGCTTAAATATATAATGGTAGTTCACAGCCCTCCGATCTCAGAAAAGTATGATATTTTTTGACGTAATTACTGTAATGATGTTCCCTTAAATCTATTTATCGCTAAGTTGATTACTAAATGCTAGGCCTTATATTAGGTTCAGCGGAACGTTTTATATTTCTCGTATGTCCCTTGTTGTACATATATCTTGGCTAGCTGTTACCCTTGCCATCGGAGAACTCTGACAAGATTAGGTAGTAGGTAACTGGTGTGTTTAATTAAATCAGGGTTTATATTTATTTAGGTATAAGATATTCTCGTGTACGACGACATCTAAATTGTATTTCTTCTTTTCTTTTTGATTTAGTAACGCTTTAGTTCATGAATATTTTTAATAACTTGTTTGTTTAATTTTCTATGAATTATTTAGTACTCCTATTATAGGTGCGTTATCACGCCAGCGCGTCGCTCGCTTTAGGTTTAATTCTAAATAAATCTCAGAAACATGATTTATTTACTGAACGTAAGAAGCTAAATTATTTATATCCAAGATATTCCACGAATCCATGATTAAGATGAAGTCTTGAAGATACACTCCGTGAAACGGAAAATCCGTCTTCCAATAAGACATATAAATATTCCAAGAAACACAAAATAAAAACGTGTGTTTTAATCACACACTAGCTTTGCCCGCGGCTTCACACTCGTAAAATTTTGAATTTGAAAATTAATTCGTTTCACGAGTACACTTGTGGCATCATTTATTATCATTATGAATGTTATTTTTGTATTGTAACCTGCATCCGAGCCCGGATTTTTGTCTCGTGTTTATTACTAAATATATTTTTTCAAATATTTTAATGTCACGGATAGCCGCAAAGTAACGCCTGATTCTATAACTTGAATAAGGCTTTTTAGACTTAAGTTTAAAGAAAACAAAGTCCCTTTTACATTCCTGTTTCTCTATACAATATCTGTAAGTTGTGACACATAACATTCATGTCAAAACAAGAGTCAGGCCATTTCCGTCATTCGTATTCAACGTTTGTACAACAAAAGGCTTCCTCTATTTCCATGTCACCTGTGCAAGGAACTCTAAGCCGCTCTTGTAATGTCACATCATAAGAACTACCAGAAGGCCAAAAGACCAGAAGGCACACTCTACCTTACTTTATGGAATGCGAAAGTTTGAATGTTTAAATGGATGGATGGACGTCTGTTATACAATCACGTCGAAGCAGCTGTTCGGATCTGTATGGATATTGCTGGGATAATTTTCAACATACATACCGCCGAAATCACGGGCAATAGATAAACGACATAATTTGAATACGCAAAATGCCATAACGTGTCTTTTTTTACTACCATTTATCACGTTCTTAATCAAGCGTACTGAAAGATTTCACCGTTAATTTTGCAAAACCAAGCTTATGGTAAAGACCACTTTACCATAAGCTTGATTTTTAAAGTTTTTAGTTTCTTACATTTTAGGTAGGTACTTTTATTAATAACATTAATACTATGTTACAGTAATATAATTATGAATTTTGGTGTAAATAAATTACGCAATTTAACATACACGCCACGAATCAAGTCCTTTTCACGCGGCGCTAACGTCTGTTATTACATCAAAATCCATCAAAAATTTTGCACTTCAAATTCCGCAGATCATGACTGGTTACGCGGTATCTATCAGTGAATTCAGTCGCTTCAAGCACAAAGTCTTACATACAAAAAGCCTAGATCACAGGCCTATGTTGCGGGACATACGTATACTGCGATTCCGATACACAAAGGGCTACCGAAGGACACTGTAGATTTTAGTCAGTAAAGTCTGACAGTAGGGGCGGGAGGATGCATTTGATGATTTTACCACGTAAAAAAAAATAGAAAAAAAGATCACAGGCCTACAGATTTTCGTATTGAGTTGTTTTTCTGCAGATTTATCTGTCGTGTTCCAGTCAGCACGGAAATGAGTAGGTCTCGTCCACCGCGGATATTGACTCGTCTGCTGGCGCCGGATGAACCGGATCCGCTACTGCAGCCTCACAGCGCTGCAGATGAAGTTTCTCGTTATTTGTAAAACGAACGAGATGGGAGCTCGATTGGATGTTGTTTTATGAGTGTGTGTGTCTTCCACTAACTTTGTGTAAATCTAGTAGTTGGCTGCATCCGTTTACACTGATAGCCAACCGTAGTATGGAAGGGGAAAATGCTGGGTAATAATGATTTTGAGGTCTCAAACTACGAGCGGCTAATGCCGGCGACCTAGGATGACTTATTTCACGTTTTTGTAATGTAAACCCACGTTAACTAACAGCCTGTGTACACTACGTTTATTAAACGCGCCGTTGACACTTTGTATCGCGACAACAAACTGCACTGTCTAAAATACGCATCGACGCGTATTTCCGAAATGCGCGTCGACGGCGCGTTTAAAAAACGTGGTGTACATAGGCCCAGTGATGGAGAATACTAGTTCCTCGTTCGTACACTATAGAGCTGTTTCTATTTTCATTAATACCAATATCTTGTGATACGATCGTCTTCAAAGACACGAAATTGCGATCGTGGCCGTCGCGTTTGTTTTTCATAAGACCCGAAGGCGTCACCACAACGACTGAAGCTGTCTTACTTTCTTAATTAACGAGTGGTTTTCAATAGCGTGTACCCGATCGCTTTGTTTATGATGCAAAGTAAAGTACTCTTCAACATAAATACTTATTGTTTGTATTATCTTGTGTAACGATTGTTTATACAGAAGTTTTTGTGACCACTATTAACTTTTTTGTTTAGATAAAACCTACTTACTAAGTTCCATTTAGAAAAAATATTTGTACTATTTCAGTTACCATTAAGTTTCCCCTAATGGCTTCACTAAGATTTAAAGATAACGATTTTTTTGCATAAGATCACTGTTACATTAAAGAGATCTTAAAAGAGTAGATATATAGTACTAAGAAAAGATTTATAAATTCCAAGAAGATGAATATATTTACTCGGTAAATGATGTAATCTAGTGTAATTTTCTCCGTATTTTCAAGGAGATAAAAAATTATTGTATCTATATCACAAAGAAGGTATTAAGCAATTTTAAAGGGAACTAATAAGGAAACCTGCTAACAACATTTCTAATTAATAACGTAATGTCGCAAAGAGGAAGAAGAAATAAGTCAAAACTACGTATACATCGTCTCGGCTTTAACATACTTACCTACGTGTCGTGGCGTGTCTTGACGTGCCAGAGGACTTTTTTTAATGTTGCCCAACACTAGGAATTTCTCCTGTATCGCAGCACTTACAAACATTGATACTCACATACCTACACAAGCACCCAGACCCGAAACAACTGCCTGAAGGTCATACAAATATGTGTTCTTTGCAGGAATGCAAGCCGTACAGTCGAAATCAAAAGTGCTGCAGCAATTTCTAAAAGCAATGGCCTGACGCTTCACGTTGACTTACGACCTTTTATTATAAGTTGTTTTAATACTATACAAATCAAAGGAAGTTATGGTATGGTTCATAATTTCAACCATTGTTCTATAAGTTAGGCTGACGCAGTGGTTAACGTGCGCGGATAATTCGTTTACTGGCGAAGGTTCGATCCCCTCTTTTTTCTAAACTTTTTTTTTTATTTAATATTTTTTAATAATTGCTTTATTCTTTTTGTTATTTTTAATGCATTTTTAGTAGAAATTTGATAAATAAAATTGTTTTTTTCTTAATAATTACTAATACTCTAGTCATTAGTGTTGTGTGTCGTCCGTTATCATCATTCAAATTATAATAAAGTTTGTGGGTAGATCGGAGAAAACAAAACAAAAGTTACAAAAGTAAATTATTTCGATTTGTGAGGTAGACATAACTATGCTAGTTCGTTTCGAGTCTCATAATAGAACATTGTTGATTCTTGGTTATTTTGTGTGACGAATGTTTACATCCGTATTACACTGTTTTAAGGTTATTGTTTTGCAGTGAAATATTTACAGTGAGAATAATATAATCATTGAGGGCGAATATTATAGCCTTGCATAAATATGGATGAAACAATACAATTATCAAATTAAACCGGACTAAGTGTGAGTATTAACATTTATTTTTTAATTATTTCACATGTTGATATTCTTATTTATTATATAAGATTCCCTACTCAAAAGTGTTATAGTTGTTAAAAGGTTTGTTTAAAAGATACTTAGTATTTGTTATTTATAGTTTTTTCTTTTAGTAAAATAAATTAACAGTTGTATTTTGCATAGGTAAAGATAATAATAGTATTCCATGTTTTGTTCTAGTGAAATACTATGAGTCCTGTGGATATGAGATATGAGGAATGCCAAGCCCTATAAGCTTGTCGAGAGCAAAGTCGACGGTTGTCAGACATCATAATTATTATGTTGAATGAATTAGAAGAAAATGGCTTCCCCCAATGAGTAACTAATTCAACACGAAATGAAGTTCAGTTTCATCGTGCACTCAAGACTGAAAACTTATACCGAATATCAGCTAAAACCCTTTTTTTATAGGAATTAAAGAAACTTTTAAAAGCACGACCATAATTATTTTTTATATGGTTGTTGATGTATTAATTGTTAATAGACTGTAAGCGAAAACATCATTTTATTCACAGTTCTTATTTATTTTAGAGGTTAGATTTGAGGCTAAGTTTCAATCATTCTTTTCGTAAAGAAAACGAAAATTAAACTAATGACCTCAATAGGATATTTTTATGAAGAGCGGTTATTATTTTCATGGTTTTATTTTAGTAATAGAACATTTATTGCCATATTATATATTTTTTTGCTAAATCGCACTTAGTATAATGCAAAAAGCTTGATTTACTAAAATAAAAATTTTGGCACCGCAGCCCCGGAACGCAAAAGGCGACTAGCGCTTTACGTTCCAGGACCGCGGTGCCATTGGACGTTTGTTTGAAATAGTAACAAGGTAACGTGGCCTTGAAACGCATAGAGAAATTGGTCTGCTGAACTATTACTATTTCAAATGGCTTTAATAATCATATCTTTAATAATTTATTTTGTTAACATTTAGACAAAATTACACATTAATTTTCTTATGTAATAACATACTAAAATAGCTGCTGTGTATAAAAAAAAAACCCTGTATTTTCTTAAATATAATTAAACGCAATTTATTCTTATAATTAAATAATAAATTAAATTGGATAATATTCTTTAAATTCATATAGAATTTTTTAATTTTAAATTTCTTTGTTAAGCTATTGTTTAGTTTTTTTTATCATGATATTATTAATCAATAACTTGTTAGTTAATCATATTAATTTACAATTTATTCATGCTTATTATTTATTAAATAAAAAAGTTAAATATTAGTTTTATGTGTTTATGTTTTTTTTTGGTCTTGGTGGAAATAAAAAAGTCATGCTTTATTAAAATGTTTGATTGTTTTATTTATTTATGTAATTAACAAACTTCTATTATATTTATAGACTCAGGATGGCCTATATCAGAATTTTCCATGTTTCAAGTGGGTCAGACGCACGAACAAAGTCACTAATTAATTATCAAAATGATTTATTCCTTCTTAATTTCACAGATTAACAAAATATGACTCTAACACACTTTAATTAGGCACAGGTACTGATACTTTATAAAATCTAATCAAAAACAGTTAAAGATGGCGTCGGAAATAAGCGATTCGTCGAGCGCGTGGTGCGTTGGCGGTTCTCGATTCAAAAGTGACCAAGATGGCCGCCCCGCTCCCACCGGTGTGACGTTCCGCAAGAATGGCAGCTGACAGCTGACATTCTATTCCGACGTCGTCGACAGCAAACGTCAAATGTCATGTGTCGCGCCGTCACGGCCGGACTGACATTCGACCGTCCTCGGGCGTAGATCTAACGTTGTCCTAAAAAAAAGGCAATTTTATTATTTAATGATTAGCTGCTCGTCCAGCCTGACAAACAGCATAGCACTAATTCTAACAAACTTCAACTTCAACTGCAAGATTATGAAACCATGTATCCCTTCGACCATTATGAATAATGGACCGGATGACATCTCACAAGCTCGTTATGTAAACCAAGCATAACCCGGACCGGACGAGTGTGTCCCTTCGACCAGCTCCAATGCATGGACCGGACGGCACTGTCCCTTCGACCGGTTCAGACAGGGTCTAGACAAGTGTGTCCCTTCGACCAGCCCCAACGGCATGGACCGGACGGCACTGTCCCTTCGACCAAATCACAAACAGGGTCTAGACAAGTGTGTCCCTTCGACCAGCCCCAATGGCATGGACCGGACGGCACTGTCCTTACTACACAAAGCAACAGAAATAGTGGCATACCTATCAGTTACGGACAATCTTGCTCATCTTGAATTTCGACTTCATCTAGTGCATCGGGATCAGAGTACACACTGAGTGTATCTGACCCGGCAGTAAGGGTTACTGAGTTCGCCGAGACAGTGTCCGAGTCTGTGCCCGACCTTTCACCTCTAATATTTAGGTCATCGCCTCCCTGAATTGGGCTTCGTGGTAGCATAATATCACTACTGGATTGTAATTGCTCCGTATCTTCCGGCGCCGTCTCGGCCTCCTCATCGTTCAACAAACTGGTAGTAACTTCAAGTAACCCAGCATGTCCCCGAGGCACTGCACGCAAATTCTCGTGTGCGTATTTATAAGTGCGGTGTGAACCACTTACACTTTTTAGTTCGTACCGATCATTTCCTAATACGGAGGTAATAACGAACGGTCCCCTAAACTTCCTATCTAGTTTAGTTTGATTTCGTTCACTATTCTTGATAAAAACAAAATCACCCTGAGCGAATGGTTTAATGATAGCACGACCACGATTAAACCTTAGAGTATCCGCCGCAGCTGCCTTTTGAATATTTTCCGACGCACTTTCTCGAATGGACTCTAAATCTAAACGGCTATTTCGCTCATCAGAATGTGAAGATATCTGGGACATACCTAATGATTCCGCACGTATCCCAAACATCAGTTCCGTAGGTGAGTACTTAGTAACAGCCGATTTTGTACTATTGAGCGCTAGTTGTATATTGCCTAGCTCATCGCGCCATGTCTTATTATGGTCGTTTTCGACAATTGTGAGCAAGCTTTTTAGTGTTCGCATAACTCGCTCAACTTGTCCGTTAGCCCTGCTCGAGCCGGTTGCAATAAAATGCAGATCAATTTTATAATTTTTGCAAAAGTTTCTAAATTCACTACTAATATAGCATCGGCCCTGATCAGCAATAACGCGTGTAGGGGCCCCAAAAAGACAAACAGCCTTTTCGAGAGCTCGCACCGCGCTACTTGCATCTAGTGATATTGTGTGCTCTAGCAGGACATACTTAGTAAACGCGTCTATTATCACCGAACAATACTCTTTCCGGTCGCTCTTACCACTAAGCTTCCCGGTAAAGTCTATATGGATTGTGTGCCATGGCACAGATACTTTTGGGATCGAGTGTAACTGAATGGGTTGAGCGCCTGATGGTCCCTTCGACGCTTTGCAAACTATGCACGAATCAACAAACTTACGCACGCATTTGGACATTTGTGGGAACCAGTATTGTTCGTAGAGTTTATCTAGCGTCTTATCACTACCAAGGTGTTGAATTTCGTTATGGACGTGGTTGATAAGAGTCCAAATCAGAGAGCGCGGAACGACCGGTAACCAAGAGATTGTTTTGTTGCGCCCAACCTTTCTATACAGGATACCATCCCTAACATCGTAGGTATGTGCTACTGTTTCTGGGAAGTCACCATTGTTATGTTTACTGATCAAGTCTTGGATTTCGCTATCGCGTTTTTGTTCAACTGAGAGCCATCCTTGATGCAACTCAACAAATTGGACATTTTTAGTAATAGGGGTTTGGGATGAAGACGCGTCAGCATCAGACTGGAGGTTACGGGAAAAGAAGTCTGCATGTTCCATGCTACGGCCTTCACGATATATTATCTCAAAGTCGTAGGCTTGTAGGAAAGCCCACCAACGGTGCACGCGAGGCGTCAGATCTACCTTGGCTTTTGATGCTTTGAGCGAATTGCAATCGGTGTAAACTACAAAATGTCGGCCGTACAAATAATGCCGAAAATGTTCTACCGCTCGTACGACGGCCAAGGTCTCTAATTCGTACGAGTGGTAGCGAGATTCTACCTCAGATGTACGCCGGCTGAAGTACTCCACAACATGGGGTAAATTATTTGCTCTTTGTATAAGGATTGCACCATAACCTTCGGCACTCGCGTCTGTGTGCAACTCGACCGGCAATTCAGGATTAAAGATCGTTAAAACTGGTTCCGAAGTTAGTATTTTAACAACATTTCTACGGATATCTTCATGTTTGTCGGTCCAATTAATAGGTCCTTTAAGTTTAGTTAAAGGGTATAAAGGTCCAACAACGTTGGTAAAGCCAGGTATAAATTTCCTAAAATATGACGCGAGTCCCAGAAATTGACGAACTTGCGTAGCTGTGCGTGGTGAAGGTGCTTCAACTAATGCCTGAATTTTGCGGGAATTGGGTCTAATTTCCCCAGACTGTATGGAATAACCTAGGTAATCTACTTTTTGTTTCATGAATTTGCACTTGCGTAGGTTAAAAGAAAAACCTGCTGTAGTTAGAGCTTGTAAGGCCTCGTCTAGGCGCTTCAAGCCCTGCGAAATGTTAGAGGAATAACACAGTACATCGTCCATATAGATGAGGGGCCTGTCATTAAGGTGTTGTAGTGCTTTTGTGATACATCGCTGGTACACAGAAGGTGCGTTGCGTAAACCGAAGGGCATCGCGAGATACTCATATTGCCCCTCCGGAGTTACGAAAGCAGTCATCTCAATTGAATCGGGGTGAATTAATATTTGGTGAAATCCGCTAGCCATATCTAAGGAGGAAAAGTAGTTGGCGCCACTTAGCTGGTCTATCTGTTCCTCGATGCGAGGCAAGGGATAGTGTTCTGGTTGAGTGTTGGAATTCAGTTCCCGAAAATCTACGCACATTCTATCGGTATTGTCCTTTTTTTTTACAAGGAGTATCGGACTCGCAAAAGGGGAGGAACTCTCGCGAATGATACCGGCATCCAACAACAGTTGTATTTTTTCGCGGACTATTTGCTTCTCTACAGGTGCTAGTCGATAGGGAGACCTTCGAACTATTTTATGAGGATCTATCAATTTAATGCTCAATTGCCCTGTAGTGACGCGCCTAGTAGGTATACCGTCTATGAAATAATCTGAATATTTACTAATTATTTTTGACAGCAACATTTTATCTTCTCCTTCTAAGTCAGTATCGATTGAAGAAATATCGAAAACTGCCAATTTCGTTTCGCAAAAGTTAGTTCGCTCTTTGGTCTTAAACAAGAGTTTGTCGCTATCAATTGTTACACAATAACCTTTATCTACGATATCCCTACCTACTATAATCGGCACAGAAATTACCGTATCTGGAACGATGTGAAACATAAGGTCAACTGAGGCATCTCCAATTTTTACGGTACTTAAAATTTGGCAAGTGCATTGTACGTCATCACCTCCGATACCAGTAAGATACACTAGATTATTACGCACAGTACCCGGAAACCGACTGCGAAAACTTTCAGATAAAAGGGAGCAAGATGATCCGCTATCAAATAAAAATGGAAATCTCTCACCAGCTGATGTCTCTAACGTAGATCTAGAAAGTTGATGGTCGCAAAGGTGGACTTCCTTCCTCTCAGACTTCCCTCCATTCTTCTTTTCTGGACAAGTAGTAGACGTGTGACCAGGTTTTCCACACGTGTAGCAGGATATAGACGGCTTGTCTTGATTGTTTGTAGAACTTGATGGATCGTGGGTCTTCAATGATTTGGAGTCCTCCTTTCGCTTCTTGCATTCGGCTTGTCGATGGCCTGGTACGCCACACCAATGACACTTTCCAGGGAATCTTGAGTCTGTCATTCGAGATCTCTTAGAATCGTGCTCTTGATTTAAATCACAGACGTCCAACCGTCGCTTTAGTGATACACCATTGAGTATCCGAAACAATTGAGCACGAGTAGATATCACATGTGCTATCAACTCTCTACGTATCAAATTATCCTTTTGGCATAGCACCGATATCACGAACCCAGTGATAACTTCCTCAGGTAGGTCAGTTTTTGGTATTCGCTCGATCAAGTTCCATAAGCGCATTGCAGACTCTGATGCGGTTTCTTTGACACTAATTTGAAATCGTAAAATGTCATCAAAATGATCTTGCATTAGTTTGGGTTTAGCAAATCTAGCTAGCAATGTTTCTTTCACTGCAGCCCATGTTAATTCCTTGAGGTTCATTCGGGTCAGGTGGGTCGCAGCGCGACCTTTAAGCGCCTTAGTAAGTGCCATTAGCAGATTAACACCTACAAGATTTTTCTCCTGCACTATTACTTCTGTGACGTTACACCAGCCTTCAATGTCGGCTTCGGAATCATCAGGATCAAATTCGATTAGTTTTATAGTGTTCGTACTCACAGGAGTTGATGCTTGCGACATTGCAAATATCCGGGCGAACATTTCCTCCATACTTGACAGTATTCTCGTTGCAGAGATGTTTTCTGCAGGCTGCGTGTTCTCTGTTTGTGGCTCGTGGGATCCCACTTCTGATATAGACTCAGGATGGCCTATATCAGAATTTTCCATGTTTCAAGTGGGTCAGACGCACGAACAAAGTCACTAATTAATTATCAAAATGATTTATTCCTTCTTAATTTCACAGATTAACAAAATATGACTCTAACACACTTTAATTAGGCACAGGTACTGATACTTTATAAAATCTAATCAAAAACAGTTAAAGATGGCGTCGGAAATAAGCGATTCGTCGAGCGCGTGGTGCGTTGGCGGTTCTCGATTCAAAAGTGACCAAGATGGCCGCCCCGCTCCCACCGGTGTGACGTTCCGCAAGAATGGCAGCTGACAGCTGACATTCTATTCCGACGTCGTCGACAGCAAACGTCAAATGTCATGTGTCGCGCCGTCACACTGTTTTAAGGTTATTGTTTTGCAGTGAAATATTTACAGTGAGAATAATATAATCATTGAGGGCGAATATTATAGCCTTGCATAAATATGGATGAAACAATACAATTATCAAATTAAACCGGACTAAGTGTGAGTATTAACATTTATTTTTTAATTATTTCACATGTTGATATTCTTATTTATTATATAAGATTCCCTACTCAAAAGTGTTATAGTTGTTAAAAGGTTTGTTTAAAAGATACTTAGTATTTGTTATTTATAGTTTTTTCTTTTAGTAAAATAAATTAACAGTTGTATTTTGCATAGGTAAAGATAATAATAGTATTCCATGTTTTGTTCTAGTGAAATACTATGAGTCCTGTGGATATGAGATATGAGGAATGCCAAGCCCTATAAGCTTGTCGAGAGCAAAGTCGACGGTTGTCAGACATCATAATTATTATGTTGAATGAATTAGAAGAAAATGGCTTCCCCCAATGAGTAACTAATTCAACACGAAATGAAGTTCAGTTTCATCGTGCACTCAAGACTGAAAACTTATACCGAATATCAGCTAAAACCCTTTTTTTATAGGAATTAAAGAAACTTTTAAAAGCACGACCATAATTATTTTTTATATGGTTGTTGTTGTATTAATTGTTAATAGACTGTAAGCGAAAACATCATTTTATTCACAGTTCTTATTTATTTTAGAGGTTAGATTTGAGGCTAAGTTTCAATCATTCTTTTCGTAAAGAAAACGAAAATTAAACTAATGACCTCAATAGGATATTTTTATGAAGAGCGGTTATTATTTTCATGGTTTTATTTTAGTAATAGAACATTTATTGCCATATTATATATTTTTTTGCTAAATCGCACTTAGTATAATGCAAAAAGCTTGATTTACTAAAATAAAAATTTTGGCACCGCAGCCCCGGAACGCAAAAGGCGACTAGCGCTTTACGTTCCAGGACCGCGGTGCCATTGGATGTTTGTTTGAAATAGTAACAAGGTAACGTGGCCTTGAAACGCATAGAGAAATTGGTCTGCTGAACTATTACTATTTCAAATGGCTTTAATAATCATATCTTTAATAATTTATTTTGTTAACATTTAGACAAAATTACACATTAATTTTCTTATGTGATAACATACTAAAATAGCTGCTCTTTATAAAAAAAAAACCCTGTATTTTCTTAAATATAATTAAACGCAATTTATTCTTATAATTAAATAATAAATTAAATTGGATAATATTCTTTAAATTCATATAGAATTTTTTAGCTTTAAGCTATTGTTTAGTTTTTTTTATCATGATATTATTAATCAATAACTTGTTAGTTAATCATATTAATTTACAATTTATTCATGCTTATTATTTATTAAATAAAAAAGTTAAATATTAGTTTTATGTGTTTATGTTTTTTTTTGGTCTTGGTGGAAATAAAAAAGTCATGCTTTATTAAAATGTTTGTTTGTTTTATTTATTTATGTAATTAACAAACTTCTATTATATTTGTGATATCACATTCATACGATCTGACAATCCCTCAGTCAACAGTCAAGTCATTTGATGAACTTCAACATGACATTGCAATAATATTCGTTCTTGCCACAATATTGATATTCGCCAACATTTTGAGAACATAAATATATCGCTATCCATAATCACACGTCAGTAATCAGAAAACCACAATCGAACGACAACTTGATTCCGATCAAGTTAAATATTCTAAACCTTATGGCATACTCACAGAAATTGTGAACAAACGATTATAATAATATTCCTGTCCAATTACAGTATTAAACAGTTGAGCAAAACTTACAAAAAGAATTTCACTGCGTGAGGATCGAACTCGCGCCTCGCTGTTCACCGCATACTTAGTAATACGTGAAACGCTAACCACTAGGCCAACTGGACACACAGTAATTCGTTGAAATTATGAATCTTATACAATCAGTAGTTGATGATGCATATGTCTCTCAAAATAGAAGGTCGTAAGTCCAACTAAACTTCAAGCTATTGCCTTGTAATTGCTACACACCGCTTTTGAGTCTCTACTGTACATGTCCACTGGACCTCGCCCCTTTAAGACTGTGACTGTTCGCTAGTGTATAGGACCGTCGAGACGATCTCATTTCTACGCGGGCACATGTCAATACAACAAACTGATGAGTCTCTGTATTATATTGTTGTGACAGACGTACCCGTACAAACTGCCAGCAGGCATTTCCGTCTAGTGTACTCCTCGCTTTTGTTTAGTTTGAGGAACATTTTTGGATGTCGCATGGTGTCGTTACGCGTCAGATTAAATGTATCTTCTGATGCGATACGAAACACCAGGACACGTTTCTTTCCGTCTTCATACCTTCTACCAAAGTGCTTGTTACCCCAGCAAGACCCATTTCCAATTAAAATATTTCAGAAAATATTTTACTTCTTCTACTATTTAAATTTTACTCGGACATCAGGTTTTTTTTTTTTTGGGCACTAATGAGCAGAGAAACTCAGCCCTAAATATTGATAAAAGTTATTTTATAGAAACTGTTTAATAGGAACCTTTCTCTTAAGACCCTTAACAATTAAGCACCTTATTCAGGCAAAGTCTCACTACCACAAACTCCCAAGTGTTTAGCTAAGGCCTTATATTTTCCGCCCTAATATTTCGTCATTTAATATTAATATGTATAATGTAAGCTACATAATCCATATCTTTCAACAAACCACGCATCGTCTGAAGCTATTAGCAATACCTACTCATATTATGTAGGTATTAATATCTCAGTATCTTATATTCAACATATAATTTACATTACAGTTGATAAAATTTTACTCGGACACCAGTTTTATTTTTATTTTTGGGCACTAATGAGCAGAGAAATTCAGCACTAAATATTGATAAAAGTTATTTTATGGAAACTTTTTTTATTGGAATTGTTCTCTTAAGGCCCGGTAATTTTCTGTTTAGTAACAAGCACCTTATTTAGACAAAGTCTTACTACCACTAAAGCCTTATATTTTCCTAGCACTAGCACTAGCCTTAATATTAATATGTATAATGTAAGATACATAATCCATATCTTTCAACAAACCACGCATCGTCTGAAGCTATTAGCAATACCTACTCATATTATTATGTAGGTATTAATATCTCAGTATCTATTCAACATATAATTTACATTATAGTTGATGAAGTTGGTTTTAAATACAATAATATTTGGTAAACAAAACGTAAAGAGAGAAAAACATACTCTGGCCCTAATATTTGCGTCAGCCAAAACTGTGTGTGTTTTGTACAAAATACATTTTGCTGATTTGGTGACTTTTAACACCACACTAAGAAATGTTACTAATATTTTCAAAATAATATTATGTATACTGTATAAACGGTCAAACTGAACAACTTAGTAACATAGAAATTCACCAAAATCAGCGCCCTACCCAATAAAGTTATGGCATTTGATGGAGGGAAACATTTTCCAGTGAGAGGCTGCCTTTATAATAAAAGTAAATTAGATACCTATTCCCATTAAATACGGGAAATCCAAATCATATTAATTAATCCTCCTCTGGGGACTCGTATTAATCATACTGCAAAATCGCAGAATAGCAGCAATGTACCGATGTAATAATATATTTTAACCCATTTACATAACACTCCATCTAATTCAGACTTCCTGAACTGAATATCCAACAATGTACGCTTTATTCCGCAACATTGGATATCCCGGGAAATCATAGCGACATGGTTCAACTTGTAGTATATAGATATTCAGTAAACCAACTGGCTTTTGTGTAATCTAAAGGTTTTCGAGTAAAAATTATTGTGTTGTATAGTACTACTTAACTTGGTGCAAATTTTAGGGCTGAAGCAGCAAAAATTATAATAATTATGTTACATGAAAAATGCGTAGAATTTCTGTAAACACATTAACAGGGTATTCGCAATTAAATGAAAGCGATGTGAAACGGACACAAAATTCAAAATTAAAATTTTACATGTTTTAATTGATTTAAAACAAAATGTTCATTTCTTTTGGCAGATGGCTTTATTGTGGGGTGGATGGTCATCAGTGTTGGCATCTAAAATGACATGAATTTATTCGTTCAAAAAAGTTTTGTTTTATTAGGTTTCGTACGGGTCTTCTAATCTCTATTATAGTATGCATGTTTAATACATAATTATAAACCTTCCTCTTGAATCACTCTATCTATTAAAAACCGTATCAAAATCCGTTGCGTAGTTTTCAAGATACAAGATTCATAAGTATGTATAGGGACAGACTTGCCGACAACGGGGAGTGACTTTGTTTTATAGTATGTAGTGATATTGATGTCAGTTTCATTCCGTGATCTATTGCGTTGTGCCAAATTTGTTTTTAGTTTTGAAATATTACCACAAGTGGTGATTATGTGGTCATAATGCGACTGCTAAGATGAGGTAGTTTTACTTTAAAATTGGCAGTGTTATTTTGTTTTCTGGGTCAGATTTGTACTCTGTCGATGGCTATAGGCTCGCTTTCTATTGGTATACATGGGATTTAACTGTTATTTTGGGAAAATATACTCATGATTTCATGTTATGTTTCAAGTTGAAATACTGTGTATAAAATCTGATATGTGTACTGTATTGACGTGTTCACTCCCCAGTGACGGCTGGCTTACCACGCCTGAGCGCCGGCTTTACACGGACTACGCGATGGAAAGGGATCATTATTACTCATCATTATTTGCTACATTAATGCTCCAGTATCTATTTTACGATGTTGATAATTAACCGCTTCGGGTCGGTTATTAATTTTGTGGGACTAACAGGTAATAATTTTCATCATTATAAAAGCTAATAAATGATTCATAAAATGTTAGAAACTACAATGTTGTCTTTAACTAATCTAACTTGTGATCTAACTTATAGTAATTAGATGAAAAGTTAGATTAAACATCCACAAACTATAGAGTTTGTGAGGTTGGATCGATGGATGTTTGTGATAAACAATCAAATTTCCCATAAAAAATTAACAGATTTTGGATGATATAATACTTTTATTTTTATCCCGATGTGACATTCCGTGGGATCCTTTTTCACTTCAAAAGCGAAGTTGCTGTCAGCTAGTGTTGTGACAAGAGGTCTTCGAAAACTTAGGGGAAGCCTATGCTCAAATGGGGCAGTATGAAGTACAGATCATGGCAATTTCTACCAACAACCAACCTCATAGGCCAACTTGAGAGTGCTATTCACAAATCACCATTAATTCTCTAAGAAAACTACAAACCGTCTACAAATAAGCTTAAAAACTCCTTTATATTCTTTTGTTCACGTGATCATACATACACGCTGGCTGCTAGTACTATGCACCTGACCTTTTTGAAGTGTTTCTAGGCCGTCCCCTCCAGACGTTTCCACTCACAACTGACTTGTCAAGTGCCTCAGTACATTAATACGTAATAAAGTGTGGTCTAGACGTTAAATATGCCCAGGGCCGGATTAATGAAGCGCGGGGCCCGCTGAAAATATTCTATTGAGGGGCCCTTTTTTATTTTGAAACAACCAAACTCATATAATTGCATTATATTATTTGTTTAAGTTTCCTACAAATTATTTCCTGGAAAAAGCTAATGTTATAATATATTTTATTAATTATATTAATTTATTTTTATAAATTAAAAGGGTAACCATGGAGTTTCTTGCCGGTTCCTCTCCATGGAATTGACCAACCCGAACCCAGCGAGCACTTTTTGTCAACGTTTTATAAGTGCCCTCATGGGCCTATGTGAAAAAACATTTGACTTTGAATGGTGCACTCGTACCTATTCATAATTATTTCTTAAATAAAACATTACGAATACGAACGACTTTATGTAGAACTTGGCTGCAATAGACTGAAAGCAGGCAATAAACTATTCTATTTTGTTTTCGACAGTGACATACAGATTACCGATTGACTGATGTTCTTAGTCGGAACAGTGTAACGTTTCACGTTTCGCATACACGGTGAACATGGGCGGGCCCAGCACACTACGGCCCCCTTTTAGCGCGGGCCCCTAGCAATTGTTACTCCTGCCGTCGTTTTAATCCGGCACTGTATATACCTAGTGGTGGTTCTGCTCATATTCTATTACTAACCATAATTAACTAATTCATGATCAAGATAAATTCATTAAAATTTTAAAAACATTGAGGTTAGAAGCTCAACCCACCTCACTTTAAAAGCCTTAATTCAAATCACAATTTTAATTTTAAAACATTTTTCATTATCGTTTTTAATACTACAATCCCGGACTCCGTAGGCTTTTTGTAAAATAGATTATTTAAATTTAAAATCTGAAAGGTTTTTATTACATTATGTAAATGTTGTTATGAAAAGGGGAAACTGAAAAAGCCAAGGGTCTGGGTCAGCTCTTATTTGGGTACCACACTTAATATTAAAATGTTTAAAAAATTAAGGGCTGTCTAAATTGGACTTAATTTAATGATACCTACAGAAATGTAATTTACTGATAACTTTTTTTTTTGCAGAATTAGCAAAGAAACCTATTTTGTTTCTTTGAGAAATCTATAATTATCATGCTTTTAATGTTGCTCAACGAAATTTTATAACGTCAACAGTCAAAAACATAACTCATATGATAGTCATCCTTAAACGGTTTTAGCAACCTTACTTAGTACACACAAAAAACCTCAAAAAAAAAACTAACAAGTACTCTATCAGGACCAATTTAAAAATCTCCGCTTAAAAAAACAACCTCAAATAACGACTTCACATAAAACTTCCGAAGCCTATTATTTAAAAAAGGTGTTAAAAATAACTTCAGCATTAAGTACGCTAAGTTATCTCGCCAGAAAATAAGCCCAAAGATTATGTTAAGCCGACTTTTTCGCCGGGTAATGAGATCCCTATCAGGAGGCACTTTTGGCACCGACTTCCCCTTATTGCGCTTTTTTTGGCAAAAGCCGCGCAAAAGATATCTCCTTCTAATGTGACCTGGCTTACTTTGGCGCTACTTGGGGGTGCCAATTGAGAAATAAATTTAGATCTCTAAATGATAAATGGCGTGAGAAATTATACCCACTCCAAATTCGGTCACCGGTCACTCGTTATATTCATCTGAATAGGTTTTTTCTACATGGGAACCACAATAATTTGTATTTATTTCATCGCAACTCACAAACTTGAGCTTGATCACTGCCGAAAGGAGTCGTAGACTAAAGGCAATTTTGTAAAGTTATCCCATCTTATTTGAGGAACTGTACCTATGAGAAAGATTCCCTTACAATTTTAAACTAAAAATCAAAAAAACTCTTTAGTGTAACATTTCCACTGAATTTATAAACAAACTGAACTTTTCCGTACTTAAAATTCAGTTTTAAATCCGTGTCATGAATTACTCTCACGTAGTCTGTATCGTACAGCCGTCGCTGTGCGCTGTGGAGCTCATAGGTAAAACATAGCCCAACTATTTGCAAAGTCCGCCGGTATGCAAATGTGAAGCGCTGTCAACACGTTTTTAAACTTGTTTGTACTATTCTCGATGGACTGAAAGCGTTTCCCAAACTTTTTTAATTGGCTTCCAGTGAGATCTGAGATTTAAACTTTTAAGGGATTTTGGAGCTACGTCAAAAACTAACGGGAGCTCATCTTTTTTGCAAGCTGACTTAGCTTTCTGGGTACGTTTTCGAATCGGTATTATTAATAATTATTTAAAAATTAGTTATATATTCAGAATAAATTCCCTTAATGTAAAATAGTGGTAATCAGCTGCATACGTATAATCTGAAAGCCAACATCAAAGAACATCGGCAAAACTATAGCAACATTTTTTTTAATCAACCACATCTTTTACTTAATATTTACATTTTGATAAATTTCTTTTCTCTATGCAAATGGTACATCGTGTCTTTTTGTTTAAAAGCCAGGAAGACTGTACCAGCGCGTAGCATTTTGCTCACGTCCAGTCCCTTACGTTAAGGGCTTAGCAGAGTTCCAGTCGTCGCGGCATTATGTCCGGAAACTTGCTGAGCTTAAGGTCATAATTATTACAAGGAAACCATTAAACGTACATATAACTGCTTACCCGAGTCTTAGAGAAGTGAATTTTTAGTGGAATATTACTAACTTGTTGAACTTAAAGGAAATTTAGAACTCCCAAAAAATCTTATTTAGATATTTACTTATTGTCGTTCAGACGGTAGCACAGCAACCTACCTTAATCTGTCAAACTTAAATAGGTTTTGAACCATATCACAATAGTGGAAGGTTATGTTCGATTGGTAAAATTTCACAGATTCGGGGAGGTTGACCTGCTGGCGTCTGTACATCCAATATTAAAATAAGCAAAAAAAGACTTACATTTGGCAGGGTATGGAAATCCTGACGTCTACCAATTAGCGGAATGAACGCATCGTGCAGTTCGACAACCACTGACATACGGGTATGACAAACACAACGCGGGTTGCCATGTTTATATAAACAAATATTTGTTCATTTTAACATACCAGTTTCCCAACGTACGGCTACGTTAATGTTTTTTGTCTTTTTAGCGTTTTCGTGAAAGCATGTCAGATGCAACAATATTTCGGTTTTTTTTTGTAAAAATATTGCAGAATATAACAAACCGTAGTCTATTTCGTTAGCGTTCGTAGTTTCTGTTTTTTTTATCTGTTGATGATGGTTCTTGTGAAATTCCTTTAGTATTTTCTTTTTCCCCGTTTCTTTTTTCGCAGAATGTGCAAACAGCTGTATTTATTTCATGAAACTGGTTTTAAAAATCATACGATACTTTTAATGTGTTACTGCTAAGATTCCTTGGAAACAAATAATTTGAAAACGGCTTTATTCTTTTAAAACTCGATCACGAGCAAATTTAATTTATTTGTCTTTGAATACCCCAAACCAACAAGCCATTCAACCAGTAACGTTACCCTAAATATAATTATCATCCAACAGCAAAAAATCTAACCACCTCTCTCAAAAAATAAACAAAATAATTTACCCAAACATCATCTCATATAGAAAATAATAATTTAATTCAACAACACAATAGGACAAAAGGACCAAGGCGAATTAGTCCGCAAATGTCCGGGACAAAAATGGCCGCGGTAAAAAATGGCGACGGCCCACTGCGGGCCATGACGGTAGACGATAAATAATTTCTACGGTAAACGTTTTCATACGGCCGTGTGGACGTTACGGCATTAACAACCTACTTGAGTAGTAATAAGTGGTTACTTTTCTTTACACTCATTTTCTCGAGCAAAGTGTTATTTATTTCAGTTTATATGCTAATGTAACGTGGAGGGAATGTTACTTTTGTGTTTTTTATTTTATTACGGCTGTTTTTCTGTTTTGTTTACCAAAGAACTGTTTGTTAGGGACGTTATTTTCTGTGATATTTACTTTTTATAATTGAAAGCCATTTGTACGGTTAATGTAAATAAGAATAAGGTAAAACAAACATGAATTGCTCTAAAGCAATTCAAATAGTAAGTCAGTAATTTAATCATTTTATGATAAGTTACCTACTAATTTCAGAGAATAAAATAAGTTTAGTTGCTGTTTAGTATAAAAATCACAAGTCGCCAGCTATACTGAGGACAGAAGGCCACCGAAGGAACAGCAATTTTAGTCAGTAAAAGTCCACCTAGACCCAGGACGTGATGACTCTTAACTCTGATGATTTTTTCGAGAAAAAAAAAACATAAGAAGTCCATACCATACCATTAACCTAATATGAAATCTAGACACCATAGTCGCTAATGAGATTTTAATGGAAAAAACTCTTCATAAAATCGAACCCCAAATGCTCAGTAATAACGTTTGTAACCACTGGACAAAACCAATTAATTTGTAATAAATCAACATCATTTCAGCCTATTGCAGTTCACTGCTGGATATACGCCACTCCCAGGGAGCGCCACAGCGCACGATCTCCTGCGTTTTTCATCTAGCCACTGCCAGCTTACTTCTTCAGGTCATCGGTCCATCCTGCCGGAGGGCTTTCCACTCTACGCTTACCTCCACGTTCTCCATTCAATTCAATTTGTGATGAGTACAGTAATTAGGCATAATCTTCTTTTAATAAATTTCATATCCATCACCTATAAAGACGAATTTCGAATTTTCATCCCAGCAATCACATTAAAATCCAAAATAATACCGCTTTAATCCAGTCGAGGCCACCTCGAGCCACCAGCAATAACTTCCCAACTATCAATTGTTTGCATGCGGCGCCGACGCACCAGTGGAACGCGCCCTTATTAATTTATGGAATAAATTACCGCTGTCCAGGTGCGGTGATATTACGGCAACGGAAGGATCGGGACAATTTATATGTTGACCCGGTGACAACAGGATTACAGAGTTATTGCCTCAGGTGACGGAGGAACGAATTATGGGGTTCGGGGAATAGTTGGGTAGTTATAAATTAGCCCGAAAAAGACAACAAATTAGACAACCTATTTTTTTATTTACAAAGTTATAAGTTGCTTTTTAGTTTACAAAGTTTAAGTTGCTGTTTAGTCTAACAGCTTAATGTAACTTAAATAATGTATTAGTGGTGATATGTGAGTGTTATTAAGGAGATCACAGGTTTTGTCGTAGTAAACTCAGGTTCACCCCGATCTCTTTTGAGTTACGCTGAAAATTAATAACTTCTATCTTCTGTTGGATCATTGTTTTTAAACATTGAACCAATCAACGATGAATTTGCCTATCCGAATCTATAAGATATCCAAATTAAAAGCACTCATGAGAAACAAAGCAAAGAGACGATTGAATATTGATTTTGAGCGTTAACAGTACCCTTAGCACGAGTTTTCAATCTTTTACTTTACAGCAACTTTCCAGTATTTACAGCGTTTCTTGTATGAAAATATGGAACAGCGCCTCTGGTGTGCGAAGGAGGAACCAATTTTTTCCTTGAAAATTGGCAATTTGAAGTAGTCAAAGTTCCAGTTTACTTTACGTGTCACATACTGAAAACTCGTGCTGACGGTACTGGTGTGATGTGATCTTTGTGATAACATAAAGAAACTAAAAGTAGAAAACAATACTCGTAAGAAATACATTAATAATTCATCGTTAAAATCCTATTTCAATACAAGTTGATACCATATTTTACTCAAAAAAAAGAACAACAAAAATTCTTATATTAAAACTTGTTTGATTTATGTTGTAAACACCAGTCATCATGCAAATGAAAATTCTAGCTGACTGAAACTAAAACCAAGCAATAAATCTTTTACAGCAGGGAGCGTTGTAGCTGGAATAGTGCGATAAGACAATTCATAACATTAAGCACTTCAATACACAGTCCAACATTCATTTGTTTAGGTCCCAAACCCAACAATACCCCAGTTTTTGCAACCAAATGTCTATTATAATCCAAAAAGGGTAGATTGACTTTGAATAAAATTTACTTGCGGCCCCCAATGAATATTTATATGAGAACGATATGAATTAATTTCGCAAATAACCTCTTACTCAAACAATGGAGTGTGGAATATGAAGCTTCAGCTGAAATGGTAGGTGAAGGGTCTGTTTGCTTTGTATGCTAAAAAAGGCAATCATTTATCATGGACAATGGAAGGTACTACTGTCTATACATAAACAAAGAGTACCTAACAAAAAACTGGCACAAAGAAATAATAATCAAAAAATAAAATTTACTCATGAACTTACAACAAGAATGTACAAATTCAACTATTTACCTACTGTACAAGTGTACATATACGTTATTTAAAATATCTTTTCCAAAATTAGCAACGTTTCATTAGGGTAGGGCCACACCGAGACTCGATGTTGCGGACCCATTTCAATAGAGCTACTTAAAATCTATAATTTTTACTACATAAAAATATACACTTTCCACTGATGACGCGACGTAATGCAATGACGAGCGAAATCCAACTTTATTTACCACACTAAAAGAAACACATTTCTAGTATGATTGTGTCAGCGTCGGGTCGCATCTAGGTGTAAATTGTCCCTTATCGAAAATGAAATATCAGTGAAATATGTAACCTATAGAATTGACTTATAAAACTCAAAAACTAACTGACTCAATAACACGTACTTGCTAAATAACGTGAAAAAAAAAACTAAATAAAGTTCATAAATAGAAAACTTCACGATACAATTTAATCTAGTGAAACTTTTGTAATTACAACCCAAAAACAAATAAATGAGCTACTAAGCTTAATATGAAAATTCATAGAGTAGAGGATTAAACCTCGGACAAATAATCTCACGACATGGATCACACACGAGATTAAAGTCATGAGAACTTTTTTGTTTAAGCTTTATCTGACAGGTGACGTGTAGGTATCCCGTATATACGGTAACAGCAAATGATATATAATTTGCAAATAGGTTACAAAAATTTACAAGTCCAAACCATTTTTTATAACTAGATGAGGCCGGTGTTTCGTGCCTGACTACTCTGAGAAGAAACATCCGAAACAAACTCAGAGGTGATCGTCTCTTTTAAAGTTCAGACATTAAATTGATTAAATCATGCGAGGACCCTGCAGGTTTGTGTATGATATGGTCTTTAGAAGAAAGAACCATACAAATTTGAGTGGATCTGTCCAGTCAGCAAGCATTTGTTAGTTATCGTGAAGCTCGACTCATAACTCAAGGAGCTCAATTCGGTTCCTAACAAAATCTTTTTCTAGTTTCAATAAGTATACTGTAACCTTGGATTGTAAAGGGTGACTGAAGGAACAGGATGATCTTAGTAAAAGTCTGACAGTTCCACTCGCTTCACCCAGGGCTCAGCACTCATATGATTTTACCATCCACCATAGCAAAAAAGAAAAGAAATATAATATAGACACATTTTCAATTGGAAATCATCATGTTTTACTTATGCATATTATAATAAAACCCCTAAAAACTCGGAGAAAAAGGCTTAAAATCCTACGGAATCAAAAATCATTCTTCGAATCTGACTTTTCTGAAGAAACTCAAGCTTTGTATTAGTCATAAATCTTATTGATATTTACCGAGCACAAAGCTGAAATTCTTCGGAAGCTTTTTCTAAAAAATTACTGGTAAAAAAAGCCACTAGCGCTTTCCGGGAATTGGCTCTAGTACCTGAAGTAAATGTAAGTAAGGAGACAAGAGGAAAATTAAAGAACCACTTTTAATAATTTCATACGGAATAAGAACCATTTACAAGTAATCAACTAATCCTCTTTCAACGCATCAACTTTGTTTTCATATTTTCAAGCAGTGAATTTTCCCTGAATTCCCGGCGCTCCCAATTTGCAGGTAAAACTTCCACCAATAGCCAAAGAACTCCGCAGCTAATGAGTAGCAACTTTGACAGATTCCACCTTGATACCGACATCTTTTATTACACAAAACAAAGTTTTAATGAAACATTTCTCCGGAATCCTTTGGGGAGCGAAAATATTTTGGATGTAATAAAACGCTTGAACAGGTTACAATTATAACTTTGCACTATGATTCCCCTTGCTGCGGTGTTAATGAAGTTGTTTGAATTAAATAGTTATTATAAATTCAATCAAAAATGGATTCATAAACTATGTGTGTGTTTAAAACATAAATGGAAGTCAGGCTTTTGGGTTTCTTACTAGCAGTAATAATTGTTACTGTTAGTGGACGCAATGCGATATTCAAAGTTCTTTTTTATTTCTTTTTTTTTGTGGAAAGAAATGTTCGATTGCGAGCAAGACCTGAACTTGTATCCTTTTGAGTCAGCAGACACCTTACCGATTAGATCATCGCAGTTATACTCAACAAATTCTTTTCATTTTTAACGACCTAGGACGTTTGATTTTTGAGGCATATATGGATTTTGATATTTCCGCCCCCAGCAAGGATTAAGCCATTAAACTTTAAGTCTGTAGATACAAACTCAAGGATTAGAAGAATTTCAGTCGTATTTGACTAGCAAAGCGAACGCTTTGTCTCCTTTGTTTTCACTTCGATTGCAAATCCTGAGAGCTGCTGATTTACAATATAAATCGGTGCTTTGTAAAGGGTGTTTACAGAACTATCAGGAGTTTCCATTCTACGAAATACATTTTTTTGTCAGTCTCAAAGAGTCGCGCCTCAATTGGAACCTTATTATTATTACTGTGTGCTTTATTCCTTATTTTTATTTTCCAAAACAGGACTACAAAGTGCCCTAGTTTCATTATCTCACCTACATTCCAGCAACACTTCATTACCATTCGCAATCTCGTTAAATCAGCATTTTAATTAGGCGCGCTACTTAGTGTCCTATCAGTGTGAATCTCTAGTGCTTGCCCAACCGTCATTATAACATCCCACATAGATTCTTCCGCGGCGTTCGCCAGGCTTTTATTAGGCACCTTGGCACCGATTAAATCTTATCGCACCTAAGTTGTAGTACTTTCGACTCTATTGTACGTAGGCCTTAACTACAGTAGTTGAGATTCAGGTTAATTCGGACCATAGATTCACTGGCTATCTACATCTTGATGCATATTTTTTCGGTGTAAAGTTGGTAAAATTCTCTTTGTGTTGAAATTAGTAGCGAGTTTAACCGTAGGTATGGAGATTAGGTCGGGCACGCCGCAATCGCGGCGGTAAGACCCCTCTTTGAGGAGTGGCTGGAGAGACGTCACGGCGTCCTAACCTTCCGCTTGACGCAGGTCCTCACCGGACACGGATGTTTCGGGAGGTACTTGTGTCTTATGAGAAAGGAAGAAACGCCTGGGTGTCACCACTGCGTAGATCGCCCGGAGGACACAGTCGAGCATACGGTGCAGGATTGCCCCGCTTGGGCGGAGCACCGACGTGTCCTCACGGCGGCGATAGGCGGAGACCTCTCGCGCCCAGCATTGGTCGAGACCATGCTGCGGGGCGAGACGGAGTGGGAAGCGGTCGCCTCCTTCTGCGAAGCAGTAATGCTCGTGAAGAAGGAGGCGGGCCGCGAGAGGGAGAGGGCAGCGTCCTCCCTCCGCCCCAACCGCAGTGGTAGACGCCCACGGCGTCGGACGTCGGCAGACGACCTCCGGCCACCGTAGGCGCGGGCATGCGGACAGCGAGTAAAGGGCAACTCGCTGTCCGACCATGGACCATGCCCGGGTCGACGACGCGTCGTGTTCCACGCGCGCCTCAAAGAGCGTCAACAAAATGACGGGGCCCCCTCTCAGAGGGCCAAAGCCTGCCGGGGTTGCGGGACTCATACCATCACCGTGACCCCGGAACATAAAGGGCTACTGAAGAACACCGTGGATTTTAGTCAGTACAAGTCTGACAGTCCCTTCCGCCCTGCCCGGGGTGGGAGGACTCATTTGATGATTTTACCACGATAAAAAAAAAGGTATGGAGATTACGTACGAACTGAGTTTTCTACTGTATATTTGTCTAGCTATGATAACAGAGCTTTGGGAAAAAAAGTTCTATTTTTCATTTCCTAACCAAGATCAAAGTCTATCCGTGAGTGACATAAATATTAGAAAAGGACAGCATTGTTTGATAATCGTGTTCATGATTTTCTTTGATCGTGTTAATGAAAATCAAACTATCTATGAACTTTGGTGTCTATTAGATTTTGCAAAGATAATAAAGTTAGACTAGAAAATTATAATTAACTTCGTTGTGTGGTTCGCACCGCTCGCTTTAAAAGTTTCGACATCAAAGAATATTTCAGCGGCCTCTCGATGTAAGATTAAAACTGAAATTCAATATTTATTTCAGTGGTTTCCAATTTATTGACGGTCGTTGGATAAGCCGCCATATTTATGGAAATATCGAATTTAATTGGACGGCACAGATAGGTCTTTACGGTACTTGAAGTTGTGATTGAATTATAATATATTGAATTGTAAAACCGTATCAGTGTTGCTACACTAATCCTGATAATTATTTTCTAGTAAAGCTTAATCTTTATCATCTAGTAAGGGCTTTTACAGTAACATCTATAATTTACCTTCTTCGACCTCCATCGATCGCAACATAATAAAGGAACAATAATGCGTAATTTTTGTATACGACAAAGTAAAATACTAGACCTTACAACTATGTACTTTGTAGTGGTTCGAAAGTATATAACATTTCACATAAAATTATTCAAAGCACACACAACACACCCAAAGTATGTAAACGACATCACTAAAGTACCCAAAATATTTCCAGATTGTCTTATTCAAATGAGAACTACAGCATTCCCTTTCGCTTCCCACGAACATCTTTAATGAATAATTTCAGCCAGTGGTATAATACAGGCTGAATCGAGCTCTAACTACGTATACTTAGAAACTAACTATGCCGGAGAATTTTCAAACTTTGACGTTTACCAGCGAAATTCTCCTAGAACAAGTTTCACCATAATTATGGGTAGCCAACATCGAACTTCATGATTACATAATTGACTCGCCAACCTCGTATTTGCAAAGATGGAAGATTATCTTAGTGAGGCAGTTAATCATGCGGAGGAACGTGAGATGGAGGAAGTTCAGGTAACCGTGGAAGAAGATTTTGTTGCTGAAGTTATGGGAGAGCTTAATTAAGCAGGTTATCACGTGGAGTGAGAGTTGATACACTCGTGTTGTTTCAGGACGAGTATCTATAGACTTATTAATACGTGAAGTACATTTTTTTAACCCGTTTACAAAAATATCGCGGACGGAATATAAAAAGCACAGTTAAAGTTTAAAATACACAGAAGGTTATGTTTTTTTTGTATTCCAAAATGTATTCCAAAAAATGAATTATGGACGGTATTTTAACCACTGGCCTTGTCAAGTACTAGTAGGTACTTATAATTGACTGTCCCGTTCATGTATTGTGGTCATAAATGCGACTACCGGACTTTTAAATCAATAATTTTGCTAAAGTAGCCAAGTCCGGATTTGTGTTTAGCTGATGTCAATACGCTCGTCGTCTATTACCTAATTGCAAAATGTGTGTTTCATATAAGATACTTCTGTGCCTATCCCTCGTGTAAGCGTATTGCTACGTACCTGCTTTTAATTGAAAATAATTCTACGCAAATAATAAGATTTCTGTAATAAAATCAATTAACAAACTTCTAAGTAAATTAATACCGAAGACTAGTTCCAAACACAGACAAAAGACAGCCGAAGAACAAAAACTTTACCAAAAGTAATAATTCAGTAATCGGAATGGATGGAAATACAAACAAACTGCTAATTGGCCCGGACTTTAGAGGGTATCATCAATTTGTATCCACAAATTGTATTAATCAAAACGTTATACCGTATCTATGTATAATAGCAGCTGTAAAGTTTATGTCGCGAACTAATCTTGAACCACAACGGGTTGAGAAATTAGAAGTGTCATTTGGGGGGTTGAGCCCTTCGGAAAGGGTATTAACATTCTCATTGAAGTGATTATTTGGAACTAGATGGTAGATTAGCAGTGAATGGCTAATGTATGAGTTACTTAGCGATTTAAATGTGTTTACCCTGTAAATCTTACGGCTTACGGTAGCGCTTTCTAGTAGTACATTAATTCACGAATTTATGTTGAGGTGTAACCATAGTGATGTCGTCATAAAAGAGGTACTCTATGCTTAGAAGGTGATACAATTTTATCGAATTACAACGTTTCTGTCGCACATATCACGGTTTTAAAATTAGCTTTTTGGTGAAAAGAAGATGCCTTTTTTTGCGTGGTAAAATCATCAAATGAGTCCTCCCACCCCGGGCGGGGCGGAAGGGACTGTCAGACTTGTACTGACTAAAATCCACGATGTCCTTCAATAGCCCTTTATGTTCCGGGGTCACGGTGATGGAAATAAGTCCCGCGACTCCGGCAGGTTTGGTCCTCTGTGAGGGGGGCCCCGTCATTTTCCCGACGCTCTTAGAGGCGCGCGTGGAACACGCCGTCGCGTCGACCCGGGCTGTCCGCATGCCCGCGCCTACGGTGGCCGGAGATCATCTGCCGACGAAAAAAATAATAAATAAAAATCGTTTATTTCGTTAACATTTCGGGTACAACATAAAGGGGATAGACAACAGAAAGAAGGTGCCTTAGCTATTTGAAAATCTTGCACATTGACTGCAGCGTTACATTTCGCGGATTAGATTACGGCTTGGAACAAACATTTTGTATGATCTACAAGTTGTTGCAAATCTTTGTAAACGCACCTACAACTAATGTCTATTTGCCATTTGCTCCACATGTATCATTTGCGTGACAAATGGTACATGTGAGGCAAATGGTAAAGGTACATGATAATATTCGGATCCAAAATTAGCGTTTCCTTTTGATGTCTGACATAAAACAAGTTAATTTATATCCTAACAGATTAGTTTACAAACTAATCTAATATTACGACTGCCCGTAAAAGGTGATGTTTGTACTTGTGTATTTTACCATCAAAAACATAAATGTGAAATGAAAATCAAGTTCAATATTATGATATCATAGTTATGCCTTTGAAGAAAAAAGGTTTGAGGGCAGAGGCATACTGTATGAGGGTAGCTCAGACCAACAAAAAAAGAAAGACGGCGCGCCGCGAACATCAAAAGTGAAGCCACCTTTTTATCTATGTGTGTATCGATGGGTTGCCATTTGTTAAATTTTTTCCCTATAATCTGGGGATATTTTTGAGGGTATGAACTAGTAAATAATATTATATTATATTGACTATACGAATAAAATATTGTTAAGTATGGTATTGTGCCTCAATTGTTGCGAAGGATTCTACTCCAAAAAAAAAACTTATATTTTCAATCAACTTTATTAAATTCAAAAATACCACCATAACAAATCACTGACTCTAAAGAAAAAGTAATACCTTTAGAAATAAATGGTAACGAAAACGATTTTTTTTAAATTGCTGCCTTTTAGATTTTATTGTTAGTGAAATAGTTTCTTGTTTGGAAAAGCCCGTTTGACAATACAAGTGGTGAAATCGTACATTTAAGTATTTTTCAATGACACATTTAATTAAATTGCCTTTATACTCCTTACCTGCAATCATATTTATATTAACCCATTATTAACCGAATGGGGAAATTTTAAATCGTATTATGGCAACCCTCACACTGTATGTCACTGCTTTCGTTCGTTGAGGTTTTTTGTTCCAAGTAACCTAAAATTCACAGTTTATTAATAGAGAATCGATGTTATTTCATGTGCTTACAAGTGAAAAGTGATTCCGTGAGACTTTTTATGTGATTTGCTGTTGTTTTTGTAACTTTTCACTACACAGGAAGGCATAATTCTATGTTTTAAATCTAAGTTTACTTGACGACGACTCGTGACGAACTAAGAGCGATGAGCATGGTTTTAGTGTAGGTGTGTGCGTGAGCGTGTATGTTTACTTGCAGGAGCACGGTTTCGGTGGCTTCACTTATGATGTTCGCGGCGCGCCGTCTTTCTTTTTTTGTTGGTCTGAGGAGGGTAGAGGTTAATGTAAAAAAAACTTTGATGTGTAAAGAACAAGTCTTAGCAACCTTAAAAAACCTTATCCACCTGACTTTCGTTTAAGTCAGGACTTTTCAAAGGTAAACAACAGCAAACCATCCCGAAACACGGTTGTTCTAAGTCGGAAACATAAATCCCATGGATGAACCTCAGTCTGTGAGAACTTCTTGGGTAGTTTTTACCCTAGGGTAGTTTATTATCGGTATCTCCTTGTACTTTTATATTTACGATAATAATACAGTTTTCCTATTGTTTTTTAGTTTACTTCGTTTTCAAATCCCGTTGTTCAGGCACATAAAGTGAATTTCAATTTTAAACGTTTTCAAGAAGTTACGAAATATAATCTACTAGCGGCCCGTCCCGGCTTCGCACGGGTGGAGGACCCGATCTAAAATTTGAGATTTAAACTATCCTATCTCTCAAGTTGGATCGAACTGCACATGGTGTGCGAATTTTATTATAATCGGTTAAGTGGTTTAGGAGTCCATTGAGGACAAACATTGTGACACGAGATTCATATATATTAAGATAAACAATTATAAATTTGAATATTTGTGTGGGTAGATGAATTGGTGGAAAAAATAGGGTGTGCACACACACTATACAATCTGGATTAAACTTCATCCCAGTATTTTGTTTTGTGGAATAATTTCCGATGTGCATATGAGTGAGACACGGGAAAAGTTTGTCGGCGTATCTGATACGTTACATGCAACACTACTAAGTGAGTACCCAGCTTAACGTGCCTAATTTTAGAACAGGCTTTCTCATGAGAAGGAGTGAGCTGAAATCTTCCACTCGGGTCGAGCGATTGTTGGTAGATGTCAAATGTCTCTCAATTTGTCGTTACGAAAAAACTTCCATCGCCTACAAAAATAGGTGTTTTTCCTGCGTCTGTGTCTTTTGTGTCAAATCTGTGTATAAAATAATTTTAGATTCGGGAATGTTGGCGAGTAAAATGTCTAAAAATGTTAGATTTTTTTTTGTATAAAAGCTGTTAAAGACTGATTTTTTAGTACCTACCTAACAAAGATTAAGTATCTTTTTGATGTTTTATTCCAGTTCTTAACTTAAATGTAGCTGAAATGCAATTACGTTCTCTAACTAAATGAATAAAATTTTGTAAAATTTCTTACCAGTAAGAAGCATTAAAAGTCAGCCCATTATTTGAAGTACTTTTACCAGAGCTCTCTTCAATTAGTAAAGCTTAAGAATATAATTATTCTATCTTTTAAAGACTAAAATAACGAACAAAATTCACAACATCAAAATACTGTTAGAAAGTTTCAGAAAGAGAAAGTTAACTTCGTTATCTATTTTCGGTTTAAACAGGCGAAATATAAAAGTACAATTAAGAAGAGATAAAAAGAATTTATCACCAAAGTCGACAGCGGCACGAAAAGTTACGAAGGTACACTGGCGACGAAAAAAATAAATTTTGTCAAGCTTTGTAAACAAAATACGGAATTATTTGGACCCAAAATCAGTGACCTAGTGACCTCACAGATGAACGGTTCGGTGAGTGAACTAGAGGCAGAGACGTTCATTCATTTTATTTCAAGTCAACCTTATTCAGAAGATAATTTAAATTATTTCAGGTTGATCCTTAATTAATTAAAGCAATCGAAATAATATGAATTGAAAATTTTGGATTTTGTATCAAATTCCGGAATGAAGTCTGTTATTGAAAATATAATAGAATAGGATAGTATATATTTGATATAGGACACACACAAAAATAATAAAAAAATAAAATTAAAATGCTGAGCTTGTCCACACCGAAAGGGTTGCCAACTCAGCATTGCTAGGCGAAAGACACCCAGCGCTGGTATGAATTGACTTCTGCTTTGCTTGTCGCGGATTCGATTGCACGGGACAAAGCTGGTCCATTTTTAACTTGGTACGAGTAACTAACCATTGACACAATCATGTTTGGCGTAACTATACAAAAGGACTTGCTTCTCGGTTCACATCACTGACGTGTCGTTTCTAATAATAACAACAGCATCAACATTCACGCAAACATGGCAGCCGTCACGTGACAACTTCACTCTCATTTCTGTTCCCCCAATTTTGGCGGCCCATATTTTAGGCGCGAAATATTGTTGTACGTAAATTGTGCCGAAAAGTGTGTCGAGGACTGTACATTTTTGCGTGGTTTTTCTTTGTAGATCGACTCAACAACACCTTGCTTGTTACATAATCTTGACTGATCCTCCAAAATGGTTTAAATATTCGACAGGCCTGTTGGTCTAGTGGTTAGTGACCCTGACTGCTATGCCGGAGGTCGTGAGTTCGATTCCCACCCAGTACAAATTAATGTTTGTGTGATGAGCACGATCATTTTTTCTGTGTCTGGGTGTAATTTATTTATAATATATAAGTATGTTTATCAGTTTTCTTGTTCCCATAACACAAGCTCTGCTTAGCTTGGGACTAGATGGCGTTGTGTGATAGTTATGGAATATTATTATTCTCTTAATGAATATTTTCGCTGATTGACAAGTTTTATAAAGAGGTTTAGATCAAACTGTTTCTCAAGTTCAATATTTTTTTATTAAGCACAAAATAAAACTTAATCTACATTCTCTTAAAACAATGCTCTTCTTGTGTCTTTCATACAAACAAAAGAAAGGCAACAAAATTCAGTATTAAGTACCCAATGTTTTGGATTAACGTATGAAAATGGTTGCCAAAAGAGGTCGTGCCAAGACTCGTGAGGAGTGCAATGCGAGGCTTGGCAGAACACGGCAGGTACTAAAACTTGCATATAACGGGGAAAAACTGCCGCTCAGTACTGTTTGGGTTTGTATTGTAAGCAAGTTATTCGGGGTTCTGAATGTTATTCCAATACTAGCTGTTCTCGGAGGGCCAAAGCCTGCCGGGGTCGCGGGACTTATTCCGACACCGTGACCCCGGCACATAAAGGGCTATTGAAGGACACCGTGGATTCTAGTCAGTACAAGTCTGACAGTCCCTCCCGCCCTACCCGGGGTGGGAGGACACATTTGATGATTTTACCAGGCTAAAAAAAAACATACTAGCTGTTACAAGAGGCTCCGCTCGCTATAGCTCGAAAATTATCTCACGGAAATATAAAATCTGGATTAAAAAAAAATCTTCCTTTGTTAATCCAGGTTATAAACTGTCTGTGAACCATAAATGTCATGCTAATTCGTTCAGTAGTTTTTGCGTGAAAGAGTAAGAAATATCCATACAAACTTTCTCGTTTATAATATTAGTTGGATAGAATGCGATAGGTTAGGTGAAATAGGAATATTCAGTGTCATTGTCAGTTATTATTCAGGCCGACCGCAAACGTACTCGTAGGAGAAGTTTTAATCAAAGAACTACATACTTCTAAAACGGACAATAGTCACAAACCATTTAATTTTCATGAATTTGGTGTTTACAAAATTTCTTGTACCAAATCGAGGAAATGCTACACACGCCTTTAATGAACCCGAAAAAGATACAAAACCAGAGAATGTAAAGTTACACGAAATACTGAATCTAGCCAAATCCGAACAAACCATAACTATGAATAATTCCACAGAGGGAATTCCAATTACCGTCTTCCACTTCATAAAACCATCTACTGTGGAACTCCAAAAGCCTAAACTTCAGCAATAACTCCCATTTATTAGTCTACACTTCCATAAAAACTGTAGTTGGTATTAATTTATTCAATAACCTTTATATCGAACATTTCTCGAACAAAGTGAACTGCGGCTGGTCACTGATGTGCGAAATACACGATTTTTTAAATCGAGTTGTTCAATTTGATTTCGGAACGAACGCTCGTATTTTAAAATCAATCGAAATACTCGGCTGAGGTTTTGCGGTTCCCTGGAAAATGTTCAAGTTTTTACATTTGTTTACTTCTGCGAAGTTTAAAGCTTTATGCTCTTTTCGTTTACTGTTGTAATAATGCTTTTCATTTAAATAGTAGATTCTTTTTAAATTCTCTTATTTACAATTCTATGAAATCACAATTTCTCTTAAAAAGTCTTTTTCAGCCATGTCATCAATTTAATAATGTACGTCAACCTGAATATTCTCCAAATCTTTATCTTTCCTTACTTCAACTTCTCATCCCCACACTGAAAAATAACTCAGTACGTGAAACAGCCATTCTTGTAACAGAAGTAATAAAAGTACTCCAAGTTTTAACACGTTCTGAGTACCCAACCTAGGTTGTGAGTTGGAAAAAAGTTTGTAGACTAACTACCTACCTAGGTAAGGAACTTTCTAGAATGTTCCTCGACAGGCGATCATACTAGACATCTAATATGAATGAGACCTCCGCGGTTACTTCAAGAACAACAACATTACCGTGCGAAAGGAAGATTGCTTCATTATTTAAGTACTGGCAACTTGTTTCGTACTTCTAATCCAACTTTAGTAGTTGTGGTTAGAAGTGGCTCTTCAACTAAGGGCTCTACGTTCAGCTAAACGTGGATAAATTCTCCGAATTAAGTTAGCTCTATTATCTTTCATGTTATAATTTTAGTAGTGCTAATGATAAAATTGTTAAGCATTTATTTTAAGACCTTGAAAACATTTTCTAGAAGATCTTTTTCTGGTATTGAAAACTGGTATAATATCTGATATAATAATAAAGGATAAATAAGAATAATATAATATGTTTTAGGTTATAAAGCAGCTTTTTAAGTGCATAAAATTAATATGACGTCGTCTACTACTGAGGGTTAGGCACCAGAGGTTATACACATCACAATATTATGTGTCGTCAAACGTACTATCATAGGGCGACCCGATGATAAATTATGGTTTAAGAGGAATAACAATAAATACATCTTTAAAAGCCATCACGAACAACAGAAATGGTTATCACTGTTATCAGTCACCGCCCCCTCTAATAAGTAATTATGCTAAATATAATTACAAGTGGCATTTGCCCTAATTGCGTCTAATGACGTTCTAATCCGTCAGGAATCACCGCCCAGTAATTACGTATGTAAATCACTTAGCAGTCACGGATGTACGGCCCCTATTGACGAACGTAAAACTTATAAATTATTCTACAGTTCTAACTATTGTTGAGTAAATAAACGGCTTAGTATTGTTAATTATTTGTGGTATCAATAGAGCATAATAGAGGTAACGAGACGGGTCAAGCGAATTGTAAACAGGACTAGGTTGATCCTACCATGGCATCAGTCTGAAGGGCTCTATTTCCAGTTCATACATTGATATATAAAATAATAATATTCCACAACTATCACACAACGCCATCTAGTCCCAAGCTAAGCAGAGCTTGTGTTATGGGTACTAGACATACATACTTATATTTTTCTAAATATAAACATATTATAGATAAATTGCACCCAGACACAGAACAAATGATCGTGCTCATCACACAAACATTTGTCCTGGGTGGGAATCGAACCCACGACCCCTGGCATAGCAGTCAGGGTCACTAACCACTAGACCAACAGGCCAGTCAACAACAAATACATTTGTAACTAAACTTGGAGCTCGTGGCTAAATAATTACAGTCGCATAGGCCGATCTTCCAGGTTAAGCCGCGCTTGCCGAGCTTGTGCTGTGGACGGGTTACTGTTAGAAGCTCTAAAGTCTGACAACCAGTCTTACCATGGGGTATGGTATTACCCAGCTACTGGGTTGCGGAGGTCCGACAGGCAGTCGCTCCATGTAAAATACTGATAATTATCCAGCTGCATCTGGTTGACTGGAAGCCGACCCTAATATAATTGGGAAAAGGCAAGCAGATGATGATACTATAGTAACTAAATACCAGCATTTTACATGACGACACTGTCTGTCTGATATCTCAAACTCTGTAACTGGTTAAAATTTATAATCAATCAGTAGGTACAGATTTTCGTTCTTAAAAATATATAATATTCTTACAAATTAAATGCATGCAACTTTCAGATGCAATATAAATTCCAGTTTTCCATTTGTAAGCACGGCTGATATTGAGATTTTCATTTCGTTGAAGAATGCGAATTAAATCGCCCGGATTTATAAAAAAAACCGGACTGTGCTGGATTTTGATTTGCGAAGCAATTTTCATTTTATTTTAATTTTCGAATCAGTACCGTCAGCACGAGTTTTCAGTGTTTGAGACGTAAAGTAAACTGCAACTTTGACAATTTTCAAGGAAAAAAATAGTTCTTTCTTCGCACACCAGGGGCCTTAGTCAAACAGCATTCGACAGTAAACGACAATCGTTATCGTTCATCAGTCACCAATACATTTTCAACTTTATACCCCAGCGCGTAAAGTTGAAAATCTATTAAAAACTGCTTATCGATAACGAACGAAACAAACGAAAACGATCTGAGAACGTCCATAGATTTTCAACTTTACGCGCTGGGGTATAAAGTTGAAAATGTATTGGTGACTGATGAACGATAACGATTTTCGTTTACTGTCGAATGCTGTTTGACTAAGGCCCCTGAGGCGTTGTTCCAATTTTTCATACAAGAAACGCTGTAAATACTGGAAAGTTTCTGTAAAATAAAATAGTGAAAACTGGTGCTAGGGGTACAGATACAGATATGCAATTATTTGTAAATGTCTGCGTAATATGTTTAAAGAGATATTTCACGTAAAAGGCTATAGAAGGATACCGTAGATTTTAGTCAGCACAAGTCTGACAGGCCCTTCTGCGCTGTCGTAGGTGGGAGGACTCACTAATTGATGATTGTACCACGCTATAAAAAGCTTCCTCGTCTAGTCTCTGTAGCCACTACATTTGTCTAGGCGCAGTTTCCAGAGTTCAGGCAGTGTTTCTTATTATAGTCTTAATTAGATTTTTTAAGTAATTTAGTGAGAAGTTTTTAGTATACCGCTATGTCCAAAGAATTTCATTAAATTATAGTCATCATCATCAGCCGGAAGACGTCCACTGCTGAACATAGGCCTCCCCCTTGGACCGCCACGCCGAACGACAATTCGCCACTTGCATCCATCGGTTGCCCGCGACTCTCACGATGTCGTCGGTCCACCTAGTGGGAGGACTACCTACGCTGCGTTTTCCGGTCCGTGGTCGCCACTCGAGAACCTTTCTTCCCCAGCGGTTGTCAGTTCTACGAGCGATGTGGCCTGCCCATTGCCACTTCAACTTGCAAATTTTACGAGCTATGTCGGTAAATTATAGTAAAAAAATGTAATTAAAGCCATTATTTCCAGTCTACCATCCTTGTATCAAAAAAGGATTCTTTATAACAACAATTAACGCGAATACCAGCTGTCCAATTAACGCATTAATTGGAGTACGCCAAAAGTATCGGATCCGTTTTTAATTTTAATTACAATCCCTGCGGTCGTGTATCAATGCAATCAGCGGAATCTGACCCTTATTTGTTATAGCGTTCAGATTGCGGATATTGGTTTATTTAAGATGGGATTGTAGTTTATGTAGAGATGCCTTATAATTTGTCTCAGGCGCAATTTTTAATCGTGGCATAATCGGCAAGGCCTAGGGCAGTGGTGGCCCAGTGGTATCGGCCCCGACTTAAGAGTTGTAGGTCGTGGTTTCGAATCCAGCCAGGCGCATTATTTTGTGTAATTTATTTCATCACCACTGCTTTCAAAACGGTGAAGGAAAACATCGTGAGGAAACCGGCATGTCCTAGAACCAAAAATTCGATGATATGTGACATCCACCACCCCGCACTGGGCCCACTCCCTCTCTCAAAGAGGAGGTCTGTGACCCATCAGTGGGAACTTTATAGGCTGATGATGAATCGGCAAGTTGCGAGCATAAAGTACTTCATCGCTCAGTCGTTGTCCGAACGTCAATCACCAAACGAGCTAAAGTGTAAACTATTCAAGTTATTACAGACTTTGAACTTGTCCTCCTGGCCGAACTAGTGTAATATTGTATAATTAATAAATGGATTAGACATTGTTCATAGACCACTGTTTAATTGTCAAACAGCACTGCTCTTCTTTGTTGTGAGTATATTGGTGTAGTTTAAGGATTTTTATTTTGTTTTTGTTCTAAAGAGGCCGATGTCCCAAACAGAACAATTAACTGTTGGTTATAAAAATGTTTGAGTGCAGAGCTGGAAACCGCGGCACACAGGATAACAACCTGTCTGTGCCATTTATGCTCACATGTCACGAATTTACTCAGGAATATTTCCATGGGGTGATAATGATCTGCTGATGATAAGTGCACATCAGTACGCATCTACTTACTAATAACTTTGATAGTAATTTAAACACAGTAATAAACAAATAAAAGACCCCATCGTCTTTTAAAGTTCACCACAACAATAAAATCGTTAACCAGCCATCTCTTAACCAACAACTAAATAAAATAACCATGATATCCCTAAACGTTCCAATTTGAGCGCAAACGTCTCCATTTCTCGTTAGTGTCGTGTCAGATTTGCATTCAAATTGAAAAACTTGCATTAGCATAATAAACTATTTTGTGTTTGAACTCTGACACGCGACGAGTACGACTTTCTACATAATTGTGTCCGCGACTTACTACTGCAATGCGAAACAGTAGTTTTATTTAATGATACAAACTAACTATTACTTACTACAACCAATTACTTACAGTTCTAGTAAGTAATCAGTTGTGATTCGTAGTTATACCCTATCTATTGCTAAGATTAAGCAGTAAATACAGCAAATTACTTGCTTGTGCTAATATTGAACAGGATTAAAGATAAAATGTTGGATCAGTGTTCTGAAATTGGTTGCTAGTTCTACCGATAAAATTATTATTAAGATTATAATTCGGGTAGAAATGAGTCTTTATTAGGTACTTATTGCACATACAAAAACCATTGAACAAACCATAAGAAGAGGTAGAATGTGAGGAGCCTTTTTTTTTTGTAGTTTCGTGGCATAGAGCAAAAGGCAAGTCACTGCGAGTATTACATTCACCAAATTGTTTTATTAACGGTTAACACGCTGTCTGAACGATATGTAACGCTACATGTCGCGGTTCAATTCCCACACAGTGTAAGTATTTGTATTATGTACAGGTAATTGTTCCGGGTTAAATGTTTGTAAACGCATCCACGATACAAGAGAAATTCCTAGTGCGTAGTGTAATAAATAATAGATAGTATAAAATATGTAATTAAATGCATTGTCCTACAAAACAAGACGTAAAGAAAGACGTATAATAAATGCAACACATCGTGGGCTTGAATTGTGCCCAAAGTACTTGATGTCGTGGAGAAGAGTGTAGGCTTCTCCACGACACGACACGACACAATAGGTCATGGTCTGAAAGTGAACAAGATAAGTCGATATAATAGAACAATTTCACTTCTTCAAAATCCCAGCTTTCAATTCCAACGTATCAGCGTCCCAAAAGATAGAAGCTCCAACTGGCAGTGATACAAATAACTCACGGACGAACAGCGCCGATTACAAGTTGTGTAAGCCGTTGAGCTGTTAATCCTGTTGCCTGGTTTATGCGCACGCACGGACGCACTCATAGATGCTATCGATGGGATTCGTTACCTTTAAGGGCTGATTGGGTTGTAAATTATATTAGGGGATTGATAAAACTGTAATGTGTCACGAATTTTCACTATTTTACTTTCCAGTATTTACAGCGTTTCTTGTATGAAAAAATGGAACAGCGCCTCAGTCTGGTGTGCGAAGAAGAAACTAATTTTTCCCTTGAAAATTGTCAATTTGAAATTGTCAAAGTTCCATTTTACTTTACGTCTCAAATACTGAAAATTCGTGCTGACGGTACAGTACCCTTAGCACAATAAACGCTGTAAATACTGGAAAAACTCTGTAAAGTAAAATAGAGAAAACTCGTGCTAGGGGTACTGGTAAGTTTATGTAAATCATTCATGTTCTTCTTCTTTGTCAAGTCAGCCCAGAGCTAGGTTTTGGGTTTCGTGCCTTCAGAAGCTAACATTAGTTCTTGTATATGTCCCATTGTGATATCAACTTTTTAAAATAAGTTAAAATGTGACGCCTGGAAACGCAAAGGCAAAGGGTACGTTATGGAATATTTTAGATTTTAGTAAGAGTACGACAGTCTCTTCATCTGGGGCTGGAAGATACATTTAAATTTGATGATTTTACCACTCCTAAAAAAAGGATGGAGTCATCAATAAAAATAAAAATTTACATTTACACATCATTTTAGAACTTTTATAATATTCATAATGTACCTTAAATATAAAAAAACCTTATTTGTAATTTTGCCAAAGTGGCTTTCTTGTACTCACCCACACGTATCAACTTATATGACTTTATTTTTTCTTCAAACATACCAGCAATTACAGAGAAAGGTACTTACTTACTCCCGCAAACATAATTTTCTCTTCAAGATGCTAATCTCCCAAACAAAATAACCTCCTACACGTACCAACAAAATTAAAGAACAACATCTTTACAATTTGCTTAAAATGTTTCACCAAGTGACGTCACAGGGGTTGGAGAGGGGGGAAGAGGGGTGAAGAGGAGGCAGGGGTACAAAGGAGCTCATCAAGTCGAGTCATCGCCTTAATGCTGGGTAATGAAGACACGCATAGGATTACTGCTCGTCTAACCTTGTTTTTTGCCTGAAAATTTGAAAATGGACTAGACATTTACCTACTGTTTCTTGTTTTGTAATGAGAATGGTGTAGTTGAAAGTCTTGAGTAAAGTTGTTTAAGTTTGTATTTCTCAATACTCTCCTTGTTAGTAATTAAGTAGGTATAACTTTCTTGTTAAAACACTTGAATGTTCTTCTGTTTATTTTAATTTATCAGTAGGTATTATTAAACGAGAAACGGTAACTGGAATAACAACCCTACGCATCGTGGTACATCCTTAGTGGAGCAAGCAGAGACAAGTCAGGTGGATGTATGTCAGCGCGGTGTGATTCGACATGACCGGCAAGTTCAAGTTCCAAGACGATAATTATATTTTATTGAATAAATGGTGGATGGTGCAGTTTTCCATTTAATAGTATTTAGTTATTTTTTTCCAGTAGACATAACAATGTTCAGTTTACTTTTGAAAGTAAACAGGCAATATTTTCGTTTTCCGAGCACAACGTTTAAAGTGTATTGTTTGTATCGATAATTATTAATTTACTGTTTTCCTGTAATGAAGATATGATGTAAATCAAAGGTTATGATATTGACAGACAACAAGTGGGTTTGATCAGGTTCAAGCTAGCAACAAAAGACATTGTCACAATGACAGCTGTCAATTCTGACAGCTGTCATTGTGACGTTACTACACAAACTAAGGAAAGAAAATGAACGTTAAATTCATGTAGCCCTCTCAAATTGGTTTCAACATTAGCATTCTGATACACAAAAATTCTTAAACAGTGAAAACGTTAACAAATCACCACGCGATTCGTCTAAAGGCAAAGAGTATCATCTAATCCAAGCGGTTTATTCCAGTGTTGAGATAAAGACGGAAAAATGTAAGAAAAGTCGCGTTAAATAAATGTTTTACAATGAAAACGTACGTTGAATAAAGTAGGACGGTCCCGGAGACAATGTGTGAACTTCTGAAATTGGAAATGGTATTGAGTTGTGTGAAATGTCCCCCCTATCTCTTTTCTGAAAAAAAAATTAAAGTTTAACCCATAAAAGAAATAGAAACTATAATAATGTTTATGAATTTAAAAAGTTAATGACGCAGATAACCATTAATTGTCCAATAAATCCCCCCATGAACGCCTCTCGCCGTGTGGCAGTAATTAGTAGTTAAAAATAATAATTAAACGGCAAATGACAAAATATAGAAACGTAGATTCATTAATTAAACCCAATTTCCACTACTTTGGAATGATTGGCTCCCAACGACAATAAACCAATTTTAGACAACTGTATTTCCAAAAGTGTGACTTGATAAAATAACGGTTTAACAGCGGACCGTGTTAATGGATTCCACAATTTTATTTCATTCTGTGCTAACAGGCCACGCCCCATACTTCCGACGGGAATAAGTCACAGCCGCAGTAATAAAACAAAATGTTTTAACACTAAACGACGAGTATAAAAGAGTTTTTGAGTACTAAAAAGTTCTGGGAGAAAATTACTAAAATGTAAAAAGTATTTTTTGCTGAAATGGGTTGTTAAGCTTTTACAAATTATGCGTATGAAGTCTGTTTAGTCTGGGTTATTAACATAATACATTATCTGAGTAACGAAGAATTTTCGTATTACATAGTGTCTGAATAAGAGACATTTGTACTGTAAAAATAATTAGATTTTAAATTGGAAGCTGTCAACAGAATTATAAAACAAAAAGTTGATAATATTGACTGACTGACTATTGTAACTTGCCGGAATACCGGTCTTCATCGTCGAATCTAAGTTGGACAGGACTCTGAAACAAAATCAATTTGATCAGATTCTCAAACTGATATCAGCTATTAAATTCCATAGAATTTAATTAAGTACTGACGTGGTACATAACTTTATATAAAATCTAACGAAACGCTTAGCTTAGGAAATTGGAAACTACTATACTAAGTAATAGTATTTTCTGGATTTATAAGCGACATAACAAACTATATAATGGCTGTTATAGGGTGTATTCCTATCCAATACCAAGAGCTAATAAGTTAAAAAATAGGTTTAGAAAAGGAATAGAAAATAAATTCGGAAATAAACTACGAGTAATACGAAATGGTATTAGCTCTTGGTATTGGATGGGAAAAGATCTGATAATTATGCCATAACTCAGATGTGGATAGACTCGTAGTTATTTTTTTAATTAAAATGATTAAACATCACTTTCACGTTTTTCATCATTTACTCTCAAACGTTATTTTTATCTTCACTCAAAAAGTCAAATAACATCGCTATTTTCTTTCAATACACGGTACCTAAAACTTTTTCACTAAATCCTATCATCGATGTTTTCGAAGTCGTGAAGTATTCCTTTGAATGTATTGTTTCAATCAGCCAGCACTCGCTGGTAACAGCAAGTTTTCCTCTGTAATAGCAAAAAGTTAGGAGCAATATACCGCCTCCTTTCCTTTGCAACTGAAAAAAATATGCCAAATCATTCTTCAAGAAGTACTTTCCTGTAAGGCTTTTATTACCCTAAGCTTCCAACTTAGGAGCAACGCTACCTATTGTTATTCTAGTATGTTGTAAAAAGTGGAGCAAGGAAAGCGTGATTTATGATTTTCAGTACAATAACCTGGGCTGAAAATGAAACACTACATTAATAATGGATGACCGTTTTTGCGTAGGAAGGTGAGTCCTAATTCCTTTAGAATTTTGTTTCAGGAAAGTTGGGCCACGTGATTGAAATTAGAATGATTTAGGTTCCTGTTTAAAATAGACTATGACGTCGCTGTTCCTTTTTAAATTTTAATTTCATCATTTAGTTTAATTTAATTTCAAAACATCAATCAAGACGTCGCGTTTTGCATCAAAATTCGTAACCACACTTCTACAGGCATACGAAACTCCAAACAATATAAATGACACCTCATGTCGTACTGTTGTATCGACACGAGCCTCCAGACCTGAGCCCCTCAGTTATGATTTATTCCCACATGTAAATGTATTCAGAATGCGCGGATCAATCTTCTGTATGAGCCGAGCCGGGAACTTTTGCCATGTATTATTTATTAGTACTCCACGTTTGAGAGTGTGGATTATTTTTTCAAGAATTCTAAGTGGTGTGTATTGTTGGAATTCAATTTATAGGATTACTTGTTGTTATGTTCGCTCGGTTATTTTATTTTGACGACATTTATGAGAGTTAGCGCGAGGAGACTTATCTTTCAGTAAGTTTTTTATTAGATCACGTTTCTGGTTCTCGTCAAATTGCTGTCTGGTAACTATAATTGAATTTATCGAGTTTCTTCAATTGTTTTTGTTACAATAACGACTTTGACATCAATTTTGTTTTTTTTTTTCTCAAAACTTTGGACGCCTCTTTTATAATGCACAACATTAAATACAACTCATGCAAGGTCTCATGTGGACGAGACCTTTATATTTTTATACTCTTTACCTTCATGCTACCATTAACACCACCAACTTATCTTCAGCCAGCATATCACAAGACACAGAAGCATAAGTAGCAAATCAGTCGTAACTCCTGAGTTAACACCCCGGAGTTAGGCTAATGCCGTTAATGGCGTGGCTTCGGACGTAAATCAGAGAAGCTGCGTTTATCACCGAAGCGCTGGTGATTACGAGAACAATGGACTGGGGATGGTAAAGAGCTGGCTGATGTTGTGCGGATAGCCAGTAATGTAGCAGATTAGTATGTTAGTTTGTGCGGATAGCTTAACTGAATACAAGGAGAGATGGCAGCCGCTATGAAGTTTGAATAAATTACGTGGCAGCCAATTTTGACGAAGTTTTAAAATGTTACCTACATAATTAGTTTGATATTTTGTGTTTGTATTATTTTGAAAGTAGTATTGAGGAAAGTAATGAGTGTCTGCTGAACTGTGGTACGAAGCAGTCTGGGAAAAACAGGTATTTTATAGTACAGTTACTGTATAATATTATTTTTAACTGGGTTTGCTCTAGGTCACAATTTAGCCTAGCAGCCAAAATATAACCCATGATGGAGCGAGCTCATCCAGAAGAAACTGGAACTCATTTACAGTAAAAACTGATAGGCGCCGAACAACGGAAGAATGGTAGGCGGCCCTGGTTAGGCCTACCACTGTCATCGGGATTGCTCAGTCAGATTACAGGGTAGCCTGTGCAAATGGGGACGGGACGGGATGGACAGTGAAAATAGGTGGAAATGTTGTTCATAGTAATGAATACAACGACCTCAAGGGAGTTTGAGATAAAGAACAAAACTAACCTTGTATAACGTAACCAACCAATAAAACAGACAAACATTGCTACAAGCTCTCAGGGTTTACTAGTCATAAAAGTAATCGCGTGACTACTAACAATTTCTATAAATAGAACGACACACAAACCTACAAACAACGCAGGCTATTGACAAATTCACAATAAATATGGGACAAAAGAATGTAATAATATTCATATCGCTTGAAGCGCCGCACGAATGCCGGGGAATCCGCACTAAGCGCCGTTTTATATCGAAAGCCGACGATTATGCGGAGCAATGCCGCGGCAATGCTTTATGGCTGCGCCAATATAATAAGTTAAATGGCTGAACATAGTGTTGGAACTACGAACATCAACATTTATGGTTTATTGAAGATTATTAGTTTTTACTGATAGCATAAACTACCATTAGAATTTTTAACTACTGTATTATGACCATGGTTGAAATTTCAACATCTCAAAAACAATCATGTTATTAATCCTGTTTCAAGTTCTTGTTCAGTGATGTTGATTTTGAACTTTTCGGAACTATGTTTAGATTGGTTTTTGCTGTAGTAGCCGTATTATATGTAGCGGAATATTACCAATTTATGTAGACTACTTATGCAATTGTGACAACTAATTACCATGCAAACTTCTACGTAAGAATGGTTTTTAAAGTTCCAAGCTTTCGAAAACTCTGGAATTAAGAATTATGAAAGATTAAATAAAAATTGAGGAAAAATAAAATCTATATATATAAAATTCAAAACTGACTGACTGATCTGACAACGCACAGCCCAAACCGCTAGGCCTTGAAACTTGAAATTTGGCATAAGCCCTCCTTATACCACGTAGGTGAGCACTAAGAACGGATTTTGCGAAATTCGGCCCCTAAGGGGTTGTTTTTGGGGTTGATAGTTTGTATGAAACTTCGCAACTACAGGTGCTAGGAATTCAAAATCTTGCATGGGGTGTCTTTTTAGAAGGTAGATGCTCACTATGACGATATTTTGCGAAATCCGACCCCTGGGGGGTTTGTTTTTGGGGTCGATAGTTTGTATGAAACTTTGTTACTACAAGTGCTAGGCGTCTCAAATCTTGCATGCCGGTTCTTTTTAAGACTTAAATACTCAACAAGTTAGAAATTTTGTGAAACTCGACCCCTAAGGGGTTGTTTTTGGGGTTAATAGTTTTGAGACTGATTTTTTTACATATGGATTCTTTTTTGGACGTAAGTGATACTAAAGACAGGATTTTGTGAAATTCGACCCCCAAGGGGTTGTTTTTGTTGTTGATAGTTTGAATGAAACTTTGTTACTACAAGTGCTAAGAGTCTCAAGACGTAAGTGATAGTTAAAACGGGATTGATGTATTGATAGTTAGAGGTCTCAAATTTTACAGGAGGTTCTACTTTAGACATAGGTTCTCACTAAGAGAGGATCTTGCGAAATTCAACCCCTTAAGAGTAGTTTTGGGGTTGTTAGCAAGGAATCCCAATATATTCATTGGGGTTATTTTAAGAACGTAGGTACCACCCAAGACGGGATACTGCGAGTAGATAGAAATTTTGTTGAATATTGATTTAGATTTTCGAAAAGTATCCCTTATAGAGGGTGGCTGGGAGTAAAAATTCACTAAAGCAAAGTTCTAAAATCACGCGGACGAAGTCGCGGGCGTAGTGCTCGTTAATTATAAAAAAGTCGACACACCAAAATCTTAAAGATGTTTTGAGGCAAGTAATCTAAGGCAACATTAAAAAAACCCTTCAGAAAAATACTGCTTCTTATCCAGAAAAGATTAACTTAACATAATTGAAGGCAAAAAGAATAGCGATTAATCCTATTACAAGATTTTCAGGTAACTGTAATTTCTTATTATGATAGCATAAAGCCGTCTTCTTTGTTGTTAACATACATAATCGGGGAGTCTTTGAGCAATAGTTTCATTCTTCATTTTCGTTAGTCACAACTTTTTCTACATTATTGTATTTCAGGAGATTTTTTAAATGAAAATTACTTAATTTTAAGTATAAGAATTGCTAGAACAAGATCTATTTAGTTTGTTGTACTTACTACTTTTAATTAACGTTTAAAAATATATAGACAGTAAGTTTCCCTTAATTCAGATCCTTAAAGCTTATAAAAATAACTCGTAAATTAATTTCAAAACTTCAACCCAATAGCTTCGGACAACCCTGTCCAAACTTAACGGGGTGGAATGAACGAGCAATAATATTATTAAACTCTCCTTTGGAAAATTCCAGCTACAAACTTAAAAACAGGTGTGAATAAAACTGCATTACGGGATTCATCCGAGTGTATTGCAAATACAAAGTCGGCTGAAGTTCGAGGAAACTTGCCACTCGGCTCCTGAAACATATCGAATACGTTACCGACCAGGTTTAACGATCAAAATACGACACTCCACTTTCTTATCCAAAGTTCGCTCCGTTTTATATTTGTCGTAAAATCTTTCATTTACTTTTCTTTCGTATGTGCTGAGAAATGAAATATGGGAATTGAGTTGTAAAATAAAAATTGAATTGTTACTGTTACCTTCGATTGAAACACAATTTCTGTTCAAGTGTCAGTTGGTCATTGGATGGAATATAGAGATTAAAATAGTCGTATATTACAGTCTGATGATGATGGAGCTCGTGGCTAAATAATTACAGCCGCACAGGCAGATCTTCGGGGTTAAGCCACGCTTGCCGAGATTGGTCTGTACATGTTTGCGAGCGAGTTTCCTCCATGCCTCGGAAAGCACGTGAAGCCGTTGGTTCCGGTTGACTTTTACAGATCATTGACAGTCGATACTGTTAGTCAGAAGGTCTAAAGTCTGACAACCAGTTGCACCATGGGGTACCGTATTACCCGTAGTAGTTAATGGTAATTCCAACCAGCAGTCGCTCCATGTAAAATACTGATATCTAGCTGCGTCTGGTTTCACTGGAAGCCGACGCCAATATAGTTGGGAAAAGGCAGGTAGATGATGATAACTCACGGTTTTACCTCGAAACTTGCAACAAAGGCTTTCATTCTCGACCACTTATGTGGTAAGCCTTATGGCTTTTACTAAAAGTTTGGGTCTGTAAAAGGACTGTACATATTTATGAAACCCTACAGAGAGCTAAGACTTACTTGTAAAACATGTATTCTGTCAACTTATTCACCTATTAGGTGCGACCGTTCTATCTTACATTTTATAATAATAACTAAAGCTTTCTCCACGTTGTCGTATAGACACACTTTCTTACCATTTTCCATTCTACTCACGTCATTTGCGGCTGTAGTTAAGCCAAGCTTAACACAAGAACAAGATGGTGGCATTGAATATTTGAACAGCACTAGGTTGCGACAAGCGCCGTGAATAAGTAACGGCTCGCTGAAATATCCTGTTTTACAATGTTCCTCGCATTCTACTTTAGAGCAGAATCCGGGATGAGTTTTAAGATTTTTGACTTTGATATTTTCTTTTTTAAAGGTGAGCGGTGGTTAAGGTTAAGGAGAGAGCAGTGGTGGCTCAGTAGTATCGCTCAGTAGTATCGGTCCGGTGGGTTCGAACCCCGCCAGGCGCATTACTTTGTGTAATTTATTTCATCACCACTGCTCTCAAAACGGTGAAGGAAAACATCGTGAGAAAACCGGCATGTCCTAGAACCTAAAATTCGAAGATAATTATGTGACATCTACCAATTCGCACTGGGCCCACGTGGTGGATTATAGCTCACTCCCTCTCTCATAGAGGAGGCCTGTGTCCCAGCAGTGGGAACATTAAAGGCTGATGATGATGATGTAGGTTTCCAATAAAACTGTTTCTATAGTATACATAGTATCTTGATCCAAAATGTTACTAAAATTACTTTTCAATTACTTTTTACTTCTTTCACGTTCAACAGAAGATTGGAATTTTCGATTAGCACAAAAACTTCGGATCTCGGCTCTCGAGGGCAAAAAACCCACCTGGAAAGTTCTCCAAGTATTTCCCTGGCCGAGAGTTGTTCGTACTCCAAATATAACAAAGTTGTATGTTTGAAAACTTTGAAATATAGCAAGTTTCGTTGGTAACTGCCAAAACAGATCTCTGGCACAGGGTACGATGCACGAGGCGCGGCGGTCGCAAATCAAATGAAACTTTGTGAAACTAAAACGCGGACTGTATTGAGATGTTTGGCCGGAGGAAATGTAAATAAAACTCATGAAATATAGCTGTAATATCTGAAACAGGAATACATTTCGTTGAACTGTTGTATTTTACACAACTATTGGAACTGACTTTAATGGTTTGGTTTGGAATTGTATCGTCTGACACTTGAAAGTACTTAACAACAATAAATAATGTTCGAAAAGCTTTAAGTTTTTTTTTTGCGTGGTAAAATCATCAAATGAGTCCTCCCACCCCATGCAGAGCGGGATGGACTGTCAGACTTGTACTGACTAAAATCCACGGTGTCCTTCAATAGCCCTTTATGTTCCGGAGTCACGGTGATGGAAATAAGTCCCGCAAACCCGGCAGGCTTTGGCCCTCTGTGAGGGGGCCCCGTCATTTTGCTGACGCTCTTTGAGGCGCGCGTGGAACACGACGCGCTGTCGACCCGGGTATGGTCCATGGTCGGACAGCGAGTTGCCCTTTTCTCGCTGTCCACATGCCCGCGCCTACGGTGGCCGGAGATCATCTGCCGACGTCCGACGCCATGGGTGTGTACCACTGTGGTTGGGGCGGAGGGAGGACGCTGTCCTCTCTCTCTCGCGGCCCGCCACCTCCTTCACGAGCGTTACTGCTTCTCAGAAGGAGGACAGCTTTAAGTCTTTAAGAATATTTCGAACAAAAGGTCAGAAACAAACCAACATTTCAATGAATTCATTCATTTCATTCTACCTCAATATCAAAACATACAAATTTTTGTTACCCGAATGCGTTTCCTTGTGACACAATCCGCCATCACAAGTAATTTCGTTTCGGTAACGTAACTGCAATAAATACTGATGCTAGCACAGCAGTGGTCGGCAATATAGAGGAAATATCGGCGACAGGCAACTAGGAAGTAACAGGGAGAGTCTTATTGTGAAAAGTAATGATAGGGATCTGATAAACAAGTATAGATGAGAATTTGAAGCTAATTATGATTGAGATACAAAAACATTATCACATGAAATGAATCCTGACTTTGTTTTAAATATGATTGTGCTCAGCGAGAAGTAAACGATCAGTAGGCAACCAATTTGATTTACTACCCATTTAGAGATAATTTATTTGATTATCACTGAAGCAAAGTTCATCAATAGTGTAGTCAGAAAACGGGAACATTATACACTGCTGCAACTATCACGACATAAATTATAGTAAAATGCTTAGCATGGCTTCCATGTTTTATGCTCGAGCACAAGTCCATCTTTCACTAACACAAAAGTGTTCAAGCTCGATTTATCCCGTGACGCAGTGCATCTTTTTTCAGTCAATGCACGAGCATTTGATGCTCTATTTCTTCCCTAAGTGTACAAATCGCGGGCCGAGCAACGTTAACAAAACAGTGACGATTTAGTAGAAAATATCGGTGACAGCTCCCGGTACTCGGGGTACTAAAGCTATTTATTGTGACCCAGAATGAGGTCATGCCACGGACAATTGGGCGGAATTTAGAGGAAGTTTTATGAATTCTTCCTCGGCGAGCAGGCGTTCTGATAATGGTTCTATTGACGTTTTGTCTACCTTTATGTTCGAGGAATGTCTCGGAAAATGTGGGGAATTTTTGGACAACGTTTTTTGTGAAAATATTTCTTTGGAAATTATTCAGAAAATAGACGTGGTTGGTATTTTTTGCCAGTTTTTTATATCCTGTCTATTTACAGCTACACAGCTACCGAAATAGTAATGTTCTACAATGTAGGTATACGTATGATGTGTCGCTCAAGCGAATGGTTCACTCAAGTAAATGTTTTATTTATTTATTTATTTATTTATTTATTTATTAACACTTCATGCACAGAGTACATAGGCGGACTTAATGCCTTAGGCATTTTCTACCAGTCTACCTTAAGGTGATGCAGAGAAATAAACACAGTAGGTGCAGCAAGAAAACTATTATGAAAATACATAAATATTAAAATAAATACATATATACATACATACAACAAAATATATAAAAACAAATAGAGATAAAAATACATAGATGGGAAAATTCCAACAACAAAGTAATTCAAGTCGAATCTGCCAGCTCCTTGAGTAGATGTTCACGCACTTTAACCTTAAAAGTGAACCTGTTTGTAACCGTCCTGATGTTCTGAGGGAGCGCATTCCAAAGGAAGACCGCCTGGACCGAGAATGAAGATTTAAGAAAACCAGAGCGGTGGGAGGGACATCGTAGAAGACGATTATGGGAGGAACGAAGATTTTTACTATGCGCAGAGCATAAGAACTGGCAATGACGAGTCAAGTAAGTAGGAGAGGTAGGTTTCTCCAAAAGAGAATGCAAAGTCGTCAAAGCCTTCAATGCTCTACGCTGTCTGATAGGCAGCCATTTTAAAAGTGAACGATGTGCAGAGACATGGTCATACTTACGAAGATTGAAAACGAATCGAATACAGTTATTTAGAAGTCGGTCAAGTTTATTGAGGAGATCTGCATTCAGGTCATAGTAACACACATCGCCATAGTCAAATATGGGAAAAATAAGGGATTGAACAAGCATTGCCTTTATGTGAGATGGAAGAATATTTTTCATACGATATAGCGACCGCAACGTTCCGGTGACCCGCTGACTGACAGCAGCAACCTGCTTATGCCAGTCAAGGCAGGTGTCAACGTGCAAACCCAGATCCATAACTTCGGAACCAAACGGAATGATTTTCCCGTCGAAGGAAACAGGCGGTACCGCTAAAGTAGCCAGCCTTCGCAAGCTATAAGGGCTTCCAATAATGATAGCCTGGCATTTACTAGGGTTAACCGCCAACCCAAAACGATGTGACCAATTGTTGATTATAGCTAGATTCCGGTTTAGGTCCTCGATAGCATCAGATAAGCTATCAACACCTGCCTGACAGTACAGCTGAAGGTCATCAGCATAAAGATGATACGCACACTGAAGTTCGGTAGTAATGAGATCTATAAAAGTAGAGAATAGAAGAGGAGATAAAATACCGCCTTGAGGGACGCCCGCTTCCAGATCAAGCCAGCTCGATGAAGAATCACCAGCAGGAATTGACTGCCGACGCCCCTGAAGATAGGATGAGAACCATTCCAGAACCTCGTGAGAGACCATGCGATAGGACAGGATGGATAAAAGGACATCATGACTGACGGTATTAAAAGCATTGGTAAAATCAACCAATACTAAAACCGTAACTTTAGTATCTTCCATACCGCGCCTTATATCGTCAGTCACTTTGAGGAGGGCAGTAACAGTACTATGCCCAGGCCTGAATCCAGATTGGAGTGGACTAATAAGGGAGTTTTGATAGATGAAGTGGGAGAATTGTCTGTAAACACAAGCTTCAAGTACTTGGATAAAAAGGGAAGAATGGAAATTGGGCGAAAGTGGCTAGGAAGAGTGGGATTAGGAGTTTTAGGCAATGGACGGACAAGGGCTTTCCTCCAAATGGAAGGAAAAACTCCGGAGTAAAGAGAGAAGTTAATTATGTGGGAAATAGCAGGAAGGAGCTGGTCGAGAACTGTCACAATCATGTGTCGACTGACATTATCACAACCAACAGCTTTGGACTTAATGGATAGGATAATCTTCTTGATCTCTCCCGGGTCAACTGGGGTGAAGACGAAGGGAGTAATATTAGGTCGCGTCAGACCAGCAAGGTAGCCGAGGGTTTGACATTTGGTTAGACTATCCAAGGTGGGAACAGTGGAGAAATGACGATTCAGATCGTCTGAACCAAATGTATTGGGAAGATCTGAATGTCGCGGTCTGCCGATACCTAGAGCTCCAAGGAACTTCCAAATATCGGCAGGAGAAGAAGAAATGATGTTTTCAAGAATATGGCGGCAATGTTCATATTTTTATAACCGTTTTATTTATTTGTGGTCAGAAGAAGACATGCGAGTGGTAAATATGCTACATAGAAGAAAAAATGCAAAAGGAATGCCAACATTTAGCAAATAGTAAAGCGTCTAATTCGGTCAAAAACCAGGTTAATCGTGAAGAAATTTTATTGGTCATACCGATGTGCTGTGTTACCCCCCTTTCACACTGCAGTCCAGTTTTGCAGGATCGGCTTTTTACGGTATCCTGCTAAACTGGACGCTGTGTTCACATGGCAGTTCAGTTTTACAGGTTTCAGTAAAAAGCTGGTCCCGCAAAACTAGACTGCCGTATGAACACGGGCGCGGGGCGGGGGCTGCCACCACTCCACTATCCCGCAAAAAACAGTGTCCAGCAAAAAACCGCACGCAGGAAGCCGTGTGAACACTGCTATTGAAATATATGTGTGATTAAACGGGATCCCGCTTTTTACTGGTCTTCGGATCCAGTTTCTAGTGACAAAACCGAGCGGCACAATTCGACCGGATCGGTTTTTTGCAGGATCCCGCATGCGGGATACTCGTGTGAACACTAGCATATAAACACATTTGCCATCAAACGGGATCCTGCAGAAAACGGGATCCTGTTAAAAACTGGACTGCCGTGTGAAAGGGCCCTTACTCACAAATGCGACATCAAAATAATAAAACCTAATCACTAAACACAGATGATAACGACAATGTCCCTCAATTACCATTCAGCGCAGTTTTTGGTATGATTCAGACCAACCGGCCGGGCCGGAGGGCATTTTACAATGCGGTAAAGAACATTGAAATGTATCAACAGTAATTACAGTTCATATTTGCATGGCAAAGTTATCTCCGTCGGCATCCCGCGACACGTAGCGACGTGTCCCGAAGTTTTAGCGCATTATAAGGTATAAGGCCACTCCAGCCATCACACCAGTCCAGCGAGCACAGAACTGATACGAACATGAGTTACTAGCACGTTATGTGTCCTTTAAACCGTATTTGGCGTAACATTTGGAACACCAGTGCCAAATTCTCTGGTAATAAGCTGTAACAACTCACTGCTGGTCCAATTTTAGACAATTTCTTTATTTGGGAAAATAAACGTTGTACAGTAGGAAACAAAATGGTGCGGAAATACAATGTTGTTATTATATCTATAACGGAGCAAGGATTATACTTACATCGGAACTCCAAAGTATAATAAAGGTCGTAGTGTCACATGTAACTTTATAGCTCGCCTTTTTGACCTGCGAGTACAATGTATGAACGAGAACGAGATAAAGAAGTATGTAAGAATCGTATCAGGTGGCGTTCAGTAGTATGAGGGAATGTCTCATCAGGTTACAGTGACCCTAGAACGTTAAGGGCTATTAAAAGACACTATGGATTATAGTCAATACGAGACTGACAATCCCTCCCGTTCCGCCCTGGGTAGCCCGGACTCATTTGATGAACATATAATAACAAAATAAGTTGTACTTATTAGATATTCAGTTTTCACTTGCGAAGTTGCTCTGCAGGGTGAGTGTTATTTTTTTTTTTAGTTAATTTTTAAATACTGTATCGTGAGTGCGTTAAAATAATACATAAACTCATATACATAAACGCCCACACCGGAACAACTACTTGTAGATCATACAAATATTTGCTCCGTGCGGATATCGAAGTCACGACACGCAGCGCAGCAGTCCAACCGCTCAGCTACTGCGCTAATCGTGTCGTACCATTATTATCATATAATATTATGTATACCTAGGTAGTATGAGGTAAAACTTCAAAGTTTTTGCCTGTTGATGACTGTGTCAAACAACTTGGGAAATCATAAAGATTTACAGGTAGTTAGAGCTAGCAGAACTACCCGTACATCTTTATCATTCCCTAAATCAACGGAAGTAAATGGATGTCTCAGTCCCTAGGCAAAAGGCTCTAACTATTCCCTCGCTCAGGTAATCTACGTCCTGATGAGTCCTTTGACGTTTACCGGAATTATTAACATGGCCGCTATGACGTCACGTGGGGAGAGTGGGTATTTTATGTACACACTGTTTAGTGTCAGAGTTAGTAACTAAGATGGATGCTGTATCCTAAAAGTTAGGTTTATGGTCTCTCGTGACGTTGTGATAAAGAGTACTAGTAGTTTGCCTCATTCGAGATAAATTACTAATTTTCTGGGTAGGTAGTAATTTTAGTAAATCTCTTCGTGTACTTAGCGTTTTGCTAACTAGGTTTGGCTAAGTTTTTTTTTTCTTAAAAGAAGATTCTTAAACTCTTATTTAGAATATCTTCCTATATCGTGGGTGCATTTACAAACATAGAAACCATATAAACTCGTCTTATATTTTTCACAAAACCAATATCAAGTTAACACTCGACTACCAATTAATATCTGGATAAAATAACAGATCTTTGCCAAAACGTGTTAATGAACTATCATTCTTCTGTCGACCATAGTACTCATAATTTCTCAAACACGTTAAAAACCTCATTTTAAAATCGGCATCAAGATACTTTTTTGTAACATTTTAATGATTACAAAAATCTATCCAAAAACGATGGCTGCTAATCAGGATCATACGCCATAAGACAGCTTTCTTACTTAACACAATAATCCATATCACACAAACTGGACCAAGTTCCTAGTTAAGTAGAACACCTGACAAAACTACCATTACTTACTCCTCGTTCTACCACTACCAATAAATCATTCCACTTGCCATTCTTCCACCAACTATTAATCACTAGTCTAGTACCTCTAATAGACTTAACAGAACTGCAATAGAAACAAAGAGCTCCGAACTAGATCGAACAGCTCTTCAATTAATAGACCAGTCTCTGGCATTTCTAAATGAATATTAATTGTTGCTTAGCAATTATTATGGGGTGAATTGTATCACTATTGGTTTTCGATACAGATAAAATCAATGACGCTTCATCATCTGTCTAATCTTTTCCCGTGTTGGAGTCGGCAGTTTGCCTGCCGGGGTCGCGGGACGTATATCATCACCGTGACCCCGGAACATAAAAGGCTATTAAAGGACACCGTGGATTTTAATCAGTACAAGTCTGACAGTCCCTCCCGCCCTGCCCGGGGTGGGAGGACTCATCTGATGATTCTACCACGTAAAAAAAAATGTAGGAGTCAGCATCCAATCTAACAGTATTTAACATGGGGCATCGGTCAGCTTACTTGATCTCCAAAATAATGTAAAAAAAGTCTCTCTCTATGTACAAATACTTTACTACTCATATGAGAAAGAGATGTTATTATAACATTGAAAGCAAGTAGGGTAAAAGGAGATTATTTGGTGAGACAGGCAACTCAGTGATAGTCTTAAAAGTCTCTCAAAACGTAACCTATAATGCATGCTGTAATGCGAAATGATGTGTCACTGCATCTTGTCTACTTTAGTGGTGAACTAGTTGCATCATTTCGCATAACTGCATGCATAGGTAACGTTTTGAGAGACTTTTAAGACTCGATCACTGAGTTGCCTGTCTCACCAAATAATCTCCCTTTACCTTACATTTCGAAACTCATATATCACATCATATTCAACACACCACCACTTGAATATCAAACACGCTCTTAATGATATTCAGAACACATAAATGAATATTTAATTTCATCCTGCATTGGTCATAATTTACCGAAGCAATAAAATGCTTCACCTCGTGCTATCTCGATCGGCTCTCACTTTAAACCGACATAATTTCGTATTCGTATCGTGGTAGCCCCGGCAGCGTCCGTCGAGACACAATTTATATCAATTTATATTATAAGCCCCATTAATTTACGCCACGTCTCCTCTATTATACCGTTATGATACAATTATTTTATTTTCACGTGCTACTCTAGAGTTTTATTTTTAATTAGTAGTGTTCTTTAGTTTAGAGGACCGTTTTTTATATTATTTCATTGCCATCTATTTATTTTGACTAGTCATTATCTGTACACATTCATTTTTTGAAATTAACCGATTATCATCAGGTATCAAGAGAACCCCAACTAATGAGCTCATCATCTAAAATAGTCGAGTGACAAATCAAGGATTTTCTAGGTAAAGGTGAGAGCGTAGAAAAGTCTTAAATGGTTGCTTTTTAGCCCTGGAATGCAATGGGCAATTGAAGCAGCAGGTTCGTTTTTAGTCAGTCATTGTCTGCTCACTTCCATGTCGCCCAGTGAGGGACTCGTTGATAAATTCACTGATTGTGTTACAATATTTCTAAACAGCTCATAATTATCAGAAATTTCCCAGTCTATAAAAAAGTTATTAAGTTTGGTATGTACCACGCCCTTATCTACGTATTCTGATTCTAAATCATGAATTGAAATGTTTGTTTTCTCAGAGTTTCCCAGGTTAAGATGTTTATCTTTGAAATCTAACTTAAACAACTAACTAATTAGTAGTCTGTTCCAATAACATTATCATCATCATTGTCTCACAAGTTACCGTAGTGAGAATCTACATTGTTTCCAAGGTCAAAGATGGGCAAACAAAATTATGAAAACATATCAAATTCATCATTTGCCTAATGTTTTTAGATTTCTGCCAGCCTTTGCAGCTTCGTGTACCCGTATTTTATATGATACGACCACCTACCTGGGGGGGGAGGGGGTATTACAAAGTCTTAAAACCAAGCTTACTTATTTACAAGTGAAAGTTATAAAGCTATACAAGTCGTCTAGCGCCATCTCGTTCACTCACTGCAACAAGCCTGGTTTAAAACGTTGTAATACCCCCCTGACCGGTTCATCCCAATTACTCTTTGATAAACGATGATTTAGAACCTACTATCTGAAAGTTATCTCAGACGACACGGTTGGCGATTGACTTCTGAGCTGCGTCTCGCAAGCTTGATGCATAGAACAAAATATTTATATGACCTACAAGTAGTTGTTCTGGGTTTGGGTGTTTGTTTGTGGTAGTTTATTCGCACCCACTACATTTTTCACAAATTCGTAAAACAGGCTTATATTCGTTTTTCTTAAGCCTGTAAGTTTCAGGGACTTAAATCATAGCACGACTGGCCTTGAAGAAAAATATTGAAATGCCAAATATTTCGGTCGATATCGAGCATCATCCTTATCCGGATATTCCCCGCCATCATCCACCAAAGTCATTATTAATAACCCCGACTTATCTTTTGAAAACATAACGACCAAGAGAAAACTTCAAAAGGTAAGAATCACACTTTTTACTTTGGCTAAGGGCACTTAAAACCTCAGAAAGGTAGAAAAGGTATATTTTTCTGTTAAAATTTTCCTGTTTTTGGCCGGATATCTTAAGTAGTGACGTCAATATTTGAGTCAGGATTACGTAACGTGGACTGTTTTAGCAACCCTTCAGGGAAAACCAGTATGAAACGTAAATAATAAGAATAAAAGTAAATAAAATTAGTCAAAATCATCTATAACTCAAGTTGTTGCTCTCTGTTGATCTATGTTGGATTGCTACAAATATATCTTATCGTTGCAATAAATATAATGGGTACTGAAAGGTTCTGAGTATTGTTGCGAAATATTTTTAACTATAATTCAAATATTTTTAATTTTAATTATATATAAGGGATGATATGAATGAAAAAGGAGTAAATGATTCGGTGACGTTTGATAGGGGAGAATGGAAGAAAAAAACGTGTTGCGCCGACCCCAAGTAAAATGGGATAAGGGCAGGAAGAAGAAGAAGAAGAAGAATTCTCTAATCCGTAATTTGGTTATTATAGGGGCAGCCTTATTGCTTGCATATTAATATACATCGAATTATTATCGCTGTGTTGCCAGGTAGCATTATCCAACATTTTTTGCTTTTTGGTTTTTCGAACACAGAATACTTACATGGAGACGACGATACCGTGTTCCCGCGATAAATAGCTTTGCTTGCCAAAGGAGGTATGAAAAAAAATACATGCTTTATACTCTGTTTCTTTTTACCAGTTATACTCAAGTCCTTGACCTTCAGCAAAAATATAACGAAAATAATAAAACAAGAAACCAGACACAAAAAAAAATCTGTCCTATGCATAAAATCTCGCGCAACAACCAACAACATAGCCATCCAACTGAAACACGGTAGCGCGTCAACTCAACTATATTCGCTCCCTATTGATGAAAAAAGTTCCGTATCGTGAATTGAAGAGTAGGTCACCCCACTTGGGGCTGTGTGCTGTATGCTTGAAAAACGGAAAACTTTCAAATGAAACCAACTCCGTGCGCTGGTTCCGCGGTTATTGTTTAGATATGTTCTTTTTGTTGGGTTTTACGTTTATTTTGTAGCTTTAAGTGCATGCTTCTAGATTTTCAGTGGGAATGTTGATGGTTCTGAGAGTAAAAACGTGTCAGTTTTTTTAGAAGGGTTCTAAAGGGATTTGGGTAAGGTGATGATAATTATACGGATTCATTTACTAAAATCAGTATGTTGTTGTGTAGTATGTTAGTTCAAATATTTGTTAACGCACCCATGAGAAAGAAGCAATACTCATACCTAGTGGGGTTACTATAAAAAAATGATACGAGCAGCTTTTATTGTTTTTTATTAACAAAACAAAAAAACCTGCATGAAAAGAAACTAATTCAACGTGCACATAACCCACAACATCGCGTGGACAAACAGAATTTCCATTTAAAAATCTTAAAACTTATCTACTGGATTGCAGCTCCTTTTTTATCTCGTATAGTTGACTTTTATTTGCGAATTAGCTCGGAAGGAAATACTTGCACAATTCTACATAAATCCCAGTCGCAGCTCTAAGCAGGTTTCCTACAGGAAGGTTGGGAGGAACTCAAACGGCGTTAAAATCTTGCACGTTGCTAGAATTCCAATGGTCTGGAGCTTAAATGTACGCTATCTAGCCAGTTATTCCTGAATAGCGCTCCTTGAAATAATTTGTGTGCTCGATTTCTTGTACTTCTTTTGCATTACTTTTAGAACTTCGTTGCAACTATGTATATAATACACTTGACACTTGGACAGTTGCGCCTGACCATATATTTAAAAAAAAAATTGTTACTGCCTCTTGTCTAACTTGCTACTAACAGATCTTCGATAGCAGTTACAGGTCACAAGGGCGAAAGTGTTAAAACGAGTAAAGGAATCATGTCAGTAACCAACAGAACTGGGAAAACCCTACCATAAAAGCCTTTAATATTCCCACTACTGGGACACAGGCCACGGACCAGTGAGAGAGTGGGATTTATGACGCGCGTCGAGGTGTACCCAGTTTCGATTGTTATACGTCACGTGTCTTTCAAATTATTGATTCTAGGAAGTGCCAGTTTCCTCACAATGTTTTCCTTAACTGTTTTGAGAGCAATGATAATGATATAATGGCTGTAATCTTACCGCTAGGCTACTGCTATCAAATAGACGGTAAGGGTTTGGTAAATGTAAATTAACTTTCACAAACACTAGACGCTAAATCATTATTTGTTGGGAAAAAGCTATTAATACAATGATAAATATACTTTTCTTTCAGATAAACACACACCTAAAGACAGTCTAAAGTTTTTTACAAAACCTTTAGACGCCAGTGATCTTGATCATAGTATCCAATACTAGATCAAATATTGAAACCGCGCATTACAGTCGGTGGCATTTGTACAGCAAACATTGGTCCAAAGGGACCAAGCCTTGGCCAGATTTGTATAGCCGACGACTTCATACATTTACTCGCGTGTATTTGATGAAGAATGTGTGTTTTTCAAAGGAGAGCGTGTGTACTTAAAGAATAGAAATATTTATGTTCGGTTCATTCTTGTAGCTTGTGCATTGAAAGGAATATTTATTCTTTTATCAATTTAGGTATTTCAGAGTAAAGAAGTAAAGAAATACACATCATCCATCCACATGCTGCTGAGCATGTAGTCCCGCGTTCAATTTTTAAGTCAAGCAAATTATTTAAGGGCTTTTAAATCAGCATGTCTACTTTCTATGTCCGTCAACGAAGACACGGGTACTTCTGTTTTTACGAACCTAATGTCAAAATCTATAATTTATGGGTGGATAATATAAACAACTGAAGTCTTTTTGATGCGGAGCTGGTGTCTGAATGTCTATGTCATTACATCAAACTGATCATCATCATCAATGGTTGCGTGGACACATTGGAGACCAAGTAGCTATCTGTCAACTACTACTTTGTACTCCTAAATGCTTGCTTCACAAGACACATGTTAAAACGCGATCCGCATCGAGCCCCGTCTACTAATCATCGGATGCACCATCCGTTCAACCGGGCTGTGCCATCCTTAACCGTGCTGGACCACGGCTTTCACATGACGCAGCTCTCGGCTTTACTCTCAATATTTCATGCCGTTTGAAGCGGACATTATAGAATATATATTTTTCATTTCTCATACTCGGAAAGTAGTGTTTGTTTGATCTAAGCAGCGGGTCGAAAACGATGCTTCCCTCCCTTGGGCAAGAAAGACTCATAGTATTTGCTTCCCTCCCTAGGGCGGGAATGAATTTAAAAAATAGAACTAAAATTGGTTATTTTAGACTCGATCGAAAGCTAACCAGAATAATAAAACATTAAAAAATAAAGATTTCGAGTCGACAACATATATCCGCAAAATTCGGATAGTCGAGTATTTTGTAAATTTCTAATGATTTTCTGACCAGAGAGATCGCAGCCGCCATTTTTGACATCGGTTATCATGTTGAAAAGTTTTTATTTTTTTTCTTTAGTTTCGGCCAGTGTCATGTGGTGTATTATGTAGTTACTAAACCTCCTTAGAAAAACTCCTTAAAAAAATATCGATTAAAAAAAAATGCTGCGGTCTTGTGAGTGTATACGGCCAATGTGAATTAAAAAAAATAGATACCTATTAAAGTGGGATGGCCCGCGGCGGTGACGCGGACGGTGTGTTCCTTAATTGAAATTTAAATTAAAAAAGACTATTTTTTACTTTCCTTATATTTGAAATGAAAAGTAGAGTGTTTAACATGGGTGAAAGTCATCAATTCCCACTCGGACTATAGCCGCCCTCGCTTCGCTCGTGCGTCTAAATACCTCGTATGGGAATTGATTTCTTTCCACCCTTGTATAACAATCTACTATTTTTTCTATGCATTATTTCCACATAACTGGAAAAACAAACAATAACTATTTGTTCAAGACTTAAACCTATTCAAAATTAGAACTACTAGACTGAAAAGAGACTAAAACAGAGAAATTAGGTACGTATAGTTAGACTCTGCTCAACCTCTCGGGAAAAAAACAATCGTGTTGCTATGTTAACTAATACAAAATGAAGTAATATAGGAACAATTCAGCCACGAGCCATTATTTATATGAAATTAAACAATAATACTAATGTACTTGTCATTATTTTATTTTTATACGAGCTCATAACATTTGTATCCACTCCATGTTTTTATAACATGGTGACAAGTTGACACGTGGAACTGTGTTGTACTATATTTGATAAGTAATAATGTTATTAACAGTCGTGTAAACATGTTGTAGATTACTATGGAAGTGTGTTAAGAGGTTTAATATGAAAATATAAGTAGGTTTTGCTAGTCCGATTGCCATATTAAAACGTTTTTTTATACTCTCTCTAATAATTTCTTCTATATCGTGGATTTACAAACATTTTGATTCACATACACGATTACTTACAGGCCATACATATGTATTTTTTTGTGAGTGAATCGAAGCCGCGTCACGTAGCGCAGCAGTTGGTTGTTCGCGCCAATTGTGTCCTTAGAAAAATAATTATAAATATTATAGTCTGCTGTACTTCTAGTCTTGTTAATTAAAATCGTGACAACAAAGTCTCATAACTATTTAACAATAATAAAAATTCCAGCAATAACAGAGCATTCTATCATCCAGTACTTTAACCCATTTACACTTTAATAAGACATACATATTAAGTGAGTCCATAATTTAAAATGCACAGTCTAAGCGGTGCCAGCATGCCAGGCATACCATCACGACACGCTATGATACAATCTCGTGAAGAATGTGAGGAACTTCTTCATAAAGTCGGATTAGAGGCGCCGTGGACGGACGTGACGGCTTTGTTGCGGGTCGGGGTTCGAGTTTGAAGTAGGTTGAAAAGAGGATTCTATTTTTCAAATATTTTTTTGTAATGACTTAATTTTTTCTTTTCTTAATGTGAAATAAACTCCGCAATTGTGTTGTCTTCTCACGTTATAATGTCTCAATGAAACACGAATATAAAGGACACGGGACATAAAATACTAACTGTAAAATGTCCGGATAGGTTTAAAAATGTAGCATGAATTGCTAACTTATATTATTTTTATTACCAACTTATATTACTTAGGTTACTTAATGCATAGGTTTTTTTTTTTTTATGTGAGTTTTTTTTAATGTAAGTTTTATTATCAATGTCACACAGGGTTCTAATAGAACATAAATATTCAATATGAAACTAATCATTGGAGCATAAAATAGAAAGAGAATAATAGTTAACAACATTATCCCTCAATAAAACTTAGAATTTGAAATAAATAAAACTTTAGGGATTTATTTTGAAAGGATTGTAATAAAATCTAAGAATAAGCGATTACATTTCTTTAATCGTATATAAGCTATAAGTAAGTTAGACATTTCTTTGCATTCCCGAATTAGATTAGTAGACATTCGTCTTTTTACTACCAATCGAAATGTAAAATTACTTTTTAAATAAAAGTATTTTACAGATGGGTATAAAAAAGACATTTTATTGAAATATTAATCGTCTCGCAATTCTAAAGACTTTTATGTTCAATTTTAATTCACAATCTGAATTAGTCGTTAAATCTATGATTACTAGTAATAAAGCTTGGACCAAGACTGTAAAAATTGATTATTTTAAACGACTTTTCACTTCAATCAGTATTGACTTGGTTTTGCGATATTTAGGTACTACATAAAAAAAATCGTTTTACATTTACACGAGGTAACACACTGAAATCCTGACCTTACCTCTCTGGGCATGCGGACGGTGAGTAATTGGTGTCTCGTTGTCTGATCAAGTAACCGTGAACGTAAAGGGCTACTTAAGGATCACCGTGGATTTTATAAATAAAAGTGTGAGAAGCCCCCCCGTCCCGTCCTGGCAGGACTTACCTCTATTAAAAAACCTTACCTATCTGCTGTTATATACAAAACCTGCAAGCGCAGCGTAGAACGTCCACCCACTAGGTTGGCAGACGATTTTATGAAGGCCACAGGATCACGCTGGATGCAGGCCGCTTACAACCGGTCCTACTGGAAGTCTAAAGGTTCCCCTTTAGATTTATATATACTTATAGGCCTCCGCCTATGTTCAGCAGTGGACGTCTTACGGCTGATATGATGATGATAAAAATCTTAAACTAATGACCAACATTATATCAGTGCTAAGCCCTGCCAAGTGGAGTACATTCGCAATGTTATTGATTGTATTCCGGATCAGACGATCAGCCGACCGCGGGGATAAGCAACAAGTACATTAGACGGTCATCAATTATAATGGACTGTCCCCTGTAGCTCCGACTATGAAAGGGTTCAAATCTGTTTGTGACAAATTGATTTTTGTTCGGAAATTCATTGGGAATGGCTGCCTCCTGGATTATAGGACTTATGAAATGATTAATTGGACGAAATGACTGTTCTATAACAAAGAGTTCTAAATTTCTTGGTTAGGGAACAAAGTTATGAACAAAATTATGACATTTTTAAACCAATTAAGATCACGAATAGTATAATTTTAACGTACAGTGAGATATTGCAATATTCAGATACTTCATCACTGTTACGTTACCAAAAAAAACGAGTTTATCCGTAAAAACACGTCAACCGTGCATAAGACGAATCGGATTTGCATTCGAAGTTGTAACATCGCTTTAGAAAATATTAACAGTTGTTTTTATGTCACACAGTGTTACACTGTTTTCTGATCCACTTCCCCAATACCAGCACGCGTAGCATGGCTCTGTAGAAACGGGTTTGTCGACAGGAGAATAGACAAAATGACAGATCGTAAAAGATTTTTATCGGTTTAATCATAGCAATGTTTAAATTATAGAAAAGGTTATGTTTCTCTTATTTGATGGTGTAAGAATAGTGTCATATCTGTCCAAAAAAACAGTCGATTTGTATAGAAATAACGATGAAATAACTTTGTCTTTCTTGGTAGAATAGAGATAGAATCACCATGCTACGCGTGCAGGTATGCTAACGATGCTCAACGTGCTTTTGGAGACCAACCCCGGATTGAACTTGTTTGCTGAAGGACGGGACACAATATAGAATACTTGCGGTTCTGTGTGAGTACAGAAAGAAAGGATTAACTTAATATTTAAGTATTAATGGCTTGTGCCGTGCTAAAAGTAATAAATAAATCCGTTGTATTATACTATGATAATTTGATAGCTCCTAAAACCTTGAGGTTTAAAACTGCCTTGACAAACGGGAACCACAAATCCTCAGGTTACCAACAAATTACTCATGCCGTAAGAACGGGACGAATTAAATATTCATGATCTAACAACATCCTTGTCTGTTGCTCGTTGTGTGTGGGTTAGCAACCATTTCTATAAAATAACTGGAGGCCAAGGAAGATTTAAGGGAACCCTATTTTTATTGAATCTGATTCTTTGATTAGTATAAATGCAATATGATTAGATTTTTTTTTATTATCTATTATTAGGCAAAAAAAATATTGTGTCTAAATCAATGTTTATGCATGTCTAGAGTAATATTGTATGGAGGTATTTTTGGTTAATTGTATCCCACCAAAAACATACCTGTCAAAAAGGGGTCCAAGTTCCTGTTGGCTAATTGTTGGAACTTGGCAAGTTCCCCTGGAACTTATACTGAAATGAACAAAAAAAGAATTTCAGGAAGCTAAAACATTTTTGAGTGCTATAGGCTTAATTTTTAGGCGAACCAATTTGTGGGCAGCCACTAGACTTATATATTTATATGTACAGCAACACACTCGTCCCTATTTAGGGACGAGTGTGTTGCTGTACATTTACCATCAGAGGGAACTTTGTCTCAATTTTACCGGGTGCTGCTGAAAATTAATATTTGTAAGAAGTTATCTATGTAATCTCCACAATCTAATCAAAACCTGTCATACCTTTAGACTAGCAAGCCACTTGGTACCAATTAACAACCATACTACAAATGACAGTCGAGTTTAACAGACTTGCATTCCGAAGCACGGAGGGATCTTGGTAAGTGATGGATTATCACTATACCTACTACAACAGACAGACTTGTGCAAACACGAATCGACTTAATTAGCATGTGCTGTTAGGGCTTCTACTGAGACATTTTAATAGATTTCATTTAAATAGATTCTCTGATTTACATTCGCCTGAATTCTCAAACAAAAACTGTAAGAAACCAACCGTATAAGAAACCAACGAAGAATTACAAATGCGTTGTAACAGTAACTATGATAAGCGCTAGCGTGCCGACAACCGCACCACTATGATAACTCATATTAAATATTCCTTCCACGAAGAAATTAAAACAAACGTAATTAATTCAAATTCTCAGTGTCGTCATAAATAAACTATGCCGGTTCGAGCCTCCATAACTTAGTTATTCAAAGCTCTAAATTTCTTTATCGTTGTATTACCGTACAGCCTAGCTATGCTAATTACTCCCAAGTCCTATTTATTTTCGCTCGAGTAGGTAACATTATGCGGGACACAGAAACTTTATTATTCAGTAAAAACTACTTTTTGAATAATTTCTTTGAATATTCATTCAGTATTTTAAAAGTGTTCGACTTTGTGTCGTTGAATAGGGTTTTGGATTGAGGTCGAAATAGCTTTATAAAATAAATTGAACGATTTATTTAGAAAATGGATGAAAGGGTTTTTGTGAGACGTAGTTGTCACTGTGACAACCTTTTAGGTATTTAGGACGGAGATGTGCGATATGCAAGTAGGTTAACGACAGTTAGTTAACAAATGATTAATAAGAATCTTTCTAAAACTTTGTTCATACAACATTTAATGACCTATGAAAGCCGGTTTTCACCTTTAAATCACCTTTTTCGAAATACCAAATGAATGACATAACTTTTTCGCCAACTGCAACATTATCGTTACATACACATTAAGTTATATCTTGTCCAAAACAAAACTCCCCAACATTCCTTTATAGCCAAATCCTCGATATAAACAGCCCAATCTGAAACAAGGACAATAAATCCTTTCGAGTTGATCTATCGTCGGCTAAGAGCCGGATCCGCGGGCGATTCATTACTTAAATTTATGCCAACCGGCTCTGATGAAATAAAATATTAACGACTTGGAAAATTCCTAATCTGAAGAACGAAGAAAAATTGGGAGAAAGAAACTTGATAAATTGAGGAAGTATATTATCAGCTTGAACAGGGATGAAAAAGTTTTTCAGATCTAATACCGGTGTCATAAAATGTTTCGTTTGTAGATTAATGTGTAATTTTATACTTTGTTGAATTTTGATTTGGTAATCAATCTCAAATGTTTGCTACGGCCTACGGCTACGAGAAGTGCTACGCTTGCTACGCTCGTAGCAACCGTAGCAATGCGCTACGAGTCAATTACTATTTTTGGTTTGTTTCCATTGCATTGCCTTTCGTGCGTGTTTATTATGTAAAATGACTTTTCTTTGTTAACAATTAATAAGTGAACCTTTTTAATAAATTTTAACTAATATTTTCTATATAAATCCCCAGAAGAACCACAATCTACTTTTACCTACACACAGCAGACAAACTTCAGCAAAGTTTGACAAACTGCGTTAAAAATCATGTCTGGAAAACTTTCCCTTCAGAATATAATACTTTCTAACGAAATAAAATATGAGGTTGAGTTGGGAATGTTAGGTTTTTTGTAGTTAAATCTTGTTGAGTCGAGCTCTGTGTCCCCGGACATCGTATAATTTATTTCTGTGTCGTGAGGGTTATTCAACACATCTCTTGAATACTGGACTTGTGAGGAATGTACTGTCGGAAATATTACACTTAAAATTAAATAGTGTTATGTTTGTTTCGAAAAAGAAATGGGTTTGAGGTTGACAGAAAGTGAACTTCCATATATAATAATGTACAGCTGAGGTATAGTGTAGTTAAATTTCTTGACATAACAAATCATCTTAACAAATATTTTTTTAGTATCGTCCTACTATATTTTGTTTTTTATCCGGGTTATGATTTAGCCTTATTTGAAGTTAAAAGTGGAATTGTAGTCTAACTCAATGCAGCTAAAATGATTATTTTGCATAGAGCAAGAGCTTCCTACCTTAAATTTTTCTCAAACCAGTGGTACTACTATGTAGGCCCAAAACTCATAGCTATATACATATATATAGCACTTACGAATATAGTTAAGATTAGTAAGTGATATTAACAAAAGAAAGTGTTATCAGAACTTATCACTTCTAAACTAAAAGGAAGTATGATTCACTTAAAGTTGCAAGTTACTTTCGTATCTTCGCTATCGGACTAAGAAAATAGACTCCCAGTAACTTTTCTTTAATCAGTAGTTACGTAAAGAGTTAGTTAAAATTCTACACAAATTTTCAGGAATGGTTTAAAATGTATAGCATTTTAACTAGGCCCTTAGTAGCACGCAAAAGGTTGAAAAATACTACTACCATTATAAGAATGAAATACTTTTCTGTAATGTTAATTCCCACGAACGAATTTGACCGATTCCGGCCAATTGCATTCAAACGGGCACTGCATTGCAACGCAAAGTAAACATTTCCAAAGAAACTGGTGACTGCATTCCACAAATGAAAATACTATGTTATTATAACCAATCACAATATCGCTGAAGCCAATTTGACTCGAGCAAGGAAATCATACAAAGTAAATAGCAATTATAATTTAAAATTCAAATTGGTTTTAGTAATGAGTTTTATTTGTATTAATGGGTTGTTGCATTGCCTGTGGTGCATGCAATAATAACAGCGTTTGATTGCTCAGTTTGTCAGTGGGGTATAACTAGGTAATACGCCCTAGTTGACAAAATGCCCGCCCGTCATTCTAGCACTCAAACATACTGATACTCACTGTACATCGAGGCCCTCGGTCTGAGGTCTTAACAGATTTAACTATACACTATACGAAGGGCTATTTGACAGTATGAATAAATTGTAATCTAATTAGGTCACGTCGCAGAAAGCCGTGAGAAGTGGAAAGAATGGAGGGAGGTCTTTGCCCAGCTGTGGGACTCTATGGGCTAATATAATAGTAATAATCGACACCTAGTCTTTCTTTTGATGAATCAATAGATCGATACCTCCCACGTAAGTTGTTGTAACCCACAATATGCATGTTTTGCTTTTTTTACACCAAAACGCCTATTTTTGCCTACTTTAGGTGTTCAGTGTAAAAAAAATAAAAAAATACAATTTTTAAGCATAGTTACCAGACGTATAAAGTTGTATCTTATTACAACGGGCGGCGTATAACATTGTATCCACCTTCGCAACCGTTTACTCGGGGCGCGTCGGGCGCTCGCGCCGCGTATGTGTGACATACGACAGTTCATCACGGACTTTCATAAAGGTGGAAGACGCGGTCAAAAATCGATAATATCACAGATACGACTTTTTCTTAAAATATATTATGATATTTATGTAGTTTTTCAACAATAACAACCTTAACTGTTGTATATATTACTTACAACAACTTACGTCTCTTATAAGATACTAAATCAACGTTGTATCATCACATACAACACTTTACCTTGTATAAAAATAACAAATTATATGTGATGTAATACATACAACAATTTACGTTGGTAGTACATACACAAATATGTATTGGATGTTGACATACTATATTTTACGTTGTTAAAATATATTTTTTTTAGTTACATACAACAATGTACGTTTTAAAACCCTTCATATCTTCATTATCGAGCAAAAGGTTACCACCACTTTTTTTACTTTTAGGTGTCTGATTAGCCTCATGGGCCGGATTGAGGTCCAGATAGCAATAGAAAATTATAAAAAGCATATTGATACTTACCATTACAGATTCTCCATTGCCAGTTACTTTTAATGAATCTGAGATGATTGAATTAGCTATTATTATATTTTAATCACTATATCTGTCAATGACCAAGTTCTCATTAAGGCACTAGAAAAGATCGGATATATCGATGTTACAACCGGAATACTGATTCCTGATCAAAGCGGTAGGCATTCAATTCACCCTCTTTAAAAACTGAATCTGTCAAAACCAGCGTATGTGACCACATCTAGAGCTCGGAACCAATTGAGTCACATTATGCAAGAAAAAGGTCAGACACAGACATTTGGATGACGATCTTAATTTTTAACGACTATTTAAAATATATACGAAATGGCTCTAGTCTAAAAGATATGATGAGATAGCTAAATCCGACGTGGGAATGCATCGAGATGTTGTGGCGGTGGACAAGGGCCTCACCCCGCTCTCCTGGCTAAAGAGAACTGGCGCAAACCTGCATTCCCTATACACTTATGATCGCATGGAGGTATGACAGATCAAGGATCTTCACGAATGCTTTTTCCGGGCTCTATATGGGCCTGATGTGGTGATGTGGTGACATATCTGCGTCCGTTGCCTAGCTACGATCCGGAGAACTCTTTGGTTGTTTCGCGTAAGTTTGTTATAACTGATGTACGAAATAACTAATGGATCATTCACCTACGTTCAATTCAGCTACGGTTAACTCACCTACGGTTAATTCGCCTACGGTTTAATAGACCTACGGTTAATTCAACTAAGGTATGTTTAGCTAAAATTAACATCCCTGTTGCGGTATCTGTGACATGATACAAACATCGACGGCGCACGGCTAGCGGTACTCCTACTTGTGGGTGGTTTATAAAAAAATAACCACGAAGGGGATGGCCCCTTCTAACCGAACCTGTCCGTGTCAGGGTGCTCCAAGTAGTTTTCACGACTTTCTTTTTCTCAAGGCCCAGTTGCGTACACTCCTGCCTAAATACCTACTGATCAACTTAGTCATTTTGAACAAGAAGAAGACGGTTGACTTCAATGGCAGCCCGAGGTTCGGTTTGGGTAGGATTAGGTTCCTTTGAACCCTGTTGACAGCAAAAGCTCCGTCGACCCTACTGCCAAAGCCTTCATTCTCCGCTTTAGAAATAAAAAGTGCGCATTTTATTTCTTAAAAAAATAATGTAGGCGAGTATCTTCTATTAGGTATTTCAAACGTTGTTAAAACAATCAATATGTATGTGGATCAAGGGGCTGATTCAGAAAGCATTTCTTCTGGACACGGTGCGCATTTTTAGGACGTTCCTTTCTCTGGAGCCCTGACCGCTGGTAGCTTGGACCTTGTTCCCGTTACCGGTGGGCCACTATTGTTTATTTTTTTACATGTTTTTATTTATATTTTTACCTTTGTAGGAATATTTATAAAGAATAAAAATAATGAATAAAGGGAATAATATCCTATGTAAACATGGTTTTATACTAAGCCCTGATAGTTGGTCGCGGGGCTTAGCGAATAACCGTGACCCTGGAACCTAAAGGGCTATTAAAGGACACCGTGGATATTAGTCAGTACGAGTCTGACTGTCCCTCCCGCCCGAGGCCTTATTTGATGAAAACAAATAAGTTCTCCCACCCTGGGTAGAGGTCTTTTTTTGAGGTAAACCACGACAAAAAAAGCCCTGATACGTTATACCTTATTACACATACTACCACAAAATATTAAATTAAATCAACGTACACTATGGTATTTAGCACATACTGCTAAATTCAACTATTGTTGTCCAGTGTAAATGGTTGTAAGTATCCAGTACAACATTTATGTGAGTTAACATAACACACTAGAATGTTGTATGAACAAAATCTCAAAAACTACAGGTATTTAAAAATAACTAGGTAGGTAAGTATTGAAAGTACTTTAAAATATATGTGTATGCAAAATTTCAAAAGAATATATTGAAGAATGACTATTTCCTGCGAGTGTTTCTCTTTAAAACGCTCTACTGTAAAATTACAATTTTGAAGATACAACAACTTACGTGGGAGGTATCGAGATACATATTTACGAAGATATAATGTAACTAACTCATGGGGCTTGTGACATCAGCAGTCAAATAAGTAAAAAAAAGGAAAAAAAAACTAAGTTGTGACGTATTTTCAATTTGGAAAAGCGTTTCGAGGAGAGTTTTATTTTACGTAACAAAATAAAAATATAACTGACGATCTAATTAGATTTTTTCAGCCAAATAGCATTTTGAGTTTTTAGTTAGCTTCGAATTGTTTATCAGCACAGAAAATGTATATTTATTGTGGATGTCGGATATCTTAATGTACCGTTATTGTAATTAATTCACCTTAAGATTGAAGTAATAAAATCTTGCTTGGCTCTCATTCAAAACTTTGATAACGGAAAATACCAGGACCTTTCAATAACATCAAAACAATTTCCATTACATAAAATAACAAGAAAAAAAGACATTCAAAATCATCAATAATAAAATTTTCATCGAAAAAGCTTTTCATTTCAAGAACATGAATATCAAATTCGATTCTTGAAAACAGAAGAATGTTCCCGTAATTCCATACACAAGACTTGAGTACAAAGAAATATTCAGAAAAGAGGAATGAAAAGGAGCAAAATATTTCCTGCGTATTGGAAGAATTTGTAGCGTATCGCATAATATGAGCGACGAGGTTTAGCCTGAGACGCTTATATTTGTTAGAAATACGTTCAATCGTCAGTCGTGCGCGTTACGGATGGATACATCACTGGCAGTGCGTAGGCGAGGTCTCACAGTTAGCTGAGAGGGAATCCGATTTACTTCAGTCTTTGCCAAAACGCGAGCTCAGCGTTTCACGACGCCTAGCGCGAAAATAATATGGAATAAGAAAATATGGAAATAGTGTCGACGCCTGCTAAATGTCAGGCGTGTATAACGTGACGACTCACTATGTTCTTGTAGTAAGTCAGCACGCTAAGGACATGCGACGCTAGTGTCGCGCAGCGCTGAGTTCACGCTTTGGCAAAGCCTTAAGTGTTTTATATAATAAAGTAGCAACGCAAAGAAATTATGTCTGAAAGTGGTTTCAGAAATATACCACAAGTTTTTTTTTAAACAACGTGTTACTCAGCCTCCAATGAATAACCCATACCTGCTGAAAGAGATTTATTATTGAATCTTGCCTTACTCGCTCTGCTAGCATTGAGACCTATCCTCAAAACGCCGGAAGACTCGCGTTATGTAGATGAGCTTCCAAACAATTTATTTCCAATGCCAGCAAAGGTGATATGCAAAATATTTTAAAGGTCATTACAATGGTACAGTCGTGAATTTCACAATAACACAAAAAAAACTGAATTTATTTACTTTAGAATTAATTTATATTGGTGGACTTTAAGCACTATGAGGTGACATCTAACGATATCATCTTTGAGCCAAAAAAATAATTTTGTACCTACCACACAGAATTTGTAAAGTTTTTGAACCAATAAAATATATTTTATATAAATATATTTTATATAATAAAATATATTTTATATAATAAAATGTATTTTATATATTTATCGTTTGATTTTATCGGTGTCTTCCTGTTCGCAAATACATCAAATGCCAAATCCGAAAATATACGATTTAATGCTGAAGGAAGTTTTTTTATAAACTGTATCACCAAAAAGTTGCGAAAAAAAGTACCTTTTTATGGGATAATATCCGAGGAAGATTTCAATCTTCCTTCTTCCGGGATCGTTAAGCCCCTACACGTGTTATATAGATTTAGTCCCTTTAGTTGCATAATGATTTTTGCTCTTTCTTACGTATGTAGGTAGAAAAGGATGGATGTAACGATGACGATGAAAAATGACTGCATGTGCGGAGTATGTAAATCTTGTGATGAATGGCGCGGTGACGTCAATACGTATTCTTTGGTATTTTGAAAGAGTTTTGCCAAGTCAGTAGTTACTCTTATAGTGGATTTCTCTAAGTATAGAAAATTAATACTTTTTCTGATGTTGACAATCCGCATTAGTACGTTCTCTATATGAAGCCACTCTGCCTGCAAAGAAAAAACATTGAAAATCAAAATATTTGATTCTACATGGGCCTCAATGAGCACTTATAAAACGTTGAGAAATAAAATGGCACGGTTCGGGTTGATCGATTGCATGGAGAAGAACCGGCAAGAAACTCCATGGTTACTCTTTTAAAATAATTGCTTTTACAATGTTATTGTTACAGTTATACAAAGAGATGAGAGAACATCGTAAGCATGATAAGAAGAGGGACCTTCTTACCAAAAGCTAAACAAAAAATAATAATAGTAATAAATTAAAAAATATCTATATAACATTCAGTATAACAATTCTAAAGCAACTTATAACATCGCTCACGGTCACTAATTAGATGAATACAATTGAATATTTGTTCTACAAAGCTACAAAGCTCCTTCAATTCAACATCAATCTTTAAATTAAATTAAAAAAGAAAAATGATGAAAGACGTCGGCACAAACATTTAGTTATAATTTCTCCTTTCAAGAATAATTTCGACTAACGAGAGAACTTTCTAGAGCAACATTTATTTTTGCCAAAAGCTGCGCTTGATTTTTGTGTGAAAATAAGACAAGTCGATGAAAACTTTAATTTTGAGGAATTGGCTATCTTTTATTTAATTTTGTTCCTTTGAATTATGTGTACTTTACCTTTTACAGTAAGTAAAAGTTTAACTTTGATCATACCTGGCAGTTTTGTTTTATGCTCCATTTAGAATTTGTTAGTAGCAACCATGATGAAGTATGGATGTGTACCTGGTTGATGACGTTAGGCTCACTCCTAATTCGACTCATCCGAAGAATAACGTCCGATTTGCAAGATTGCTAGTTTTCAGTAGTGCTTATAGAAGTTGTTGACTTGTATAACTCTAAAACTACTATACTTGACATTTTGATTTTTTGGCAAGTTATTATATCACCCTAGACTAGTTAAATGACCGGTAGTGTATATTTATAATCCTTTTAATTTACGATATAGTGAGTTCCATATAAATATAAGACGTTTTTTAGCGAAAGAACGAAGAAAAAAGTGCGTCCGTAGGGAATATAAGACGTTGTTTTACGGAAACAACTGATTTTAGTGGCGTTCTATATTAACATGAGTGTCTTTTTTATGGAATATCCCACCCCTGATGAGCCCTATGTGAACACCTTCCTTGAAATATATTTTAAGTATAATTTTAGATGTGTTCAATAATTACCTTTCCTTAGAGTCAATAAAATTGATATTATAATTGAAAAAGTTTATTATATTTTAAAAAGGAGTGAATAATTATGTCAAAAGCTTAAAAGTCTGACAACCAGTCTTACCATGGGGTATGGTATTATCCAGTTACTGGGTTGTGGAGGTCCGACAAGCAGTCGCTCCATGTAAAATACAGATATTTAGCTGTATCTAGTTTGACTGCAAGCCGACCCCAATACGGTTGGGAAAAGGCTAGGCTACTTTAAAAATCTCAAATATGAAGCATAACATAACCGTTACGCCTCGTCATTAAACCTTCCTCTGCCTGAAATACAGGAATACCTAGTTCAGGCATAGATCATTTTAGTGAACTTGACATTGATTTAAGAAACATTGTATTTAACATATACCGGCATAGATTAATATTTATTGTTATTAGATAGCATTACCTATAACAGTAATCACATCACACTTAGGGAATAATTAATCTGTATGGTAAAACTAGATAATACGCCCTAGCTGACAAAACGCTCCAACAGTCAAGAACTCAAACATACGGCTCAACTTATTCTAAAACCTAGAGGTAACAAAAAACTGCGAGTACCTATTAGAACAAGGCACAAAACATTATAAAACCTTTATTCATATTGCAAATTCAGTTGCAATATGAATAAATGCCTTTGTTTAGACGGAAAGGAGAATCGAGATTTCACATGTACATTCAAATTAAATTAAACTCATTATTTTTATGATGAAACTTCACTGAATGCTTCGATCACCTAGTTGCTTTTCATTACATATAGGCTGACAAGAGTTTAAAATGTTTAATTAAATATATTAATTGTGACCTTTGTGCTTTTTTGAACGAGAAGAACCGACTTCAAGGCTGAGGACCGAAAACAGAACCAAACCGTACTGAACCATTTGGTTAGGTTCCTATATAAACAATGTTGGCAGATATAGGAGTCCCGCCAAGAGAGACTCCATCGACTTGATTCAGTCTTGCGAAATAATTGAAAGTGTGTAGTGCAGGGTTTCAGCAGTGTTGGTGGAGGCGGGGACTTTGATGCAGGGCGGTCAATGTCAAGTCAACAGAGATGCCTATTACCGTCGTCAACCCTTGGGGTGACGTTGACCGTTTTCTTCTGGTTCATACGCGTAAAAAATGGGCTTGTATGATGCAATGTTTAGAATAGAAATGCAGATAGGTATTACCATGGCATTGAAGAAGATGGCAACAAATCAAAATGGCAAGCATGCAACTGCTTTTCATTCCGATTAATACGAATGCGTACTGGCACTGTATGTTTTGGAGTTAAGTAGTTGATTAATTTACTAAAAAGTATATGCGATTAATTACGTATTAGTCTTGTATAGATTGGAAGATATTCATACAACAGTGACTTCCAATAGAAGAAAAGTAGCAAGGGAGTTTGTGGCGCCTATTGACGACAAAGGAATCTCAGAAAAATTGTCTATATGAGTTATCGCAGATCGAATGAACAGTGATAGGAGTTGGCTCTGATAGTTCTAAATGGTCTGGGGTAGATACTATTTAAGGTGGTATTTTGAGACTAGAAGGTATTCTAAAGAAAATGTACTAGATTGATTGCTGTAAATATATTCTGCAGTCTGAGTTGACGAGACAGCCTGTTTTGTATCACCGATGATTTTTTTGGTGTTATGATCTACACGTAGAAGTTCTTCATTTAATATTTCTGCTAATTATTGGCCTATTTTCTCTGTATCAAGACGCAAAGGCCAGAAAAAGGGCTCATCGATATTTCCTTCAAAATTAACATATGAGATAAAATAAAACTGTAAAATAGAATATTCAAGAAATACCTTTTATATGAAGTGCAAGACTTTGCACCTAGTAATTAATTTACCTAATCATAAATATATATTTTTTAATATTTAGCAAACATTTTAAACGAACAACGTCCTAATTGATTTCATTCTCCCAGTAACAATGTCCCATTTTAACATGGGACCCATAAATCATATCACTGATTCCGTACAAAAACGTTACATTTTATAATAAAACGCTTAGAAGATTATATAAATTCGTATAACATAGTCTTAAAAGTTCATAAGTCTTCCACATTTTAATGTTTCTACTACTTATGATTGCAGAAAGAACTAGTAACCAGCGAATATTTATAAATTTAATCATACTTTCGTGTAAAAAAATGCGTTTCTGAATATTTCCGTCAAAAACCGTTCTATGTAAACATCGATAGTCCACAACTGTTTACTTAGACTAAAACGTATATGAACATAATGTGTGGCTTAGACTAAAAAGTATTCAAAAATAAGACCATGCAAACGAAAATATTCTCCCTCCAACAAACAATGGCCGATCTGACGAAGGGACGCGGCCCCAGATGCCTGCGTACCGTCACTTATACACATCGTGCTTTGTTCCGCGGAACAAATTTCAGATGTGACGTTATTCGATTCTATATTTCCGGAACTAAATTAAATATCAAAATTCTAAAAACACACGTTTGTAGAGTTTTAATTCCTTATCTCATCAAGCTATTAAACTGTTTTTGCACTATGGTAACATCGGACTTTATTCTTCGGATGAGTCGAATTACATAGTTAATGAAATGTATGATGTACAACGAGTCGATGGGCGACGGTACCACAGGCTACCAGTAACCTTCGGTGAAGTCCCAACGCTGCCCGGTGTTAGATTGGGATCTACCTGTGGGCAGTGGCTTGCAGTGTTTGCGGCTACAGTGGGCTGTAGCTTGCGACATTCACCCATTCAATTCTGTCAGAGTCCGACTCCGAATAGTTTTCCATCGGTTCGCAGGAGTACAAGTTAATTCTGGCAGAGCGCGCTCATCTTAGCCCTCATTTTTGCCTAAGCAAAGCCAATAAAGTAAATAAAGTACTATTTTATTTATGACGTAATCCATCCTGTTCCTAAAACTATTAAGTTCAGATCTCTTACCCTTTGAAGAAGACTGGACAGACATAATGTAATGTTACATTAACATATTAAAATCTTACGACAGCGCGTTACTTTCTACTAGTCTGCCCAGCAAGGAAATAACAATAAAACGTGGCGGACAGTTTCCACAGACTTCCTCCAGATAAAAGGCCTCATGACTTTTTAAACCATTTCTTTGCTCAATTTAGCTGAAGAGATTGATGCTATAGTGAAATACTGGCCAATCTTTTAAGTCTTTCACTAAATTCTATGTCGATGTCGTCTGTTAAATGTTACAAAGTGCGGACATATTTTTTCTGTAACAATTTCGTGATTCTCGTTTGTGGATGGAATGCTCAAGCGTGAATTATTTATTTTTCTGTTAAAAGATTGGCTGCCTATATTTTTATTATTACCTCAGTTATATTTTTATGTCAGAATCCCGATTAAACTCATCCTCTTATTCCATTGAATAATCGGAAAATATATGATAACCTGTCATGATACTAAATCTTTTAGAACCCAATGGCTTGGCACGATGGGAAGAGACCATATGGGATGACTATAATGCCATGGAAGTTGGGTAGACCTTTGGTGTGGGATGCAACATGTGTCGGCACCCTTGCACCATCACATCTTCTTGGCAGCATGCTTTAATGCTGTGCTGATGCGGCTGCTGCAAGTGCCGAAAACCTCAAACGGCGTAAATACAATGGCTTGACTAGCAGTGCCTACTAGGGCCATGGAGTCGGACTGCCCACCAAGTTTTTAAAGAACTTGCCAAACGTATAGTCGACGACTCTTCGCGTGACCAGAGGGCTGGCCTATTTATTGGTCAAAGAATCAGCATTGCCATACAACGTGGCAATACTGCCAGCGTTCTGGGCACTTATTCCGTTGACAGCGATGTGGATGAATTTTTGACGCTCTTTGTTAGTTATTTTAAATAATTATCTGGTTAGTTAATTAAGTATTTACTTAAACGTAAATCGTCTATTTATAATAATAATAAAAGTGACAGTCAAAAGGCACAGATCAAATAAAAAGAAATTGAAAGATTGTAAGGCAAGATTTGGAACAGAACGCCTGTATTCTTTGAGGCTAAATTAGTATGAACTAATAAGGTTTATAATACTAATTTATTTTTATGGGCTGTAAATGAATACTGATTTAAAACACAGAGGCAAAGTTAAAAACGTCGGATATGTTGTTAATTTAGATAACTTATGTTGCTTGTTAGTGTTTTCTACATTAAAATAATATTCTGAAAGGATTTATAATTATCTAGCTTGTTATATTAGCACGAGTAAGGTAAATATTATTACGTGTATGAATAAAATAAAATTTTAACTACAGCACTAATACGAACTAAAGTAAACTAATAAATTTTCCACAACCTTCATCGATTCAGATTTTATCATGTTTTTCATGTTACATAATCACTTTTTATTGAAAACCAATGTATTGACGCGAGACTACTACCGTACCACAAAATAGTTGAACATCTGTTTAACACTTGTGAATTTCTTTCCATTGTCACTCTAATTACTCGTATGCCGTGTGCTAACTTCTTACGCAAGATGGGAACAAACACGTATCTTGAGAAGCGGCAAAACCACTTGGGGGAAGGTAGCCCCTTCACATTCCAATTGACTGGCGACCACCCACTCGCATAAATCAGCTAAGTCGAAGCAGCTCGACTTCGTTTCAACTGTGGATGCGAACGAATAAGTTCTTTTCTGCAGGGACGGTGAGATTTAAATCAGACGGGTTGTAATTTACGTCACTAGTATAAGAAGTCCATAATATTCTCACTGCTGGGACTAAAAAAGACTTGTCTTTTCTATACGATCCAAGAAATGCAATGAAATTAGTCTTGGAATACTAAATTGCGTCACAAAAACCATGTGAAATTACAGTAAATTAAATATTACATACTACGTAATGAAAAAAGATTACTATAAGCAGTGATGTCCGTCGGTAACTACTCTTATACAAAAAAAATCATGGCCACTTTTTAAACAACAAAGGTTAGATACTCGCTAACCCAAAATCTAAAGTTACAAAACAACAGAAATAAACAAAAAACCTTCAACCTCCAAATTCAATCACCTTTGCCCCCTTCACCCCTCTGCTCATAAATATCAAATCTCATAACGCCCGACAAAGATAACAAGGTCAGCAGATAATTAGACTCACATCCCAAACACGGCTCCTTGGGATTCTCAGCAGGTCCTCACTTTTGTTTGAGTTCCCGACGAGTGTCGCATACAAACAAGTGTCGGAATCACTGTTTGAAAATAATGTTTCTTTTTGTGCTGGTTTTTTTCTTAGATTTTTCCTTGAGGAAGTGCGATTATGAATAACAATGTTGGGCGAGAATTATTTGTTAGGGTTGCGGGAAATCCGGGGTCGCGGGAGTGTGTCCAGGGTCTCGGAAGTGTGTACCGGGTACCGAGGCCCTGAGACATAAAAGGAATGTGAAAAAATGGAGTGTGTTTCTCCACCCGGATTGGCATGAAGACTCGTTTGATGAATGTTACACCTTGCAAAAACATTGTTGCACAAACGATTTAAATATCTTGCTATATTTTTATGAATTTATATGATTAATGAAACACTATAAAAAAATAGTTTCGCTCGATTCTCATTAAAAATAAAGACCCCTGATAACCTAATACACACATCTCTCTAGCAGTGTCGCGTGTGTTTAGGTAGCCGTGTCATTTTCAGACCATGAAAAATTAATCTTACAGAGTTGCTTTAATTAGATATCACTGTACCTACTCCAACCTCATATTTTCTTACTCATAACCTCTCACTATTTCGATAATATCATACAAAACACATCCATCTCCACATTACCGCAGTTTCTAACAAATAATAATACTTTCAGAATCCGATACTAATGTAGCAAATAGAAAAAGTGCGCAGTATATCCCTGCGGGGCCCGCGCGAGAAAGGCTTTGGCTCCTTTGCCCCGGCGACCCAAAGTAGTTTTGTTAGCCCTGGGGCCCCCAGCAGCCTTGTGAGGACTTACAAGCTTAGTCACTTATACGTGCCGTCCTAGTACTCCAAAAGTATTCTATTTTGTTTTAGCAAAATAGAATAGATCTTATCCACGGAATAGATGGGTTACATAATAATTTCGAAGCTTCTTTGGCTTGTCTTTGATCAAAGTTGTTTATTTTGTATTGATTTATTCAGACTTTTACATGCCTTTTCCCTTATTTAAATAACTTGTATTCAGCCGGCTTTGGTTTTTCGTTTGTTTAGCTCTTAGTTTCATGTTTTCTTTTTTTGGCAGAACTTTGATATTATTTCCTAGATGTTACATCTGCCAACCCATACATTCGAGCGTGCCTATCATAATTTTTCATACTGAGTTATCTTAAAAGTGTAGAAGAAAACTTCCCGCAAAATAAGAACTAAATCAACATCATAGACAGAAAGAAAAGATCAAGCCACAACCAAAAACGACCTAACTACACTTTTGACACAAATAAACATTTTCATCTTTACCTAACAACCTTCTGTCCGAAATGAGGTCAAAACAATAGTAGGCATTAATCCCCGGAGTCAACAAGTAGCATCAGACGAGCTGAGCTGAGCGCTGAGCGGTTTACGAGACGCGCGCCGACAAACTTGTTATGATCACTAATCTGTAACAATGTGTGGCTTATTGCGAGCTCGTTTGTCTGGCTCAGCCGGTTTATGGGAGCATATTTTCAGGACAGAATTGAAGTAGTTTTCAGATGGCCTCCTATTAGAGAGAAGAATTTTATGACACGCTTTTCTTGGCTAAGAAAAATAATCTATGTTTTTTCTGAGCTTCATTTTGGAAGTAGAATTTTCAAGCTTATATAATAATAAGATTTGTTTGAAATAAACTAATTAGCAAGAAATACAAGACCAACTTTGTATTTTATCATAATTCATGTCGCCGGCCAAATCATGAAGTCATAACATTTGGCAATGTTCCCAAACCAGCCACCTAAACCATATCACAATGTGACCAGTAAAAACTGAGCGAATCGACAAGATAGCCGTATTGTTTGTTTTTAAAACTATTTGGGCATCACGACTAAGATACTTCAGGTAAGAGTAGAAAAAATAAATAAACACCCACTTATTTTTAAACCACCTACACGAAGGAGCCCTGCTAAGCGGGACCCGGTCAATAGTGACCCGTTTCGTATCCACTGATATTGAGTTTAAACACAAGTTTTGATTTTTGAAACGTTTAAAGTATATTCCACAAGAAATGTCGTTCATAAAAGTTTTATAACTTTTTAAAGCCTGCACATAAAATAGTCAAAGCATAATTGCACTGCATTTACTCAAATTCCAGAAGCTCTAAAGAAAATAAATGGACCCTCGAGTCGGAGTCTTTTGGAAGTCGATCTTGGCACGCGTGTCCATTACCCAGATGAGAAAACTTCTGAAGTCGTTACCCACGGCTTCAAACTTTCACGTGACGTCATGATTTAGTTGGCTTTCATGCGAAAACTGTATCAACTAGTCATAAGTTCACAAGTTTTGATAAAACTTTGAAAAACTACACCAAAGTGGTAAACGTTTGGGCATAAATTATCTACACTATTAAAATAATCATATATTATGATAAATGAAAAAGAAAGATGGTTGTTAATTTCACCACGGCAGTATTGACTATTGAAGAGTTCTTTCACTTGAAACCAAAATAGATGTAGATTTAGGTCATACTTATCTTAAAAATGTATTATCATCGGAACTGATCCCACATGTAAAATTTGAATTTCGAGGGAAACCAATAAGTTGTTCTAATTCAGCTTATAAGATCTCTTCTGCGCAAGTTACAGTCATACACAATGTTGTAAGTTATATTAGACGCTTATTTAAAATAATATTAGAAAATACTCATTTTAAATCACAAGACCATATCGAAATCTTCTGTTATACTTGTAAACTTAACTTTCAAGACTTGCGACAAACTTGAAGAGGCTTAAGATTATCTTGTTTCCTTTCATACCTCTTCCCAAAATAGAATATTGATAAAACGCCTCTCGCGGATTAAATCCAAGTCGACAAGTAATCGTGATGAATGAATTACAAATATTTCAATGAACGAAGTAGGTACTAAGCATTTCTGAAGCAACAAATGAAATACTAAATTTAATTGAAATCTCAAGGCGTGGGCATAAAAATAAGACAAACTAAGGGAGTAAGTTACTTTCAATAGTACTGATATGGCTGGCCTGGTTCATCACACTGCTAGGCAAAGGCCTCAAGTTTCCCCGATCCAGGGCCAAAGTGGACCACTGACCACCGTGTTCTTCATTGTTGGATAATTCCTGACTGGCTTTCTTGTGTCACAAATCAAATCAATTAAAACCGTTTCAACTAAGCCTTAAAATAAAACTAGTACAAAAAAAAGTTATGGAACATTTGCCGAATTTAAGGTTTCATCATTAGTAATAATAACAGCAATGGTCCCATTGCTGGGACACAGACCTCCTTTCTATGAGAGGGAGTGGACCCAAAATTCACCACGCGAGCCCAGTACCTGTTAGTAGATGTCACATGTTTTCGAATTTTATGGTTTTAGGACATGCCGGTTTCCTCACGATGTTTTATTTAACCGTTTTGAGAACAGTGGTGAGAAGATAAATCACACAAAGTAATGCGTCAGGCTTCGTTCAAAACCACGACCTACGACTGGTAAGTCAGGGCCGATACCACCGGGCCGCCAATGCTCTTTAAAGTCTTTGTCAAACAGACGGGTGAGGCGAATGCGATCCGAAGCGTTTTTATTTGTAATGCATGGAATTGTTTGAATCCAGTCACATTGAAAAACAAAAGAGGTTCGATAGGCTACGTGACTGACTTCAAACAATTTCATACATTCAAAAATGCTTCGGATCGCCTTCGCTTCGCCTGTCTGTTTGATAAGGGCTTTAGGGTTTAGACAACAATAATTATAATTTAATGTAACATCAAAAACTTTATACGTCTATTTTACGATATTTCTAATTGTAAGGTTACAATGGCGGTCTCATCGCTATAAGAGATATCCTCCAGACAACCTTTGGATGGTATAAGTACGAGCGTATGAGCGTCATAAAATATAACTGAGAGACTCTCTGAAACTGTGTCTGGGATTGATCACTTATTGCAATGGATTATGTCTGTCTGTACGATTCATGATGGTGAGATTATATTCATGACTTCTTTGGCCTTTTACTGTAGTGGCTATAAAGGTTCAATGGGAGATAGTGTTTTACAGATGATCTGGGTCTGATCCAAAGCAGAAGTGTTCTTAACAACCTGGACTTTTTCAACTTTTATAACATATTTTTGAATTTGCTACATTTTAATAATAGCTCCTTTATAATGAGTGCATTTACAATCAATTAAACACACCAGTCCTATTGGAAGTCTAAATGGGAGGCTAAAATGTTCAGCAGTGGACGTCTTACGGCTGATATATGATGGTGATGAAACACACTTACACAAACAAACCCGTAACAACTAGCTGCTTTTCAGCCGTACAAAAAAAAATTGTGTGTGGAGTCTGGTTTTAATAATTTTGAGAAAAAAAAAAGATAATTTTGCAAACATTTTTTTTATTCCTCGCATCACATTACCATGTTAACCTCAGTTAGACAAAAGTTAATGAAATGCCGCCCTAAACACGAGATCTTATCAAAACAGTTATTTAAAGCAAAAAAAAAAAATGGTATCTGGTACATTTAGTTCCTTGGTTTTTCAAAATAGACCGCAGTATGATTACAACAAAGAAAAAATGCGTTTTTGTGAAACATTTCTTAAAACAAAAGGCAGCCACCAAATAAACAAAGCCCGCGAATAAATGATTAACGAACACAACTCAAACGCGGAGCTAATGATGAAATAATAAAACTTTACACCGAGTTGGGAAACAAAAGAAAAACATCCAATGGAAAATTGGGAGTTTTTTGTTTGTTTGAAACAATCACATTGCAGCGCGCCGGGACTTGATAAGACTGTGGGGAGCTCGTTACTGGAGTTACTAAAGTACGGGACTTTAATTGTACCAATAATGAATGAACTGTTTCATCAATTAATAAATAAATAGTGTGATAATATAGATATAACGTAATTTTGTACTGTAGCAAAACTGGCGTAAGTGGACTAAACGATCAGAAACAGAAAAAATATCTTCGTCAAATTTTATTTTTAATTTTTATTTTATTTTATATATATTATATATAAATCATCCGGGTCTCGCGCTGGTGTTGCCACGTCATAGAAAGGTGTTTAAGAATAGAATAAAATATTCTACCTTGGCGAGCAGGATTGCGATAGTTTAAACAACTTTCGGTTTTTAAATCTTTTTTTATAAACTATACAAAATCATTGAAAAAAAGGTCAAAACTTATTCAGATTGAAATAAAGAGCCTTCTGATTACAAGTAAGGAAACCATTGCAAATAAAATTAAAAGGTACGCCAAAGAAAGCCAAAACAAATAGCCTCCTCTAAGATAAGTCTAAGATGATGATGAGATGATGATCTATCCTAAGATTCCTCCTAAACGTTCAACAGATTCTATTCAATCCTCAAACGAATATAAATAATCAAACCAGTCATCCTCACTCAACGCCTTCAGAACATCAACACAAGCCACAAAACGCGTATGCAATTAACGTTTTATTCTGCCTTTAACGATATCCCAAATTAATACCGGCCGCTTTATTCACGGCGAGATATTTTCGGGAGGGAAGCGCCGTCGTAGATAATTAATTTATATTACGTACCACCCCTATAAACAAAGCTGAATGGCCGACAGAATCCCAACTAAATGTACCGAACGCCCATTGATCCGGAGCCGGCCAGTTTTTCGGGAGTACTTGATTTTTATTCGGCTTTTAGACATCTGGATTACGGATCAACGTGGAATATACGTTTTGTTTGAGAAAGCTTTTGTTGGCTCTGGTGCTTTTTTAAAAGATTTCTTCTCGACAACATTAATTTTGAGCAAATATCAGTAGTCAATTTTACTCAAAAAAATAAATTAGTCTGAGATTATAAAAGAATAGACCCGTATTTTTTCTTTTGTTACGTTCACCAAAATTGACGAAGATACAATGGTTTTAAAAATCACTCGGTTGGTATGATTTTACAGGCATTATGACGTCTCAAGCGTCCACTCCTGAGTTTCGAAGATTTTATCTTTGTCAATGTTCATTGACGCTTCGAAACTTAATTTATTTATGCAGTAAACAACCCTGTTGATGCAATATTGACGATCAATCAAATCAGCATGAACATATCACATAACTAACAAATATTTCATTACATCATCGTAATACGCTCCGCGGAATACGGTTCGTCATTTACCCAAAATTCCCGGAACCTTTAATGCAGGAATTATGTATAACAAAAATATTCATTTGCTAATTTCACTAGAGTTAGCTGCTAACTGCACAGTGGCCAATCAATTACCGCGCGCTAATCGAACTGTGAGAGTGTTCATTCATCAGAACTAAGTAGGTAAACAGCACCGCTTTCATAGTTTGTGTTGAAAACGGTGACCAGAATAATAAACTTCCAGTAATTGCTTTGTTATTAGTTTTTTTTTTAATATACACATCATAAAATCCCATCGCTGGGTCGCTAGTTTCCTTTCTCTTTAAAAGAGTGATAGCCATAATCTACAAGGGGGGGTTGATTAGTTTCATAAAATGTTTGAGAATTTATTTTTCGTCGAAGCTTCCTGCACCGTTTTGGGGATTGCAATCTGTTTTCGTGATTTAAAATTAAAACTATTGGCGTAAAACAAAAAAAGAGAACGACAAAGCGAAACGGTCCAAACATTGAGTAGACAAACAGTTGGAAATAAAAGGCCAAAAAGAAACACATGCTACTCGAGAAATGACGGTCCACCAAAAGCCGGGAAACAAAAAGCGACGTCAAGCTCTTTTCCCTAACAAAATAAACAAAACAGAAAGTGAAATTGAAGCCACATTAACGCAAAACAAAAACCTGAAAAAGTCTCTCGAAAAGGATTAACATTCTCTTTACAAGTAAAACCTCAACCAGCTTTCAAAATATTGACTCTCGTGATAGCGGGGAACGCACACAAACAAGAATTCTGCAGCATCCTAAAAAACTAAACTCATCTCGTGTTGGGTGCCTTAGGGCGCTGTGCTATAGAAACGTTTTTAGTTATTGATATTTTGCAGGGAATTCTGTGAGGTCACGCATCGTTGTTGTCTTCTTACTGTACCCTTAGCACGAGTTTTCAGTATTTGAGACGTAAAGTAAACTGGAACTTTGACGACTTCAAATTGACAATTTTCAAGGTAAAAATTGGTTCCTTCTTCGCACACCAGAGGCGCTGTTCCATATTTTCATACAAGAAACGCTGTAAATACTGGAAAAACTCTGTAAAGTAAAATAGTGAAAACTCGTACTGAGGGCACTGATCTTTTATTGTTTAAGTTAATTTTTCTTCTTAATTTTTATCAAAATAATACTGTAACCAGAACCAACCATCCCACTGCTGGGACACAGGCCTCCTCTCTGTGAGAGGGCCTGTATAACACCACGTCACACAACTTTGAATTTTTGGTTTTCTTCACGGTTTTATGAACAATGAAATATAAATATACACAAAGAAACACTCCTGACCAAGTTGGAATCCACGACCTACAACTCATTAATCGAGACTGTTACACTGGTTCAACAAATAATCTTTAGAATAGACTTTGATGTTTGTTTCATCAAAACTTCTTTGTTGCTTACTTACGCTATGTTATTAACGCCATTCAATTTTGGTGTCGCTGTTGTTATTCGTGTGACGGCCAACTGGTCAACTTAAAAGAATTAATCTGTATATTTAATTACAAACTCCAGGATTACTAGTTATCGTCAATCATTTGCCAATTACTGCCCAAGCTTCTAATTGTCGCGTACAACGGACATACTTTGTGGCTAGTTAAGTGGTTGTCTACCACGATAATCATACCCTTTGAGCTGTTGCACGTCAGTAGACACAAATTAATTGAATCAACAGGCAATTATCGACCAGGAATATAGCAGATACGCCCGCCATACATTAACAGCTATGTATAAGCTCTGAGGATGTGTTAATAGGCAGGATACCTTACGAATAATAATAAATGTGTAAGTATGTAAGTAATAATATTATTTTGTATGTAAGTTCCATTTTCATGTCCATAAATTAGTACAGAGATAGATGGGACCTTAGAGACGTTTAATTGGAGCCAGGGCGTGGGTAACAGCTAGTGTAGATAATGAATACCTGTATTCCTTTAATAATGTTATAGTTAATTTGGGGTATACCATTAACCAATTATGTTTATGTCCCATATATTAGGAGAACATAGAACTTAAGCACTAGCTATCGGACACTAACTAAACTCCCTAGCTGCTACTCAGAATTCATATTTGTTGGAAAAACCCAACATCATCTTGTCTAACCACGGGCCGTATTATGACGTCTTAAAACCAGGCTTGTTCCAGTGAGCGAACGAGATGGCGCTAGACGACTTGTATTAATAGCTCTGTCTCTTTCACTTACTGAAACAAGCCTGGTTTTAAGAGGTCATAATACGGCGGCAGGGAACTGAAACTGGGACTACAACCTCGGTGGTCTTACGACACCCAAAACACGAAAAAAAGAGTTTATTTTTTGTGACTTCTTGTCAGGAACTGTTTTTTCTCTATGACTTTATTTGTCATCGGACCAAACTGAAAAATATCCGGTTGATGGCAATTACAGATTTGCCTTTACATTTCAACATGACCGAAAAAATGGGGGCTGTACTATTTGGTAGAGGAATTAGATAACCATCAGCAAATGTTTCCACTGCTGAGACACAGGCTTCCTTTCTGTCAGAGGGAGTCGCGAATTACAAGCATGCTGTAATTTTATGTGGAATCGAAGCCAGGAATAACAAAAAACGAGGCATATACAGATACAGAAAGACATGATAATTGAACAATTAAAATTTAAAACAAACATCCTCTCGACTCCTTCAATTATCATCGTTGTGGTATTCTAAAGGAGTATACGAACAAATTCTTCTCTGTTTATTTATGTTAAACATGAGGTTACCTAATGAGCTTCATTTCGAGCATGTTTTTTTGCGTTGTTATTTCATCAAATGAGTCCCTTGCTGAGGCATTGTTCATGTAACATCTACGTACATAAAAGTAGAGAGAAAGAAGTATGGCTCTCATTCTAAGGTAGTAAATTGAATTTTTAGGCATTTTCTGAGTGCTTAAAGACTACAAATTAATAAATAAGAATTTGAAAGAAAATACACTATTAGCATCAGTTTGTAGGTAAATATTTAAACGTACACTTCGGACAAAGGGCCTTTTTAAATAGATAACAATAAAAAGAATAAATTTCTTAATAAAAAAGATGTTAAATGAAACAACAAAAGCTCTGAAAATGGTTACTATTTTCAGCAAACAACGACGACGCTTCATCCCAACAAACATGCGATATTTTTATTTTCAACTCTGCGATTTAACACAATTATTTGCTTAATTTTCTGCAACCCAGATTCTGTAACACCATTACGTGGGTAAATCAGGTTACAAATTAATTTAGTCTCTAAAGTATTACATATAAGCGCCATAATCGCTGGTATCACGCTAAAATAATAACACAAGAAAGATAAATGGAATAATTCAAGCGTCGTTACAAGGGTCTACCTCTGCAGAAACCTTTTATGTAAGAGGAAAATAAAAAGTGTACTTTAATGCTATGTAAATAAAGTTATGTTTCTAATTGTTGAGTGTTCAGGTGTGACCGTCGAAGGCACACGATCATTTGGGTCACAATGGCGGAATGGTGTTATTCATCTTTCTCTCTCGCTTTGTGTGACCATCGTCTTACGTGATGAAAATTCCATTTTATTAATTTAAAAGTTTTGAAGGGAACCATATTTTAGGGGGCGTTTTATGAAGGAGGAACGTTCTGATCCTGAGAATAAGGATTTGCCTTAATTTTTTTTATATTAAACGTGTTATCTTCTTGGGTGATGATACGATTTTTCAAGTATGTTGTTTATCGCAGTATTTAAATGATTTTGAAGTAGGTATTATCTAGTGATTCTTTCAAGAGGTTTGCAAAAAAAAAAAACGTCAGTTGGCGTTTTAATATGAGTTGATAAGACGGTGATCTCGATGCTCGGATTTCTAGTACGTCAACACTCCCATGGGAAGTGCGGGAACGCATATACACACACATGCAAAAAAGGAAAACCGCCTTTATAATTAGAAAAATTAGGATAAGTTTGTTCCTTGGTAAATAATTTAATATCATCTGAAAAAGGTTGTAAAATTCGAATAAATCCCACATTCAAAAACCCTTTCTATATTATAAAAATAAACAATTTAAATAATAAAATCAATCAATAATATATTCGATAGTTTATAAAGACAACGGGATCACGTAAACAGATAGAAATCAGATTTATTTCTTACAATATAAATCACCACGCCTGAAACTCACGTGGTAATGTGTCATGCGTTAAACTCATTACACCTTATTAATGTGTATAATAATTACATCATAATTAAAAGAAACTTTGTTTATACAAACATCACACGGTATCTGCCTGTGATGTTTATGTACTTTACTTTATTTCAAACATTATTTACTTTCTCTTTGATATCCCATGTGATATATTTATTGAATTAATGTGATGTTCACAGTGTAAATATTGTACCAAAGCAAATTTCATAAAATTAAATATGTGTAAACATTATATTGTGTAGTTTTTGATAATTTTTCGTACTAAATCACGGTGGTTGACTTAAAAATGTTAACATTACTATAATTAACGACATTTTTGTTTGTTTATATTAATGTTCGTTCGCCATTTGTTTATATAACAAAGCTTGTATGACTATGATAAGACAATTTTTTATTTAGATTATTTTATCAAGTTCCTCGAAAATTCCGGGATTTAATCACAACTGATGATGAAAAGCGGTACAATAAATAATGAAGTAGAATTTTCCGGATTTATCTCGTCTTACCGTTTATTGATGCGTTAAAATAAAGTTTACTTGGGAAGCTGGGCCTGATTGCTTTGAGCTACAATAAATCTAGTCGATAAGGACCACCGCAAAAGGGAGATAAGAATATAATTCCAACTGCTGATTTATATATAAGATTTTCAGATTGTTGCTGAAGATTTTCGGATATGAATGATGAATGATAGGTAAAAAGTGTATTTTATTTTTCTTTTCAGTTTTTATAAAAGATTCAGAACAAGTTGTTGGCATGGTAACTATATTTCTTCGTCACAGTATTTGACGATATCAAAAACTCAATTTTTTTTTTACCAAGTCCCACCTCTGGCAGGGCGAGAGGGACTGTCAGACTTTTACTGACTATAATCCACGGTGTCCTTCCTTGCGACGTCCGACGCCGTGGGCGTCCACCACATCAACTCCACCCTTGGGTTTGATTACTGAGTAGAGCAGTGACATTTGTATTTGAAAAATGTACGTTTTGTGAAAAAAACATAAATTATGTAACTTGACATTAATTAAAACAGTTGCAAGTAGAAACAATCCCTCTTGTATGCAAGCAATAAACAGTAGCAGTTGCATAGTAACAAGAAGTAAATCTCGTGCTACAGAGGCGACGCAGTTTGCTTAATTAAACGTGGCCATTACTACGTCGGCCACGTTTGATTCATAATCCTCTGGTCTCGGGGCTGTGAGGAGGAGGTTACAGTGTTTTTATTCTGTTCATGTTTTACTAATATGCTAAAATATAAGTGTTTAATTATGGTGGTTTGTAGGTAGGTACTTAAAAAACTAAATCAAACCGACTTCAATAATAAACACAAAATGCTTAGTGTAAAACTAACTTTTCTTTCGGAAGTCGGTGGTGGACTACCAGAAGAAGTTATAATACTTTTTATTTTACCGTTTCAGATAGTAGGTAATTATTACCCTGGCAACCATTTGATTGCCTCATCTTACATTTCATCATTCTTGTTTCTCCATGCTTTTTCAAAATATGACATGACACTTTTATTTATTATCTACCGCATCCTCCGCCGAATCAGACTTTCTAAGTGTCGAGGGAAGACTTGGATCGAACCGAAGATGAGGACGTCGTGGCGCCTCTTCAGCCGCTCCTCAATAAGGGGTCTTACCGACGGGACGGAGTACCCGATGGAGTTAACAATAAAAAAACAGTTCTCTTTATTAGTAAAGTTTAGGGGCCGAGTGGCTTACCCACAACTTAGTTATAATACTACGTGGAGTTAATTACAGTCAAGTTTGTTAAACAATCCTCCCGACTCGCAAAACTAATAGGCTTTACATCTCCAACAGATAATAAAGTAACAATATTGGTTTAACAAAGCTATATAACTGTTCGTTCTATTAATTACATAATGTTCACTAATTAATCTTTTGGTTCGGAACTAAAATCGGAGATCACTGAAAATTTTCTACGTCTGAATTATGTTAGGTTGATATCAAACTGTTCTAAGAAACACAAGTTAAACGAATTACTTAACGAATTTCTGTAATAATAAAATTTTCTTTTTTTTATACAAAATGACAATATTTATCTTTTTCGTTCTTAATTATAATGATGTTATCATAACTGAAAATTTTGTAATGAGCCTGTGTTTTTTAAATATGTAGGTATATAAGAGAATATTTATGTTATAAATTACTGTGAATTTTGTAATGAACTTATGCCTAGAAAATAATGACTCACTACGTCATCATCTGCCTAGCCTTTTCCCAAGTATATTGGGGTCGGCTTCCAGTCAGACCAGATTCAGCTGGATATTATTATTTTACATGGATTTATAATGACTCACTACGAAAGTATTGAAAATTAATTCCACACACTTCATTTTGATTTTGGTTTCGGTAATTTCATTCCAAAACTTTGAACCCCGATCTTAGTGCTAATGAAATGAATCCACAAAGTTTTGCACAAGTAATCCACACTAAAAATAAATATTTGCCGTTCACTCGAATTTTACACCACAAAAATAAACTTTGAGTAAGAAACAAACTTGTAAGTACAACATTAGGACAAACCGAAAATATCTACGCAGTGGTTGAGTAAGTTAGCAAAAGCTTTTAATTTACTTTTCTATCTGTGTAACTTTTTTAAACAAAATTATAGCAAATTACCATCCTTACGTCATTGCTAATATACCATCAATTCGAACTAAGCGTTTCCAAACGTCTTTTATAATGCGGACAGCGAAGGAGTAGAGAACTCTCTGCCTGCGACTGTGTTTCCGAACACATACAACCCTAATCTCTTCAAAGTTAGAGTGAACGGGCTTCTTCTGGCTAGGCTCGCTCCATCGTCGAATAAGGACTAAGCAGGTCAAGAGCAAACTTATTACACTTAAAAAAAAAGTAAAAATGGAACTGTAATTGCAAACTCAAGAAAGAATACGTAAACTAAAATTGACTAGATTAGAGGATCTAAAACTCTTTTTTAAGAGGCGGGAACCTTTTGATGTCTCATTGAAAAAATAGTTTAGAATTAAACTGATAATCTGCGCTCTATTTTTGGAACTAAGTTTGAGTAGTATTTATTTTGTTCTACTGCTGAGCAACGGTCCTCCTCAAAGCTTTAAAAAAAAAGTTTTTGTCACGGATATAAGAAAGAACTATCTTAAATCACAGCTATTATCTTTTTGCCCCGCTTCGGTAGACGCTGTAACGTACACTTTCAGTAACAGATCGCGTGTATCCTTTTTCAAAAATGATTTTAAAAGCACAAGGTAAAAGAACCATTATCTTTCTATTTACCAAACCATCTACTAATTGATCTTGAACAAACAAAAATCCAATCTCCCTTGGTTCCCGTTCAATATTGTAATATTAGCATGGAATAAAATGGTTGATTTCCATAATAGGTTGCGGAGAGTCGATAATGTCCTAATTGCTGCCTCGGACACAATGGTCGTGAATAATACCCGCTCATTAGTCCAGCCATCGGAAAAATTCTGCAGAATAGAACACTTGATTAATAAAATGAGGTTAGAAAGCAGTACGCTTTAAATTAACAAGGAGAATTATTAAATTGTGGCTAGGATTAAACTGGTTAGCGTTGTTAAGAATTACCTAGAATTTTTTTTTTGCACAAAAGAAAAGTTTTCTTTTTGCAAAAAGAAAACCTATATTTCTTCTTCTTATCGTGTCTATAACAATCTATATTGGATCGGTCTAGACTTGGGCCAGGAGTTTAGGGTGCTCAGAAACTTCCATCAACTTCTATAACGAACAGTCAGCAGGACACGCAGGGCACGATTTTAAATACCTCATCGTTTGTGGAACAGCACCATACTTAAATTCCAGAGCAGAGTAATCAGTGAATTTCTACCTAAGAAAATTCTCTTTGCTTCGGCCTACCTTATTATGAAGTCTGGAAAGTTATAAGCGGACCTTTTTAACGGCATGAGGCTGGCGCTGTAGTTGAGGGAGCAAAAATTTTTGGGAAAAAAAAGAAAAAAAAACGCATCCACGACACAGGAGAAATTAATAGTGTTCGCCAAAGGTTTTTTTTTAATAAAATACCAGCAATAAAGACGAAAAAAGTTATACGCCATAAATATAACTATAATTTCTGATCCAGTTTGAACGGGTTTGACGCATTTGGTGCAATTCTCAACTTGTACACCATGCTCAAATGGTGCACTTAGCAACTTCGCAAAAGGAGCACTTTTTAAGATGAGTGGAGATTTGAACAAGATAATTGAACAAATACCTGTTATTTCTTCAAATTACAATTTTTCTTGCTCCGACATCTGATACTCCAATATAAATGTATATACCAAATTACGCTTGAAAACAATCCTCAACACCTCAAGACATTCCATTACCTCCCACCTACCAAGCCAACAACAGACAAACAAAGTAATTTCAATTAGTGGCGAAGTTCGTGACGTTGTGAACTCGAACCTGCTTAACGATCGAGTCATAAAATTAAAGTTTTAACTGGAGCTGATTCAGAGGGGCAGTCAACTGAGACACGATGTAATTGCAACTAGCTGTGAGCGCATACCACAGTGTAGTGCTACATAGTAAGTTTACTGCGTGTCGTCACTGAAATATTACGGTTATTAGGTACTTTGTGAAAATGTAAGACTTGTTTGAAACTGCTGAAGAATGGTTTGTTTTTCATAGGTCGTTTTGGCGATAGTCAGTACCTTTGATAGCTTACTGTATCTTTAAAACAATTAAAATGAGATTTAATGTATCAAGACCTTACAAAAGTGTATATTTTACAAACAAAATAAGCATCAATATTACCAGTTTCACGTGGTAGGTATGTGTAACTTTTAAAGGATAATCGTTTTGTCGCAACTTTTCGAAGATTTCATAAACTTAACTGTCGCTATAGCAACACATTTTGTGTTGAAGTAGCATCAACATAAGATTTATTATGTTTTATATTGAACTCATCTTATATTCTGGTACTTGTAACATAATATGAGTTTACGTAGATGATACGAGATATTTTCATAATATCTATTGAAAGTAAACACGTACCTACGACTTGACAACAGGGAAATTGAATTCTGAAACCCGTTCCTGACATTGCTAACACATATTCCATTAGAGAATACTTGAAATTTGTTCCGGATCCCCAAACATGTAGCAAATCCTGGGACTGGGTTGGAATTTCGGTTGTTAATTACTGTGGGCCTTAGTTTATATGAGCGTGAACAGGTATTTCATGTGTACACCACGAAATATGTAGTTATAAAGGTATAACATTTGAAATAATATTACCTAAATGTAATTATTTTCTAACGATCTGTGTTGCTAGGTTTGTTTCTTTTTTGATGCTATGAGAAACAGGGTGTAAAGTTGCTCCTCCCCGAAGAAAAGGGAGATGTTCCGTCTGTTTTGCTCGTTGCCCGACAATTACCAGGTAGGAATTTTGTAAATGGGCAAACATTTTTTATTAATTATAAATTCGTAACCCACTCTAGTTTTAGATTTGATTATGACTTTGGTTATTTTGTTGCTCCATAGGTGTCACGAGTGCTAGGGACTATCTCCTTCTAAGAATGCTACAATCTCATAGACTGGCTTCACTTAAATATAAAGGTACCTTAAAAAAAAAATGGTCACACGAAAACTATTGCAATGAGGCTTGCATCCACATAATATAAAAAGTCTACAGTTAAACGAACACAACCTGACTTACTGCTCAAATATTCACTGTGTCCATCTTGGAGTCGTCTTTGTGCGGCGAACAATGCAGTGCTCCGGTGCGCCTGTTCGGTAATCCTCCGAAAGTCGCGTCCTAATGAAAACCCGCGTCCCGTCAGCAGACGTAATCTGCGTATTATGTGAGTGACGCAAATGAACCCCAACTTTTACTGCACAAGTGCGGAAAGAACTCCTTTTCACATTAAAGTACTTGGTTGGTGGAAAGGATTTGTTTGTTCGTTGTCTGGCAGTTTTGTTTTTGTGAAAATTATATGATGTAACGTAGAAGTTACTGTGTTATAGGTAACGATGATGTTTTAGGTAAGTTAGTAAGGACAATGAAACTCATAAAAAAAGTCTAGATGAGCTAGTTAAACTATGCATTTGATAAATGTCTCAAAAAAGAAGGTTTGTTACTGTTGTGGAACCTCACCGGCCTCCTTTCAATAATTCTCATTGAAAAGAGGCTGGTGGGCCTCAATGGGTTCTTTTTCATGGATTTCCTTATTCCGGGGAAATCCGAGGGGCATATCAGACTCGACTGACTCAAACATACATAGTTTTTGCCTTTAGCTTTAATTTGGCATGCGTGCCTATTAATGTATCTAAGCTTAATGGAGAGTTGGTCGCGGGACTTATTTCTATTACCGTGACCCCGGAACATAAAGGGCTACTGTAGGACACCGTGGATTTTAGTCAGTACAAGTCTGACAGTACCTCCCGCCTTGCCCGGGGTGGGAGGTCTCATTTGATGATTTTACCACGTAAATAAATAAAAAAAGCATAATGGAGAGTTAATTGCTCGAAGAACTTACAGACAAAAATGTTAATATAATAAAGAATTTAGAAAATAATAATATAAAAGCTTTTTACCTTCGCAATACCTTCGTTAAGACCAAAAATTCCTGCACAAAACGAATTCCGAACCCATTTATTATCTAATTGAAACTCTTAAAAGAATGTCTAACTGGTCCTCGCATCCCAGAGATAATGAGTTAAAAGAGTAACCAGGTAAAAAGGTCAGATCTTCATTATGGGATACATATAAACCTTTTGTAACCTTCCCTATACCTCTCGAACTTGTGAAAGAAACATAATAATCATTTTTTTATCGAGACCCGAAAGGAAGTTATACCATGTTTTATTAAATTCCGGCTTAATAATACCTCTTTTTGCAAAATACATTGAGGTGGTCGAACTTTATAAGCTTGCACAATAACGAAGTTTTCCTGCTACATTTATTGCAAAGCTAAACAAAGCCTATTATTATTCTACATCGCATAAATAATCGCAGTCAATTAATTCACGGTTTCGTGCATAAACCCCATTCCGTTCATAGCTCATTTATATTTCGTGCAATCAAAACTGCAAGGGTACTCAATTGTGCATGGTGATTCCGGTGCTACTAAAATACGCCGTTCTCCGTCCGGTGTCGGTCGTCCGGTTTCGCGTCTAATCGCACGGATCTGGCCGGAGTCGCATGCCTGCTACTGATTACTTACCTGTGATTTGAATACGACATACAGGTGGTGCAAAGTTAAGGATCTACATGGTATCAAGTTTTTGTTTATTGTGTTATAAAGTAATTTATTTTTGTTGTTTGGACTATGAAAATGTAAGCAAAATGGGTGAATATATTGAATGAAATAAAGAAAACTGCCTTATTGTACAAAATTGCTCATCTAATAGGGCATTATTTTTGTTTGTTTTCCTCAATTTGTGTTCATACAGTGAAAGGCAGGAAAAGATAATAAAATGTTTGTATTCAAATATTATCTACCTAAAATAAAATACAACAAAAGCAGTTATTGATTCGATTTTATTTATTGTTATTGGCAGACAACATACAACGTTTTACTATAAATTTGTAGATGACGGCCTTAGTGTATCACTAACGTATCCATATTTCAAAGCAAGTGTGACAATAACAAATGAACTAATGTCAGTAATTAGGGCGTCGTAACGACAGATTGCCATCGTGACAGATAACGAGCGATTTTCCTTGATGAATCCCTATTGCTGTCACAACATTACGAGTCGACTGCCTAAACGGCATAATATAATAGGAGGTTTTTCAATGTATAAGCCGTTTATGGTGTCGGCTACAATGTGGTGTGTTAAAAGAGGCCAGTGAGAAGTTTGTATGCTTAATATTGGTTTTCAAGCTTAGCTTGCTAAAATGTATTGTCCTCACAACATTTCATTGGAAACCATGATGGTGACACGTATCTTTTGAATATGTAGGTAAATAAAAAGGGTTTTTATGTACTTAAAAGTGAATTTTATAATTATATCACAATATCATCAAATTGAATAACATAGTCAAGGGCATAGACAAGTAGTTGTGGTGTAGTCAACCAGTAGGTTGACTACACCACAACTGTGCTTGTCTGTACTCATCCTACTCATTTTTCGTCGCAAACAAAATTATCTTATGTAAAGCCAAGCCATCTATCATGCCTGCCGGGGTCACAGGACTAACGAGCTACCCTGACTCCGGAAAGTAAAGGGCTATTGTAGGACACTATGGATTTTAGTCAGTACAAGTCTGGCAGTACCCTGGCAGTATCCTGCCTTGCCCTGGGTGGGAGGATTCATTTGATGACTTTACCACGATAATAGAAAGTCATCTATCATGCATTGCTATCATCAAACCAATACTGTCATCAAATCAAGACAGCTCAATAAAACATTAGACAAATCTGTCATAACCAGGCAAACACTGTCCGCCCCGCGAGGTCGCGAGCCCGCGACCCCGTCAACATCCCATTCCTTTCGTCAGATTTCAATTAAGATTGCGTCATTCCATTACAGATACAATAAAAATGGAATGATAACCCTATTATGAAATTCCCGCTCCCTATATACAGTGGCCTTATTTATTTTTATCATCATATAGAAAACGGGGACAAAATTGTAATCCCGCAGGATCGTGTGGATGGGTATTAGTACGAGGAGTACTGTGAGCTGCCCAATGTATTTGTGTCGTGTTTTCTGGATCAAAATGGATTTCGGATGTGATGTGGTTATTTTTCGTTGTATGTGTTTATTTATTTTGATTGTCAAAGAAGATTAGGTTTGTCCGTTTTTTTGAGAGTGAGAAAATTGACATTAACTATGAAATAAAGCTCTTTTAATGTCGCTTTGTTTTGCTTCGTTCGATTCCTGGACAGAACAATTTTTTTATGATTTACAAGAAGTTGTTTTGGGTTTTGGAGTGTTTGTGAAATTGAGTGTACGATGTAGGTACACATGATAGTTAATGTACCGGTACCCACCGTACAAGAGAAATCCATAAACTTAGTGTGATAAGATAAACTTAAAAAAGGGCTGTTGCAACTTTTGCGAAGATTTGATTATTTTCGAATATCCATATATTATGGGGACGAACAAAAGGAAAAATAAGTCTGAGAGGATTTCATTATTATCAAATTTTTGGAGTTAAGTTACCATATTTAAAATGTTTCTAATTTAGATATTACTTTGGTCATTAAACATCTCACTAGTCCTCTCAAATCTATGTCGAATCAGTCACTACAGGGTATATAGTACCGGGAATGAAAACACGCATTTCCCATTGCGAACATTCCCATTCATCCTGATTAACAATTCCTCACAGTATTCCCATGGCGATGTGCGAAGCCTAGAAGTGTTTTATAAACACCCATTTATGTTCGGAAGCGAAGTCTGAAATATATCTTATTTGTTTTACGACAATCATAAATATAAGTAATAAAAACAACGCTTACGTGAAGAATTGGCTCAGCGCCGGATAAAGTACGTATCTATACGCCTTTACGGAATACTAATAATGTACCATTCGGACGAAACTTTTGTTTTGAACATTCAAAACTTAAAAGAATCTTGAAAGATTTTCATTTTGGCCTATGTGTTTAGGTAGACCAATCTCGCAAGGCGATCTCCGGCCATTGTAGGCGCGGGTATGCGGGCGGCGAGTAATAGGCGCCTCGCTGTCCGAACATGGACCATGCCCGGGTCGATGGCACGTTGTGTTCAACTTGCGCCTCGAAGAGCGTCAGCTTAATGACGAGAGGTACACAAGGGGCTACTAAAGGACACCGTGGGTTTTAATCAGAACAAGTTTGACAGTCCCTCCCGCCCTGCCCTGGGTAAGAGAACTCATTTGATGGTTTTACCATGTTAAAAAAAAGGTTGACCAATATATCATCAGTCTATCCCACACATACTAACCAGTTTATACATTAATCAGCCTATAGGTCCAGTAGACACGTATTGAAGTCACTGTCAAGATATATTTTCTGCTAAAAAATGGATTGTAATTCACCACCTGGGACCAAAGAAATTTCTACAATGACATTCAACATGATTGATTCAAAGGTACGTATTTTTTAGGGTTCATTATATTTATATTATTATAAACATATTATAGAAAAGTAAATTTTACTTCTTAGCCATAGATACCACACTTCATTTCACACGTCACTCTGTTTGGTCCATCTATCTGTCTAGGACAGGTGTTGTGAAAACGCAACATGTTCTAATATTGTAGAATGTATAGTATATTCTATAACATCTTTTTTGACGATTTTTACTAGAAAAATTCCGTCACCCTGTACTTTATCTACTGCATCTTTAGAAGACTAGAATAAACAGTGGCGACCGCAGTAGTAAATAAATCTCAAAGAATTCCCGGTGAATGAATAAGATTGTCTTAGAGCCCACAATTTCATAATTTCCAAAACAGCCGGTTGTGTGAAATATTGCCCAAAGAGCTAAGTCTTTATCCAAGTACCAATTTACTCAGTAATTGACCCCCAAACTCCGGATGTCATTACCCCCATTACCGCCAGGTGTCGCCGTGATAATCCAAAGCTTTTTAATGGAACCCATTAACTGGGTGACGGCACCAAGCAATTTATTTGATTGATTATATTTTCTCACAATATTATTAGGTATCAGCTATTTTTGGTCGCGATCCTTTTGTAAGCTAAAATTAAGGGGCTTTGAAATAAGTAGATGTTTTCAACGTTTATAATTTTAGAAGACTTAAGGAGCTCACATACTTACGAATAATTATAATAGCTATTAATAAACGTGTCTCTAATGAAACGTTTAAAGTCTAAAACGAGAGTAATGAGACTAATGAGTGGTGGGTGTCTGAGGATTTATTATTATTACTTAGTTGAAAATGTTATATTCTCTTCCTGCTATAGGCTTTTTTTTTGCTTGGTGAAATCATCAAATGCGTCTGTCTACAACTACACAGGACAGCTCAGGCAGATACATAGTGGATCTACCACTACAGGTTGATAGAATAAAGGATCTAGGGAATTCTTTCAACACAGCTTATAGATGCTTATTAAAACTTGAATCTAAAATGCAAAAAGATACAAGCCTCTACACACAGTATAAAGCGTTCATACATGAGTTCGTACAGTTAGGACATGCTCACTACATTGAGGACTACTCACCCACAGATACACATGCTTACTACATGCCACATTTAGCAGTCATAAAGCCTGACAGTATCACAACAAAATTACGTGCAGTCTTCAATGCTAGTGCCAAGACATCCACAGGTATATCACTCAATGATATAATGTATGAAGGTCCGAATATATACAATGACCTTTTAGAAATTATACTCAGATTTAGACTTTACAAATATGCTTTCTCTTGTGACATAGTCAAAATGTTTAGAGCTATAAAAATAAATTCACAACAGACATCTTTACAAAGAGTACTATGGAGAGACTCCAGTTCTGAACCTCTCAAATGTTTGGAGATCAACAGGGTCTGCTATGGTACAAAGTGTGCACCATACTTAGCTTGTAACACAATGATTTAGATTTGATCAGTTCAATACGTTTCTGAGTCGTAAGCTCAAGATATGTAGGGCATTTATGCAAAGCATGACCGCCATTGCATAGAATACAAGTTCTAGTTGTTTCAAAACCGGTTGCAGATGCTACATGAGAAACTTTGACATTTGGATTTTTATCATTATTAGATTTAGCATCAGACATTAACTCGAAGGCTGTTCTACGTTGGTTTAGGAAATCGAGCAGTTCACTCAGGGAAGCAATAGAATTTTCTTTGCGGTTGATTTCCCAAGCAGCTCGGAGTGAATTGTCTAATCTTTGTGTTATGAGAAACACTAACAATGCATCCCAGCTTGGTCCTTCGAGCCGGATTTGAACCAGTGACCTATATACCTAAAAACAAGCTCAATCACTCGCTGACCCCACATTCTTCATGCCGGGTTCCATTGACTTACTGCTTAATGCTGAAGTGTTCTATGCTACACTGCAAACTGGGCGCATGCAGCTTGGTTCGCGTCTACCATTCCTAATTGAAACGCTTTTTGGATGGGTTGTTTCTGGTTCCTACCTACCTGATACTCACCTGAATACACCAAAATGCGCTATGCACGCTAGCATGATTTCTACACTTACATCAACAGATGACTTACTACAATCCTTTTGGGAGCAAGAGGAGCTGCTTCCTAAAAAGCTACTCTCACCTGAGGACAAACACTGTGAAGAGTTATACATGTCTACAACTACACAGGACAGCTCAGGCAGATACATAGTGGATCTACCACTACAGGTTGATAGAATAAAGGATCTAGGGAATTCTTTCAACACAGCTTATAGATGCTTATTAAAACTTGAATCTAAAATGCAAAAAGATACAGACCAAGCTGGGATGCATTTATAGTAAGTTACACTACTTAGAGGTAGAAGAAAATACACTATATTAAGATATTAATTTATAGCGTCCTCCCAACTCGGGCAGGGCGGGAGGATCTGGATGGAAATCCACGGTGTCCTTCAATAGCCCTTTATTTTCCGGGGTCACGGTTATGGAATAAGTCCCGCGACCCCGGCAGGCTTTGGCCCTCTAAAGGGGGCTCTATATAATTATTAGTTAATTCCTACTATAGGCTTATTTTAATTTTGTGCTCTGGTGACCTACCATGAAGTCTTAAAGCGTTAGTAGTTCCGCTGAGGGAAAGTGACAGAGCTATATGAGTCGTCTAGCGCCATCTCGTTCCCACAGCTGAATTACTCGTTCGCTACGCTTTATGACGTCATGGTTAGCCACCAGAACTCGATAGTGACATAGAAAGATTATACTTGTGAATTCGCTTCAAAAATGGCGAACCAGTGGCGTGCTTGCCATTGAAGGCATGTGACAAAATATTTTGAGCACGCCACCGATAGACAAATACGTAACACACTATGAAATTTAAAAAGGAACGCGTCTAGGCTTACTTGTGATTGGTGGAAGCCGCGGAGTTCATAGTATTATTTTCCCAATAGTCACAAATTGGTTTTATAAATGCGGCAGGAAATGTGTCAGAGTTTTGATCCAAGCTATTTTAATTTAAAGGAATCATCGACACGACAAAGAAGAATAAGACTAATTGATAATTATTAGTGGACTATATCTGTGGTCTCATTAATATCTGATCATGGATACTCGATACCGCACGACACATGACGCCCGACTCGCAGCAGAGCAGTGGTGGCCAAATGGTATTGGTCCCGAATTACGAGTTGTAGGTCGTGGGTTCGAACCCCGCCAGGTATGTACATTTATTTCATCACCACTGCTCTCAAAACGGTGAAGGAAAACATCGTGAGGAAACTGGCATGTCCTAGAACCAAAAATTCGAAGATATGTGACATCTACCAATCCTCACTGGACCCGAGTCAGTGGTGGACTATAGCCCACTCCCTCTCACAGAGAGGACACCTGAGTATTAGCAGTGGGAACAATAGGCTGATGATGATGATGATGATGACGTATTTGTATTCGTTATGCGTCACAGTGTATTGTAACATAATATTTAGGTATTTATGGATCATGAAATCTGGGATAAATAAAACATTTCTTAACAAAAACTGGCTCGTTGATCAATAAAGGTTCGCCACCCTCTATGTGTATACCCTATATATTTTATGTATGTACAGACATAAAATATAAAATCTATTACAGACTACAATCATAGTCGTCATACTCGTCATCTTCAATCCGTATCAGCCCACTCTAGGGTATAATCCTACCCCTTTCTGTCTACGACTGCTGTAACTTTCCATCCCGGCTTAACGACTATTATTTCCCGGGAGATTGATCTGATCTTTAATACAAAACTATCTTTTTCTTGAACAATCAAAATGGCTTAGTCAGCGATTTAGTAATCGCTCCAGGCTTTAGCTGAGTATCGCTTACAGGCTCACCTGGAGTACTTCGAGTGAGCTTTATGATGAGCACTACGTTTAATTACTTCAAAGCTTTGGTATTAAGTATTGTTTAGACAAGTATTCTATGTACTCGTAACATGGGATCAGGCGTACTTTGTTCTAGTTTATATCGTCAATTTATTTTTAGAACTACAGTTTAGAATCTAAAACGGAATATTTAAGGTTTGTTATTTGTTTCATCCGTGAACATGGACACACGGCAAAATACAAATTATACATTAATCTATACGAAACCAGTTTATCGTGGTTTCACTTTATATGACCGCTCTCTACATTCAAAGTCAGCTTATGCGGTAGTGTCGAAATATTGCAAATTCATAACAAATACTCGCAGTAGGATAGTATCCGATTATAGATTGTAATAATTGTGTTAAAACTAGGTTTCGTATGCTTAAATCATGTTTCAATATTAAGAGAAAATAGCAGAAACAATAAACTAACTAGTTTACAAATTGTGTGATATGTTTACCGTTGAAGATGTACACACGGCTACACGTCAAGCTTTATAAAGCTAGTATAAGCTGACCGTTGTATGTGTGAAAATGTCATACAAAAGTAGACCTCCACAAACTGGTTTTATATAGCTTGATGTGCAGTAGTGTGTACAAAACAGTGCTCACACAAATAGTAAATTCAATTGCAACCCTCGGATAGCGATATATTCATGGCGGTAGTCATTTTAGATAGTTTTCATTGACTTACCATTACATCTAGCACAATGAACAAACAAAACTCAAACAAATACTTACCCAATTCACTGCACCTTAAGCACAAATTGAGTTTTTAGATCTCCAAATCCCGTTTAGCAGCTAGGTGCTCTATAAGGTTTTCTCTCAGCTTCGGCTAACTTCGGCACACATCGGACCTGTTTGAATTTGGAACTATCCTTATGTGAGCCGTGTTTAGACAGCCGATCACCGACATGCTTTACTTTGCAGCTGGGTCTAGAATCCCAGGAATTCGGGAGAGATTTGTTTTTGGAAAATTTTGGCGCCGGAGTGTATTTGGATTGGAGAAAATACTAGATTTTCGGTTAAATAATTTTATTTGTTGATCTGTATAAATTTTACTGAAGTTTACGCGTAAAAGAACTCATCTACTAAGTACTCGTATACAGAGTCGCGTTTTGGTTAAATCAAAATTAGTGGAAAGTACCGGGTAGTGACAGGATTATAATGTTGTTCGTGGCGTATCATGTTCCGGATGATTATTTGATTAATAAGTAGTAAATAAATTAAATCATTTACGGATAAATGTTAATATTATTTTGTAAACTACTGAGCCAAAATTATTAATTATGAGCCAAAGTAATTAAAACTAAAATGACTTACAACCCAAATAGGTAAGTTTGACATAATATTATGATAAAAAAATACCGCAACATATTCACATATACGATTTTACATGAAAAGTACCTAACTGTTTTTGATTTACATCAAAAACCATCCAATCGAAGCCAAACCATCTCAAAGAGCCGACTCAATATTATGAAAGTTTCCACAAAGAAAAGATCTCAAGTACTCAGACCTTTGGCAGACCTGGACCTTTGTGGGACCTCGAAAGGTCCCAGTTTTTTTGCCATCAATAAAAAGTTTTATTAATTGAGTTTCAGTTCAATCTCGACATCGGTATAAGAATCGAGAGTTGTTAAAAATATACGAGTGGATGTTATGAGGTCGGCTTCTACTGGTGGAGTGGAAAAGACAGAAAACTGATATCAATTTTGTGATATGGAAAAAGTTTTGTAAACGATAAAAAAATTAAATGTTAAATTACAGTCAAGAATAAGGACATAATAATCTTTTTTTAAAGATAAAATTTTGACAAGTTTTTTGTTGTATTATAGAGCTGTAAAGTATCGGAATTAGATTATGAGTTAATGTTACGAGGCACATTACTGCGCGTAGTTTATTTTATCACCCTGGCTTTCATAATCGTGGAATAAAAACTAAAGGAAACCGATATAGAACCAAAAATTTAGAGACATGTGATTCTACCAACCCTCACTGGACCCGTGTGGTAGATTATTACCACTTCCTGTCATGTAGAGGATGCTTGTGTCTATTGTTTCAGTTGCAAAATACATAATTTTAATACTCACACAAAAACATCTTTTGCATGGCAGAAAATTAATTCCCTTCATAATTATATTAGTTTAAGAAAGTTGTAAATCGTAAATACATTCTGAGTTAAAGAAACTACTCTTTCGACTAATACCAGCGAAATAATGACACTAATTTAAATAAATAATGCAGGTTCATATTCCAAAGCTGTGTACACAAATTATATGAAAGAATAATCAAATATTTGAGCAACAAATGTGTCCTTCCCATCTGTTATCAGTCATTATTTTAAATTCTTGGCCGAGATACGCAATAGCTTTTCCTGTCTCTTCAAATATTTACTATGAAATGTTTTATTAATATAACGAGCACTCCGCCCGCGACTTCGTCCGCGTGATTTTCGAACTTTGCTTTTGTGAATTTTTACTCCCAACCACCCTCTATTAAGGATACTTTTCGAAAATCTAAATCAATATTAAACAAAATTTCTATCTACTCGCAGTATCCCGTCTTGGGTGGTACCTACGTTCTTAAAAGAACCCCAATGAATATATTGGGATTCCTTGCTAACAACCCCAAAACAGCTCTCAGCTCTTAAGGGGTTGAATTTCGCAAGATCCTCACTTAGTGAGAACCTATGTCTAAAGTAGAACCTCCTGTAAAATTCAATACATCAGTCCCGTTTTTACTATCACTTACGTCTTGAGACTCCTAGCACTTGTAGTAACAACAAAGTTTCATACAAACTATCAACCCCAAAAACAACCCCTTGGGGGTCGAATTTCGCAAAATCCCGTCTTTAGTATCACTTACGTCCAAAAAAGAACCCATATGTAAAAAATGAAGTCTCAAAACTATCAACCCCAAAAACAACCCCTTAGGGGTCGAATTTCACAAATTTTTTACCTTGTTGAGCATTTACGTCTTAAAATGAACCGGCATGCAAGATTTGAGACGCCTAGCACTTGCAGTAACAAAGTTTTATACAAACTATCGACCCCAAAAACAAACCCCTTAGGGGTCGAATTTCGCAAAATCCCGTCATAGTTAGCATCTACGTTCTAAAAAGACACCCTATGCAAAATTTGGAATTCTCAGTACCTGTAGTAGCGAAGTTTCATACAAACTATCAACCCCAAAAACAACCCCTTGGGGGTCGAATTTCGCAAAATCCCGTCTTTAGTATCACTTACGTCCAAAAAAGAACCCATATGTAAAAAATGAAGTCTCAAAACTATCAACCCCAAAAACAACCCCTTAGGGGTCGAATTTCACAAATTTTTTACCTTGTTGAGCATTTACGTCTTGAAATGAACCGGCATGCAAGATTTGAGACGCCTAGCACTTGCAGTAACAAAGTTTTATACAAACTATCGACCCCAAAAACAAACCCCTTAGGGGTCGAATTTCGCAAAATCCCGTCATAGTTAGCATCTACGTTCTAAAAAGACACCCTATGCAAAATTTGGAATTCTCAGTACCTGTAGTAGCGAAGTTTCATACAAACTATCAACCCCAAAAACAACCCCTTAGGGGTCGAATTTCGCAAAATCCCGTCATAGTTAGCATCTACGTTCTAAAAAGACACCCTATGCAAAATTTGGAATTCCCAGTACCTGTAGTAGCGAAGTTTCATACAAACTATCAACCCCAAAAACAACCCCTTAGGGGCCGAATTTCGCAAAATGCGTTCTTAGTGCTCACCTACGTGGTATAAGGAAGGTTTATGCCAAATTTCAAGTTTCTAGGCCCAGCGGTTTGGGCTGTGCGTTGTCAGATCAGTCAGTCAGTTTTGAATTTTATATATATAGATGTAAGTAATATTTTTGTATTAAAATACTGATACGAACTTATTTTGCATCATCATTTATATTGTCTTACCTTTTAATATTATCTTTTGTGACAAATATTTGAGTTTTGGCAAATAATGAGCACTTGTGGCCCAGTGGTACCGGTCCCGACTTACGAGTTGTAGGTCTTGCGTTCGAAACCCGCAAGGCGCGTTACTTTGAGTAATTCATTTCATCACCACTGCTCTCAAAACGCTGAAGGAAAACATCGTGAGGAAACCAAAATGTCCTAGCACCACAAATTTGAAGATATGTGACATCTACCAGTCCGCACTGGCTCCGCGTGATGAATTATGGACCATTACCTCTATCAGAGTGGACGCCTGTGTCCCAGCTGTGGGAACATTATAGGCTAATGATGATGATGAAATATTGAGAAAATTCTAAACAAGAAAACTCTCTGAGTAATTCGAAGCGTTAAATCGTATGACTCATGAACTGAGAACAGTATTGAATGACTGAACAAATATGTAAGAATTTAAGAACAACTAATAACGCTAATATTTCGGATGCAAGTATAATAAATTATGATTGTAATTTTGAGGAAAGTGAGAGATAATAAAATATAAAAGTTGGAAAACTTAAAACTAGCAGAATAAAGATAACTCTTAAATGCGATAAAGCTTTGAAAACGTTTCAAAAACATGTTGAAGCAACAATTTACTGTAAAATTTCATAAGAACGGAAAATAATTTCCCTTTTAGCCCAGCGAGAAATTAATATCAGGCTCTTGGTGAAGTGAAGAGGCTCGCGTCTAGACTGGGGAGACAGTGTAAATACGAGTGGAAAGGCTCCAGGCTGCCTGGCTTGCTAAGGGCCCTCGCTCATCGGGACTTTTTACACCGATGCAATCGCGGTGATATCGCGGATCTCGATTATACTGTCGCGATGGTGCTGCGATATTGTTCCTTATCTTCGCTCACGTTTCCACGATACTGACGCGCTTTAAATCACGATAAGCTCACGCTTTTACATAAGAACGATATTATAATTAGCATTTAATGTAGCTATTCGAAAAAAGTCGAACTTTTATATGTATACAGTAGCGATGTTGAAGGGAGATTGCATTTTTATTGCGTGTTACAAACTTACAATTACAATTGAGGAGCTCGTGACTAAATAATTACAGCCGCACAGGTCGATCTTCCGGGTTAAGCCACGCTTGCCGAAGTTGGTCTATGGATGGGTGACCATCTGTTATAGCGAGTTTCCTCCATGCCTCAGAAAGCACGTAAAGCCGTTGGTCCCGGCTGTCATTTTTAGATCTTTGACAGTCGTTACTGTTAGTCAGAAGCTCTAAAGTCTGACAACCAGTCTTACCATGGGGTATGGTATTGCCCAGTCACTGCAATGGGTTGTGGAGGTCCGACAGGCAGTCGCTCCATGTAAAATACTGATATCCAGCTGAATCTGGTTTGACTGGAAGCCGACCCCAATATAGTTGGGAAAAGGCTAGGCAGATGATAATGTTACAAACTTACAACTTACGGGCATCAATATGTAATGCAAAAACGGGTTTACAAAACTACCTATTCTAATATGGATGAGTTTTCTTGGTAGTGCTAATATCAGAAACGAATGATTGAAAAAATCCTTTTACGGTAGATAGACCATTTGCCAAGAAAGGCTATAGGCTGTTAGGAACAAAGCAGTGAAAATGAAACCGCGGGGACCAGCTAGTTTCGATATAAAAAGTCGCTGTAAGCGATTCGCTTAAGATTTTATGGGGCATTATTCATATAGGGCTCCAGTGTGCAAGGCTGTCATTATTGCACTGGTAATGGCGAAGTGTGAAAGTAGGCCTTTGTGAGGATCTTGTGTGCAGTGTGGATGTTTGATGTGTCTAATGAGACATCATTTTATGTTTATTTGTTCCTTAAATAACAGAAACAGAGTTATCCACATAATTCAAGTATAACTACTGTGAAACACAATGTAATGTATAATCCCGACAGTTCTACATATTTCGACAATTCTATTAGAACAGAATAGAAAAAAATATATTTGTATTCAATGTAGGTAATCTAAGTAGTTGTTTGTACTTTGTTCAGACTTAATTTCTTTAATAGAATTTCAACCTTAACACAATAGTAGAAGGTTAATGTTCAATTGGTAAAATTTGACGGATTGGGGTAGTAGTTGTGAAGAGTTGATCTCGACGGGAAAGGTCTCCTTTTTCCCTTAATATTATTAACAATATTGTCTTTTGTCAGACAATCACTATTTCACAAGGATACTGCTTAAACTAATTCTGTAAAATCCCTATCTACGTAATATATGTAGGCACCTAAATAACAAGCATCCGATTTTTTTTCCGTAACAGAATGATGAATGACGAAACTCCGCACAAACACGGATATTCAATTTAGAAAAAGAATACATTTTGAGAGTAGCCGTAGGTCAGCGCCGATCCCATTGACTCCCCCTTCAAATATACGAGTTGCCATTCATCTTGGCATTTTATTGATGCCTGGCTTTCACTGTGCGTTTGACCTAGTCATTCAGGCATCGTTGGAAAACATTTTTTAAAAGGAAATGATTTTATAAAGAAAAATGAACAGCTTCCACCCCGGGCAGGGCGGGAGGGACTGTCAGATTTGTAGTGACTTAAATCCACGGTGTCCTTCAATAGCCCTTTATGTTCCGGGGTCACGGTGATGCTATAAGACCCGCGACCCCGGCAGGTTATCTGTACCCCTAGCACAAGTTTTCACTATTTTACTTCACAGACTCTTTCCAGTATTTACAGCGTTTTTTGTATAAAAAATGAAACAGCGCCTCTGGTGTGCGTAGAAGGAACTAATTTTTCCTTGAAAATTGTCAATTTGAAATTGTCAAATTTCCAGTTTACGTCTCAAATACTGAAAACTCGTGCTAAGGGTACTGAAACACGAACCTGACGCTTCCGAACTTTAAATCAACTGTCATTATCCATTTTCTATAACCAAAAAATTTTTTGACATTGACAGCACTTGAACGAAAAGCGAAACGAATAGCGTACTTGAAGTGTTCACGGCGTTGATTGTGTGGAAAATATAAAGGGACTTTAGTGATAAAAAATTCCATGAAATTAACTTCAAAGTCTCAGCGTGAAAGGTCATTCTAGGGTCTTAGATTTATTGATGAAATCGGTCTTTATATAGCCGGATTCCAGTCAAACCGGATGCAACTGAATATCAGTATTTTACATGGAGCGACTGTCTGTCGTACCTACACAACCCAGTAACTGGGTAATACGATACCCATGGTAAGACTGTTTTTCAGACTTTAGAGCTTCTAAGTAACAGAAACGACTGTCAAAGAGTGCGTGCTTTCAGAGGCCCGGAGGAAACTCGCTATGACAGATGGTAACCCATACACAGACCAACCTTGGCAGGCGCGGCTGGAAGATCGGTCTGTGTGGCTGTTATTATTTAGCCGCTCCTCCGGTATCGGTCTTAATAGTAGAAAATAAAAGATTACGTATACCTAAACTAACGTTTACTCAATAAATAACTTATAATGTAGTTACAACAGTTTCATAGGAGAGAGTTAGGCTGAACTTTAGCAGGCTGGGCCTCATCCCTCGGGTGTGATAAGACCGCTTATTAAATAAATCCGTCATGTACCGTCTATGTAACACACATCGTGGCTTCTTAATCACGTCGTTATTCATTCTAATGGAATTAGAAGGGCTTAATAAACTAAGATAGTTGGAAGTGAGAACTTGCTGCTATTACTGTTAGTTTATGATCAAACCATGTTATGCTTGATATAGTTAGCCTTAACTATCCCACTGCTGGGTCAAAACCTCCCACCATTTTAACTATCACGATTGTGCGCTACTTCTTTCCAAATCCCTTTTTCTATCAGAGATAATGATAAGCCGAAGTCACCTAGAAGAAACTTTTTTTTTATTAAATCGTTGCCAGTCTAAGAATTTCTCCTGTATCGTGGGTGCATTCAAATATTTGCTACGTGCGGGAGTCAAACCCGCGGCAGGCCAATCGCTTAGCTACTGCACTAACCGTGCTCTTAACTATTCAGGTGCTTCAACATTTTCAATGGAAAAATATTCCATCAGTTTTTTTTTTATCTTTCAATGTTTGTTTCACAGTAAAAGTTGTTTATACCTATGAATACTTTCAGTCTATCAAAGGTTGTCATTGTTTTACTAATAACCCTGTTTATGGACTAAATAGGTAAGCAATTCATATTTTGCGTGAGTGTAATAATTACTATACCTGGTTATAAGGTGGCTATTTAAAAACACAAAATTAAAAACAGTTAATTTTCTCGGAATTTTTATTTAAAACTTCATTCAATGTTACATAGCCTCAAAGGCTATATTTTAGAAACCACAAAAGCCTTATTCAATTAACGCAATCTTCAAATCAATTCATTAGGTTAATTCTGGCTTCGTGACATTTCGTGCGGTCCCGACTGCCCTCGTAATTATGATGAACTATGAACACGGAAAACTTATGGAGGGTCTGTTAAACGAGTTGGGTTTGTTATGTTTTAAAACAAATGTTTTATAACTGTAGTCAGGTTAGGTTGATCGACAGCTCCGCCACGATAGCACGATGTAAATACGAAATAATTAATTTAGTATATTTTTGCCATGGGACCAATGGAATACGTATACTGCGACTCCGGTACTCAAAGGGCTACCAAAAGACACCGTGGATTTTAGTCAGTACAAGTCTGACAGTCCCTCCTGCCCTGCCTCTAGGTGGGAGGACTAATTTTGATAATTTTAACACGAAAAAAAAAGTGGGACCTATGGAGATGGTACCATCAGACACGAGCTGGAGACAACTGGGAATAGACCAAATAAGGCCTCAAAACTACGTTAGTATTGTGAGTGAACCAAATATTTTTTTAAACTTGTTCGTGCTATGTTGCTAACTAGTAAAAACATCCCGCCGCACTTTAACTGTTGTACACAATCATAGACACGAGTGTGTTAGAACGTTAAAAACATACTTTTTGTAAATATTTTGATTAGTACAGTAACCTATATCAAACAAGGCAATCTTGTGCTATAAACCTAAGACTGGGTGTGTTTAACCGAGATAGTAAAAATTTAATAATCGACGCAATGTGGCTGAACTTTCAGTGCCACAAAACCATCAGAATACAATAAACCCCAAAACCCTACAGTAAAGATAAAAAACCAGGCTTTAGTATCCCTAATAAAAAGTAGGTGTTAATTATCGCAGTCCACTTCACCGGGGCATTTCCCGGACCGCCCTTCAATTCATTCCGCTTCTATCTAGCTCCTTATCGAGCACTCTTCTGACGGCCATTGTCGGCCATGTCGCGCCATTGTTGGGCCATGTCGTGACGTAATCAGCGGGCACAATCGCCTCTTTGTTGCTCTGACCTTTTGTATGTATATTTGAGGGCTTTTGTAGAGGTATCTGTCTAAATAATTCAATGTCGAGTTGTCTCGTGAGGAGGGTTGCGATTGAACGCGGGATGTGTGTGGCTCGTATCTTGAACGTAGAGGCTGATTGTGCTAGAGGATTGCACGGTATTTGTGACCTTGAAAAACATGTCACGTGATTGATAAAATGTATGAAAACTAGCATATTATTATGTCAGTAGCTTCGCTCGCGGAGATATCGGTATGACATATATACCGATCTCTATGGGATCGAGACAAAAACTAAACTACGTGTATCTTTGTACCAAACAACTTGCTCTGTTCAGCCGTTGTGAAGTGATTGAGTAACAAACATCCATTTTTAAATTATAATTTAGTAAGATAAGTAGTGTTTATGTAAGGAGACTTTGTAACCAAGTAAACATTAAACATATTTTCATAACCTGAATAGCAAACGCCCGGATATGGATCCGTGCAGGAATCGAACCCTCGACACGCAGCGCAGTAGTCCAATCACTCAGCCACTGCGCCAATCGTGAAACCAAACCACTTTTCGGCCACTAACTACCTGTAACGTCTGTCAAAGATGTACAAATGATAACCGGGACCAATGGCTTAACGTGCTTTTTGATGCAAAAACGAAACTGATCTAAAAGATCAACTAATTTGTTACAGAATGCCCTAAAGTCAGCTATTCTTATTATCGTATGTTAAAATATTTAGCCTCAAGTTTTTTTTTATAGACTGTTTACAGTTCTTTTTAAAAAGAAAACTCTGAACTAATTAAATATAATGTCTGCTCTTCGAGCAATTTATTTTAATAAAGAAAAAACAATTTTGTTGAAACTTTTTGAGTCTAATTGGTGTAAAAGTATTTTGAGATAACAAGATTAAAAAAATGCAGAAACCTACATGAAAATAGTAACTTGAAGGCGAAAATAAATTTTAATTAATAATCGTGATGTTTTACTTAAAATGCAAAACATCATGATTGTAATATTAAAAGGTGAGACGAAGGCTTACATAACTAAAAGTTCGCGCATATCGCCTGTCATGTCTGAGTTCCAAGTCAAGCCTACTTTAAATTCCATGTCTGCTAAAGACCTTTTTTCTATCGTGGTAAAATCATCAAATGAGTCCTCCCACCCCGGGCAGGGCGGAAGGGACTGTCAGACTTGTACTGACTAAAATCCACAGTGTCTTTTTTAAACTATCACGGTTTGCTTCATAACTTAAAATGTCACTTACGGGATATCTTCCGTGATTATTAATTTGTTTGAGTTCCCGATATTTCGACGCTGTTGCAAGAACTCAAACAAATTAATAATCACGGAAGATATCCCGTAAGTGACATTTTAAGTTATCCACAGTGTCCTTCAATAGCCCTTTATGTTCCGGGGTCACGGTGATGGAAATAAGTTCCGCGACCCCGGCAATGTCTGTTAAAGACCTTACAACATTTTGCCCGAACTGAGAATCGAACCATAACACCTCACATACATCAGGGTCGCGAATACTGGACAAACAAGCCATTTACAAAACCAACATCATCATACCCGATACCTAAATAACAAATACCCATCTGTAGCTAATAAAACAATCCTTTCAACGTTAGTGAAACATACGGAACCCAACACTTGTATCAACAGGGTTCCACATCAAACGCTTCCGAACGTCGCCACACAAAGGGCTCCACAAATTTTTACGAGCCACCGCCAACAATAGACGCAATTAACCTTTTATCACGTCCGACGGTAAAACTCGTTTTTATACGAGTTCCTGAAGAATCAGGTGGAGTGATTTAGATTGCTTTTGCTCCTTTTGTGGTGGAAGTTTGAGGTTGCTGGCTTCCGTATGGTGGGTGGTAGGAAGTGAGTGTGGTGTGCGGTCACAACATGTGTTTTTTAGAATTATGTTTCAACACTTAAGGATGGATCGGGAAGTTTGAATGTAAGGAAAGTAAGTCTTCCCTTTTATTAGTGCTATTCACGTACATAAGTAACACATGATATATGGCTAGACCATAAATGTATTTGTAGATCCTGGGTTCGAACTTAGTCAGGCGCATTACTCAGTGTATTTTAGGTACTACTCTCAAAGCGGTGAAGAAAGACATCGTGAGAAAACCTGCATGTTCTAAAACCAAAAATTCGAGGACACGTGATATTTATGACGCACTTCTTCTGACAGAAAGAAGGCCTGCTACAGCTGTGAGAACATTATACGTTGACGATGAAGTGGGTAAGCCAAGATCACATTCAGTTTACCTTCAAATGTGATAAAAGCAATTCTTACAGTATATTCCTAAAGCATTACTACCCAATAAAGAAAAAGAGCAAACAAATAAAGATCATAACATCCAGCAATCTAATATATTCCTTCAGTATGTCCAAAATACACGATATAGTGACGTCAGAGAGCGATCACTTGACGCCGACTAACAGATAAAACTTAGTCCCTTAGCGCACAAAGTCGCTCCTAGAGTTACATACCAAGGAGTATAAATAATAAGAAGCTGTGCTTCATAATTTACATAATTCGTTCGATAGATTATCTCTTGAATTTTCTTATAATACAGTTAGCAAGAAGTTAGTTTACACAGATTACCTACGTTACAAAGAAAATGTATCTAGAGCTCTCAAAAGTAAAAATCTATCCTTATGTTTTGTGACTTTATGAAGATACTGTTTTAAAGTTTAATAAACGTTTTTATAAACGTGTGGTTGCTAGTCATGAAGATCTGAGTTCAGTTCCGGTTAAATCTAAATAATTGGTTGAGTAAAGGCGTGAGCTGTTTTGGAATAAGAAGAGATGTTATGTTTGTATTTGTAACAAGTTCTCAGCTAAGTCAATAGATTTGTATAGTCCGCTAGTTGAAGTTATTATTTTGGCAGATTTAGTGTAGATAACACAATACGGTCTATGAATAGTTCATCTTATTCATACTCCAGGAGTGATAGAGTGCCTCGAAAACAACTCCCTCCTCTAAAATTCAATCAAAAGCAAAAGCTGTTTTATTCCCAAAAGACGATTACAAGGGAAATCCTATTCTGAAGATGTAAAAGGATTAAGTGTCGCAATCCCTCTTGCCTCCATTTGTGTTTACTTCAATTATTCCTACTTTTTTCCCATTAAGCCGGTTTCTATAAGAATTCGTTTCTTACTTTTTTGTGCGCAGAATTCGGTTACATTAATTCCCGTACGTGTAATGTAATTTGGTGAATAATCCCCACACGATTTATATTGGTGTCGTGGTTCGTACTGTTGGTAATATAATTAGAAACGAAATGTATTGGTGCCAATACTCTTTACATTTTCTCTCGTTTCGTAACCATTTTCTACAAATACCTTATCCAATTCATACTATTTTCAACTTTCTCAATATAAAACCCATAAGCTTCGCAACTTGTGTTTTGAGATAAGACGTGTCTCGGCCGAGGAAAGCGCACGCGTTGCCGCGGGTGATTAAACGAGCGCCCGAACCATCCAGTGTCGGCTTTTGTTTTGCTCGCGAGGCAATTGACGCACGAAGCAAATGCCTCGCGAAGCTGCTCGCACTGTATGGACGCACCTAATAGGATTCGAGGATGAAAATAGACATCTCCGTTGCTTTCCATTACGTTATAGTTATTTATTTAAGTGCATCAGGCTGTCAACAGAGTTTTCCTCCGACTATTTTTATTTTACGCCTCCGTCTGAAACTTTACGGTGTTTTGATCTTTATAGTCTTGAATATCTAGCACTTTATTTTTACGATTCTTCGCATTCCCTCACTCAATTTGGAAGCATTGACTTTGCTCACATGAGCATACCGTGAGAGTTGAAATAGTCTGGCTATCGTTTATAAGTTAGTGTAGTGTCCACTCTGTTAGGATACTAAGTCGTTACCACGAAGGAATCAAGTTCAAAGTGCTAGCGAAATTACAAGTCGTTTTTATATTGTGTTGCTAACGACATGAAGTAGGGAAAGCGATTTAAAAATGAGTTTGATGGGCAAAATAATCAACATTCTATTATTTTTTTTAAGTACAAAAGCAGTAGAAAGAAGAAAAAAATTGTATTGATTTACATGTTGAAATAAAAATATCAAAAACGAAAAATCTCTTCAACACACAAAGCACGAGCTCAGATTGTTAAAATCTCAATTTTTCTCTCCGAAGTTTGCAAGCAAAACCGAAATAGCCTGTCAGTGCTTGTCGTTTAAAATGTGTCAATAGTCGAGAGAAATACTGAAATACTTGGAGTGCTGAACTTGGGGTAGCAACTTGTTGCTTAAACTTTTACTTTAATAGTATTTAGCTGATCAAATATCAACATTAGTGGTTAGAAATTAAAATCGTGTTCTGTATAAATGTATATACTTTGATTTGCGTTTCCGGTCTCCGGACATTTTTTTTATCGTGTTAAAATCATCATATATGAGGCCTCCCACCCCGGGCAGGGTGGGAGGGACTGTCAGACTTGTACTGACTAAAATCCACGGTGTCCTTCAATAGCCCTTTATGTTCCGGGGTCACGGTGATGGTATGAGTCCCGCGATCCCGGCAGGCTCCGGTTTCCGGACATGGTAAAAATCTGGTTTTTATTGTAAAAAAAATGTTTTTTTTTAACTTGTTAAAATGGTAAATGATATTTATTTTGCAAATTGTTTTTGACGAACTCTATTACACGTCAAAAATACATTATTTTTTTAAACTACATGAGGTCGGCTTTTTCGTACCGTACCCGAATACTTTAAGAGTATTGTAATGATCTGATTAAATACAAAATAATAATTACCTTTTGTGTAAAGTCTTTTCATAACAATAACATTGTAAGGAAACAGATGCTTTCTGCTCGATTTCGCTGAACACAAACGTACGAAGTTTAAATGATAAACATAGTGTCCGTTAAAACACTTCCAAATTCAAGTATAGTTGGTTCTGTAGACTAATATCTCCAAACGAGGACACACTAATCTTGGGTTCAACGCAAGTTGTTGACCCTTCCGACCATTCTTGTTGTTATTGTAGTAATTGCCGACTTTTATACCGCTCGTTACTTTAGGGTTACGTTTCCTAGCCATGAACATTATTGGTCAACTGTTTTATCCCATTTTTGTTGTCAAAGAATTTATTAAGCTGTTTTACGATGTTCTATTTTGTTGAACCATTTGATTTGTTGAAATGTATTATGATGGCTGTTTGGTTTATTGCCCGTGGTTGCCCACTTGGTATGTACACCTAAGTGTAGCACGGGAAAATATTTTTGCCCTAATAAAGGCCGTTTATTAGGGCAAAAATATTTTGTGTTTCAAAGTGATATTAAATTACTTTTTCATATGAATGAAAGCCGAATTACCACAAAACTGTGGCTGTGGCTTACAAGGAAATTTTCTGTGACGTCATAAAAAATATTCATTAGAAAAGTCAGGTGTGAAGATTATGAAACTGGCGTTGAATGTGGAAGCAAAAGAAGTACATAATTTACGATTGGTTGAAGTTGAAATAAAGGCTTTTTTTTTGCGTGGTAAAAACATCAAATGAGTCCTCCCACCCCAGGCAGGGCGGGAAGGACTATTAGACTTGTACTGACTAAAATCCACGGTGTCCTTCAATAGCCCTTTATGTTCCGGGGTCACGGTGATGGAAATACCCCGGCAGGCTTTGGCCCTCTGGGGGGGCCTTTGCTGACGCTTTTTGAGGCGCGCGTAGAACACGATGCGCTGTCGTCCATGGTCGGACAGCGTGCCCTTTACTCGCTGTCCGCATATAGCGCCTACGGTGGCCGGAGATCATCTGCCGACGTTCGACGCCGTGGGCGAGTACCACTGTGGAAGAAAGGCTTGGCTTAATTATTTATGCATGAGATGTTACGTCGACTAAAGTGTCTTAAAATATCGATATTCGGCATTAAGACCGTATAGGCACAAATCAACAGATTATAATAACAAAATCCTTAAATTCGTAGCACTAAGCTTCCATATAAGGTAGCAACTACAAGATAGTACTGATACTCGCAAGTATACTCACGTTTTTCTTCACAACGTTGTAAATACAACCAATACAGTTTATCTCTAAGTCAGCTTTTGTTTACTGAATGCATATATAAAGGTGATAGTGTCACTCTGTGTTTATTTTATCGTCTGTAATTGTTGGTTTAATGACGCACGAAGGAGGCCCATGTGGAGACTGGGTTTTTACTGTCTTCAGCTGAAATCAGAATCTTCAACGATTGGGTAGCTTACTGTATGTTTCAATTTCATGACAGATAACGGCCTCTGATTTAAGCTTAGACGTAGACTAAGTATGGCATAAATGATAATGATTAAAAGCTGTTAATTACATGGAGCTGAGATTGAAGCTGCTAATTAGTATTGTAAATCGTCGTTAAAATAAAAATAGTCGTTGTACCGAAAAGTTCTGTGAAATCATATTCCGCAGAGCTTTTCCCTAATTTATTTTCCATCTTAAAGTTAATAGGTATTTAAAATGCTTTTGAATTACCATTACTATTATTAAGGTGCCTTTCATATAACGAACTCATTGAAAACAATTCGATAAAATCCCGAAAATAAATTAACACGACAATTCCCAAAAGCCTACAATTTAAACTTCCACTAAATTTTAAATTAATATCGTGTCCAACATAGATTCAAAATAAAGCGCTGATTGTCGCGATATGGTACAGTTCCATGCGAAACGTTACTAAAATCAATCAGATTGTTACTATGTACATTTGATAACAATGCGGTCTGGCTGCGATTGTACGCACGATACCGAGTTATGTATGGCACGGTATTGGAAACCTTTGCCTCCATGTGTTTCCATAAGCGTGGGGATATAGCTTCACAGGAAAGCCCATAACAAGATGTTAATCTGTGCCTATCGGGTGATAGACAGATACATCGGATATACATATTACTTGCAAAAGTGGGGACTTTTGCAAGTAATCTGTATATCCGATGTGAGGAGTGTGCAAGAGGTAAAAGTCTTAGAAGAACACACAAGACCTTATGGGTTTTCTTCATCAAAAATATGGCTGTGGGGGGAAACTGGCCTCTGGTCCGCGGCTCAGTTTACACGGAATAGCAGTGGTAAACTGGGCCGAATGTATGGGCCAGGTTTTGTTCAGATGTATGAATACTACACCATAGTTGGCAAAAGGATCAAGCGTACGATTGCTGCGTTGCGTGTCGTGGGTTTGACTCCCTTACGGAACAAATATTTGTATGATCTACAAGTAGAGGTCTGGGTGTGTGAGTTTGAATGTGTATAAACGAAACCAAGATATAAGAGAAATTACTTGTGTGTAAAAAACACAGCAGATAGCGTTCTATATACTTCTGAAAACTGTGTGTGTTTTTGTAAATTTATGTTATCAAAAAGTAGGCAATCAGAAGTCACTGAACTTAATTTAATTAAACCAAAAGTAATCAAAAATAGGTTCCGTACAAAATGGCTTCGCAGAATGATATTAAATAAAAGCTATTATGTTTTCAATGAGAGAAGAATTAATTGGTACGATAACACGGAAACAAATAACATGAAATTTGACTTTATAATTGATTTCTGTTTTACCTGCTAATTTATTCTGCTATTATATAAACGGAGATATTAATATCAGAACGATGAAGTCAATGTTTGAATCCATAATTAGTAAATTAAAATAGGGTGCGTGTACTTCACATTTTTGGTGTCAATAAATTGGTCTTTTCATTTTGACATTCTGTTTTTTTTTCGTGTTTCGATATAATAAACATGTTGGCTATGAGTCACTTTCGTTTTTTCACCTTAAATATATTTTTGACATGAATATGCATTTTATTTATTAAGGTATTTGAATTTAAGACGTGATGATGTTGCGAGAATCCGCTGACTTATCGTGTAAATAATAAAGTTTTGATTTGTTTTCGACATCGATTTGCATGAGTTTAAATAAAAGATAGGTACCTAATTACCTCTTTAAAGTGAATATTAATTAGTCCGCTAAAAGTAGAAAGTTTTAATTGATGTTTCTTGAGTGCCTGGCAAAACAAACACTTCTGAAGTAGTCAATTTATTCACAAGTGCTGAAATTGCACTTTAAAGACTTCTTCAAAATAATTATATGAAAATAATTAAGGAGTCGAGGTTCGGCGTCGGGAATCGTGGTGCGGGCTTTTTTTTTACGTGGTAAAATCATCAAATGAGTTCTCCCACTCCGGGCAGGGCGGGAGGGACTGTCAGACTTGTACTGACTAAAATCCACGGTGCCCTCCAATAGCCCTTTATGTTCCGGGGTCACAGTGATGGAATAAGTTCCGCAACCAACCGTGGTGCGGGCTTGCGGACGGCAAGTATGTGAAGCTCGCCAACTGATCAGGAGCCAGACCCGAGTCGACGCCAACCAACCAGACGCGTGTCGTATTTGTCTGCATGAAGAAGTCACAAACTGGTGCGGCCTCCATAAGGCTAAACTGTCTGCCGAGGTCACATGGCTGTCTAATCAGGGTACAGCGGCCTTGAACGTGAAAAGATACTGAAGGTGGAGAGTGGTTTTTAGTCGTGATTTTGGCAATCCCTTCCACTCCAGCCAGAGTACGAAAGTACTAATTGTGGATATATTTTCCACCACATAAAAAGAAAAGAAATTAGTTTGTGGGTGGGTCCATTCATATCCTTCATGAATAGAGTTACATAATAAAAATAAATTATACTAAAAGCTGAGGCAAGAATAGATTTTTAGTTAGTCTACGCTTTAATGTGGGTTTTCTGAACGCCTCTGTCTTTCCTTTAGGGACAAAATAATCAACATAAAGAAAAATAATTAAGACTTGCTTTATTTGGTCTATAATTGATAGAATGGGACTTGCTTTAATTGAGTGGGTAGAAGCCATGAATACTATGATTGCTTTCATTCTCTAACCGATAATGACAACAAAAATCAACATCATTTATATGAGCATGAATTTATCAATCGGATGCACCGACTCAATAATTTTTCCATTTCAACTTAAAAAATAGCATCAAAAGTAATTTTTAATTCTATGAATTTAATACTAAAGTAATTAAAACTATAAAATAAATTGGACAATAATTGTAGTTCCGATATCTGGGAATATTGTCGCAATGCAGTTATAGCAGGCGCCCGCGGCCCGGGACTTAATTCCTTATTAGTCAATTTCGGAGTTTCCTGGTACGAGAAACTCGATAATATTTAACTGCAGGAAAATTCTGTTATTTTTTAAATTACTACGAAGTGTTTTCTCATGGCTGTTAATTATATTTAAGCTTGTATTGGTCACAATAATAATCACTCTGATTTGTAATCAATTTCACGCCAAATCGTGACGCCTCATTAAGTAATTTTCCGTTCATTGCTTTTTTCGTCAACACTGTCATGGATTTTTCCATAAATAAATAAGGAAATAATGCCATCTTTTCATAAATAAACGACCTTTGTTTTTCCTTTCCTACACCCTCAAACTTCGAACTTGACCTTCGCAGTGCTTCCAAACAGTTTACGAAAAGTGGCTCTTGCAGGCGAGACGCTCCTGACATCCGGCACACGTCTACTTTACCACCTAGAGCAATGCTGCCTTGAAAAGTAAAAAAGGCGTATCCCAAATAATCAGAAAAGTTGTGATCTGCACAACAGCTCGTATGATAGTAGTGAGAGTATGAGCGAATGAGATGAGATAATTAAAATGACTGTATCTTTACAGAAACTTTGAATAAAAAACAGTGCATAATATCTCATAAAAAATATGGCTCGGTATAGACATTCTATCTCAACTTTTCTCTACTGATATATAACCTGAGGCCTAATTAGGACATCTCAGTATTTTATTTTCGGATTACTTGAAAATTAAAAAAGCGCGTACAAATGAAAAACTTTCTTTTCAATCAAATTAACATCAATGTTTCCGTTTACTTATCGTCACAAAAAAGTTTAGTTCAATTATTTTAGTTCAATAAATTATTTAAATATGATTGTTATACACTACCAAAGTACTTCGTCAACATTCATATTTTTCTCATTTACGAAAAACAGAATAGTTGTTTTTTTAGTTACTGCTTGTTGACTTTGGGGGCAGTATGTGACTCGGGAGCTCCGGAAATTATGTGGGAAATCCGTGGAAAGCGGGATATTGGTGGCGTAACGACATCTGTGCGCGCTTGCATGGGACGGCGACGGATGACGGAGCTACTATTAATCACGAGTCATAGAGCATGGTGCATCGTATAAGCATAATATAATGATTCCTTTGCTGGGAAACAAATCTTCTATCTATAGTAGAGTCTGTGAATCGCGGAGTTTTAATTTCCGCTAGGTCGCAGGATTTATCCCATTACCATGACTCCGGAACGTAAAGAAGGGATCATCATCATCTGATGTTTAACCTATTGAAGGGCACTGTGGATTTTAGTCAGTTCGAGTCTGACAGTCCTTCCCGCTTTGTCCTGGGTGGGAGAAGTCATTTTTTGATGATATTACCACGCTAAAAAAAAACAAAAAGCTCAGTCTCAGTTCCGAGGAAGGCTTTCATTGTCAAAAATACCAGAGTCATATTATTAAACCGTATAATATTTGTCATCAGTTAGTTAGTACTAAATTGATGTTTTAAATATTGTCATAGTGGATTCTGATATCTCGTTTATTATTTGTTTCTAGATCAGAGTTATCTGATCCATCTTTGTCATTGATATTAGCTGTTTTATTTTCCTTTTCATGAAGAGGATCAAACTCAACTCAACTTATCATGTATTGATAAAACAATGTTACCATTTTTTACTTATTGAATTCCGGAGTTCCATGCAGTATTTAATTCATCTTATCATGAGAAATTTTTGTTACAGTAGCTTTCACAGTTTTCAAAATTATTCAGCATGTTATCATTCCTCAGGCTTATTATCAGTAAATATTGATGTACTCATATTGTGATCCCCAGAACTGTATCAATATTTACATCCAGCGAGTAGATACATTATGTATCTTCAGAAATAATCACGTAACTAATACGTAGGTAACAATGTCGGTAGGTATATTGACAAACCAGTTGCTACATCAGGTAGGCATATTTAACTAAATTATTTAAATAATGGAGGTTTGCGTCACGCAACACTAAGTAACTGGAAAGTTTTTCCACAACAGCAAATAATGAAAACAGTAATAAGTCACTAACGATTCGAAGCAAACAATGCTAATTATCTCTTTCTAGTGTTATCAAGCGTTATCATTATCTTAATATTTGCCTGGGAAGTTCATTAGATAAGAGGGATTGTAGGGCAAAACAGTCATGCTAATTATAGAATTTTTGAGTACAACAATTCACGTGTCCAAACATTTAGATATGGCCATGTTTTATGCTGGCCATATCTAAATGTCGCAAATCCAGACTTGCGCAAGTATACTATAACATGTGTGGGAAGGTACTTGTACAAATTCCTAAGATTTTCACTGTCCTGTGTTTGTGCAAGTCTGGACTTGCGCAAGTATACAGTAACGTGTGTGGGAAGGTAGGTACTTGTATAAATTCCTAAGATTTTCACTATCCTGTGTTTGTGCAAGTCTGGACTTGCGCAAGTATACAGTAACGTGTGTGGGAAGGTAGGTACTTGTATAAATTCCTAAGATTTTCACTATCCTGTGTTTGTGCAAGTCTGGACTTGCGCAAGTATACAGTAACGTGTGTGGGAAGGTAGGTACTTGTATAAATTCCTAAGATTTTCACTATCCTGTGTTTGTGCAAGTCCAGACTTACGCAAGTATACTGGAACGTGTGTGGCCGTTATGTATGTTTGATTTGGTCAAGCGTTGCTGTAGAATATTGTAACTGATATTGCCTATTGATTACTGGTACACAGTATCAGTAGCGTATCAGATTGCTGCCCTAATTGTATGCATTCTGATATCAATGCTCTTGTAGTTATTGACAAATGATTAGGTCCTGCTCCTCAGATGTCTGGCAGTTGCCGTATGTACAATACATGGAACAATACTCTATAGAACTGTAATTAAATGCTATAGATAACTAAACGATATTGTGTTTGTATTCAGACCACGCTAATTGTATTGGCAGGTATACTTTTATATGTATATTGATGTTGATGAAACATAATATACGTATCCAGTAACGAAAATACGGAATAATTTTAAAACTTACCTACAGATTTTTTGAATAATAGTAAAATTAAGATGTAGGTATAATATTAAGATGTATATTTATGTAGGGTACCATAAAACAAAAATAATCCGGTGGGTGGTGACCGATGTCGTAGGTTTTCTATCAAATTAGGTTTTTGATCAAACAAGGGATGATGTTAAAATAACAACTCAATTTTATCATTTCCCTAAACAAATCTATTGTTTTGATCAAATCCCTAGACTGGTTCAGTGAAAAGAAAAGTGCTCCTACTTCTGGGTGGTTTAAAAAAATATAACCTGTGGTCTGGGAGACCCCACCATTCCCTTCGTGGTTATTTTTTTTAACCACTCAGAAGTAGACATTTTCTGATTTTTTTGTCATTTTGATTTGTTTAGGGAAATTATAAAATCGTGTTCTTATTTTAACATCATCCGTTTTTTGATCAAAAAGTTTTTTTTATCAAAAAACTTAATTTGATGAAAAACCTGCGATATAATATTATTGTATTTTCAAAATACCGGTTTGAAAATACATGATTCTCAATAGGACGTCAACATTTCTTTTCGTCACTTTTTTCAATTTAAAAGAATAGTATAGTAGAATAATTTTGATGAATCACAAGCGTAAGGTATCAAAAACAATTGCATGCTAACTTCGAGATAAAAATGATGACTGACAGACATTTTCCACCCAAGTAGATGTTCAGTCTCTATGGACTAAACAGAAACAAGATAATAAGGAACATGACCTTAAATAAACCTTATAAAAAATATCAACAAGCAAATGTAAACATACTTTGTTTAGATAACAGTGTCACTTAAAATGTTGCATTACGACAAGTATACAAAAAATTATTTTAATCTCTAAAAATCTTCTTTGGTAATTTCATAATTTCAATGATATTATATAAAGCATTATGTGCTTTTTAGTGCATATTGATAGACACATCCTATAAAAAAACATTAAAAAAAAATGTTAAAAAATGCACATTATATTATATGTAATGGGATCCTCGTCGATAATGATGCTCAATGTTATGATAATAAATAGAGAAGGAAAACCCTCAAGGAGTATTTACAGATTGATAAAATTATAAATTATGATGACATGCTTAAGCTACCTCCATAAAAGTATTAAGCTGCTGAATGAAACTATAATCATCTGTTTGTCTAATAAATATTTTCTATTAAATAAATGTATATTAAAGAAATTAAGGTTATTTAAATACGCCTTAAATAATAACTGGTAGTACGTTTTGGGATTTAAATGTTATCATAACACTTTACTGATGCAAGGAGGTTAAAGACCATCTAATAAAAATGGATATCTATGTAAATGTGTTACTAAGCTCATAACTTGAAAACGGTTGGACCGACCAACAGGACCAGGTTATGTCCACATGTCCACCCGTGCGAAGCCGGGACGGGCCGCTAGTTCTAAATAATTACTAAACAATTTTGAAAATGATTTACCATTGATTAGAAACACTTTTGTTTTTGGAAATATTAAATCTTTGTGTTAACTATTTCTAGGTAAACCATAATCTATAAATATGTACCTACACATACACCCATAACACATTACATTTAAAAAAGTGCAAAAAGTTAAGCCGTCGCACTTATTGAAAACCAATCCGTTCCAAGTTTATGTTGTAGTTGTAGGCAAATTGATTGTAAACCATCTAGTTTGTCTGAAACAAATGAACACTGAACACAGTAGCAAGCCAAACGGATGTAAAGTGACGATCAATACTAATCCAGTTCTGTACAAGAAAGCTCCACCGGCACCAGCACTTAGCGAGCATTTAATTCGCATTTCTTGCAGTCGACGCTTCAAATCCTCGCCTGCTCTCTGATCATTTATTTTCGTAACGATGGGCTACTGAGTAATTTGCTCCACGTTCAGTACGCTTTTAGCCTTAATCAAAATCACCTACGCTGTTCGGTGTAGCTTAGTTGATTGATTTTAAGTGATTAGTTAGTAATGACGGGTATGTATAACGCGAACTCAAAGGAACAAGAGCGGCCCAAATATCGTTCCCTGTGGTATACTCACTCAGTTCAACTAATTCGATTGATTGTAGTAAACTCCAATGCGGTTCTGTTAAATTGAGTCTTAAGACTTTCTCAAAAGCTGAAATGGTAGCAGTTCACCGCGTGATAAGTTATAGGTTTATTTGTGAAACACTAGTCTCTATTATGCAAACGTAAACAGTAGACACGATGATTCCGTTCCATTTATTTTAAGATGGTGTCAATCATCTAGAATCAATATTTGCTTGGTTTGTGTTAATAATATCGTATTGTGTTGTGCGGCTGGCACAAATTACGACATGAATTTTTTAGAACGTTATACGGAATATATGTTGATATTTGGAACCTCGTTACTTGCGGTGTGTTAGCCTGGCTTAAACTAAATCACAATGGTACCGAAACCAGTTGCGATCGGTGGACGCGCCACATTATTTGGTTATTGCAATTTTGCCAAGAGCGTCATTAATTCCTTTTACTAATCTTAATATCTTTAACCTTTCGAAGAAAACAGAAACGTGATGCAAGATGGATTTTAAATTAAAGTTTACACCAAGAACCTTTTGTGACTTAGATTGCAGCTATTGAAGCTAAAATTAGCAACCCAACAGAAACACTATGTTTACTTCTTCCAAATGCATGATCCAGATCACAAGAAGTGACAGCTTTAAAATAAAATCAACACAAATTATTATCTTGACATATCACGCAGTTCACGACATTATTATTTAATTTTAAATCTAGATCAAACATTTCAACCAAATATAGCTATCAGCGTCGAGCAAATAATAGTCGTTGGAATTGTGGAACACACCCTAAGAGCAAACTTCTGTTTGTAATAAAAGCACTTTCGCGGAACCATCTGCACGATTCACATCTAGTTTTGTACGAGTCGTACGCGAGTATGTAGCATTTCTGACTTGACAACACAAACGCTCATTTTAAAGTACTTAAATTAATACTCGTTAGTTTGTAATTTAAATAAAATAGTCAAAATGACTTTCAGTGGAATCTCAGAGTCTAAAGGACACACAAAGGTGCAATGGGCGGTCACGATTTTAGGTAAGTGTATGTAGTGTAGGATTGTGCTCTTGGATAATTAGATGTATTTTCAGGTGTTGTGAATATCAAGATATATTGAATGGATTTGAATGGATAATTATGGAAATAAATAAATATATTCTTGGAAATAGTAATATTTTGAAATAAATATATGGATTTAGCTAAACGACAATATCGTTTTAAAAATCTCAAGGTCCGTCATCAAGGCCCTAGAAAATTTTAATCAAAATGAATGAATAGATATTACATACATAAACCTTTGAAACTGTCTTTCGTTTATTTTAAGGCAACATGGCATTTCTCACGTACGGTCTCCAATGCGGCTGGATGTCACCCGTGACAAAAATACTGCAGTCAGAAAAATCTCCCACTGGGAGACCACTGACTGACAGTGAAATATCCTGGATAGCCAGCGTGCCTTCCCTGGCGGGTGTAGTTGGAGTCCTCATGTTTATGCAGATCGTGGACAGATTTGGGAGAAAATTTTGTATTATGTTCATAGCTATCTTGCAAGCGGTGAGTGTTTACGTTTCTTCTACCTTGCTTACTAAATAGTTGCGAAATAGTTTGTTTAATTTCATCCTCTTTTAATAAGCCGCCACATTGTCATTCACTTCTTATTCAACAATTTCATGCCTCACATTATTTCATGATATTATAAAAAAATGTTATATACAGTTTTATAAAATAAAATGTTTCTCTTTTCTTCATCTTCAGGTGGTATGGATGATAAAGTTGTTACCTGCTAGTACAACAAGTCTCCTTGTGGCCAGAGTACTCAGTGGCATTGCCGGTGCAGGCTGCTTCCACGTCGTTCCTATGTACATCAAAGAGATTGCCCAGGATAACATTAGAGGCACATTAGCGTCCGTAGCTGCGTTGGCTCAAAGTGCTGGTGTTCTTATTATGTATGCGTTGGGAGGGTTCCTGGATTATCACACGGTGTTATGGGTCGTTGTTGGACTCCCAATCGTGACCTTTGGGGTCTGCTTTAAAGCTCCTGAGTCTCCATCTTTCTTAGTTAAAGTGGGAAAGACAGATGTAAGTTTGAATCGGATTACTTCTTATCTCCTTCCACATTTTATTACCCTGTTAGCATGTTTGAGTTATAATATTATAATAAAAAAATTGACTGATTTACATTTTCTCATGATATGTTTTTTCTATTATTGTTTACAGGTTGATTAATATGTGCATATTGTGAGTATTCTCTAAATTGTAGGAAGCAGCCGCTACGCTAGCATTGCTGAGAGGATTGGATGTCGATGAAAAAGAACTTCAACAAGAGCTTAATGTTATTAAACAATCCGATGAATATTTCAAATCCATACCTGAAATTTTAATGATTACTGTTTGTGAGTATTGAATTTTTACATATTTTTTTACACATTATTTCAATAGCTCAAAGAAAGAACAATAAATTATTTTAAACGATTTTTTTTTGCAAACTAGAGTGACTGATTTTAAGTGTTTTTCAACTCCACAGTCAAAACAAAGGCATGGCGAAAAGCATTCCTCATCATGATCTTGGTAATCTTGGCGCACGCCACAAACGGAGGCTTCTCTATACTGAACTACGCTGCGACCTTGCTGTCTGACTCAGGAGTACAGATAAGTCCTGACGTGCAGGCTCTCAGCATCCCTATATTCATGATTATTGGCTCGTTGATCACCATGGCTTGTATCGACAAATTAGGAAGAAAGGTTAGTGAAATTGTACATTCTGCATAGAGATACCGAATAATCAGTTCTTTGAACCGGGGAGTAAATGTTTTATTTATTTTGGAACGTTTTCTTATTCGACAGCCAATTTTGGGAACAGCGTTTCTGGCCTCAGCCATCGCCTTCGCTTACTTAGCGACTTCAACTCTGCTGAGGCAGTATGGATGGGCCAGTCCTGGATGGTTGGTGGCTGACGGCTGGCTCAACGTTGTCATGATGATGGTGGCAATAGCCTGCTACGGTGGAGGTGTCTCCCCGATGCCAAGCATTTTGATGTCTGAATTATTCAATTTCCAGGTAAGATGGTTTTATGGTTTAACTGGTGAAAGAAATAAGTAAATAACTTTACTCTTCTTTCGACTTTATCATATTAAAAATTTCTCCTGTATCGTGGCTGCGCTTACAATCATTTAAACTCACATAATGCAAACACCCAGACCGGGAACAACAACTAAATAGCTTGTAGTTCTGACAAATATTTGTTCCCTGCAAGAATCGAAACCATGACATGAAGCGCAGTAGTTAATCATACTTTTTTTCCTTTCAGATCCGTGCAAAATTGATGGGATACTTGGTAATGCTGGCATGGCTCACTAGCTTCGTGCAGCTCATCGCCTTCAGTGCTCTGACCATTAACTTTGGTGCTCATGTGGGATTCTACATGTTTGTCATTATCAATTTGTTTGGAACTGCCGTGGTTCTGTTCTTACTGCCAGAGACTAAAGGCAAGGCCGTAGAAGAAATAGAGAGAGAATTAAGAGGAGATGTAGGGAAAAACATAGAAAAAGATAACTTCTAAAGACGTTGGAGGATCTTCTTCAACATACAGCATTAGTTATGACAATATTTTATTAAAGGGAATGGTATGAAAGGGAATATTTTAGGGTGAATGAAAAAATAATAGTAATTTATACTTTGTATAAATAATTTGTTTTTAAAACTTCTGTTGTTTCATTACTTCCTTTCCAATTACACAAACACTAAGCTGGCATTAAACCAAAGGTTCCCAATGTAGTTTTGATTGTCTTTTTAAATGAAAGGCCGAGATTGTGAAGATAATGATTATAATATTTCCGTTGCAACTTCCCATTATTTCAGATACGGAAATAAAAAAATGTCGCAGGAAAATGACAATAATTATTGTAATATAAAGTCAGAGAAATTATGTCATTCTCATCATACTCATTTCACTGCGAATTATATAAAAGCTCCTGAAGCACGGCAGCACATACATTAGACTCCAAAATACATACATGAAAGAACGTTCATTAATGGATTTTGGTGTCTAATGTTGAGGGTGTTCACAGCTACTTATACATATACAGTTGACGAACTCACTGTCACTGTCAATGTTTGGTCTTTAAATGCCCAAATTAAATCTAGTTTTATTTGATTGCCCTATATACACCGCTATAAATTTATAGTCTCGCGAATACGACGAGATCGTTATTCTCTTTACAGTGGTGTTATGCTCCTGCTGCGGGCTGGTCTACTAATGAATCAATGCCGATCTTAAAACAGATGCTGATAGCAAAGTATGAAAAAAACATAGTGTATAAATAATTATAGCCTAGTGCTAGCAATGATGAGTGAATGACTGCTGCACAGCGTGTCGCGGCGGGTTCGATCCCCGCACGGAACACATAATTGTATGGCGTGCAGGTAGTTGTTCATTGTTATGTTTGTAAACGCACCCAAGACCCAGGAGAAATTCCTAATGTGGGGCGACAGAAGTATACATTTTTGTTATGTTCTTTGTCTTTTTGTGGCTTGGCTGATAAGAATGTTGTGGGAAATAAGCATGGATGTAAGCCAGATGTAGTGTTGGTCCACGAGAGCGTTAACGTAGCGAGACAGAAAGTATGGTACCACCTGATAATTACCACCCTCCTGTGACTGTTAATTTATTATCCCAGCCTGATAAAGTTTTCTATTTTAAAAAAAATGTGGTAATGGTTACCCAGAAGGAGTGGAGATTGGCCCCTCACTCCGCCCAATCTTTATGGTGCGCGAGCAATTAACTTCTACAATCCCTGCAGTTGGAAGATGGAGGATAGAACTCTCAACAAAGGGGCATCCCATCCCGAATTTAAAAGCTAAGGGATGAGAGGGGACCTAGGTAAGTTACTGTTGAGAGTTCACACTTATAACTTACTTGAATAATATCCAGACATATAAAACGAAGAAATAACAACATTAAGCCAAGAAAGACAACAGTAGTACAACAAGAGGACAACAATGATATAATATATAATTATGGCAGGGAAACGTTACACTTGCCCTTAAGAGATTAGTTGATTACAATTACGTTCATTTGTTTGATTCCAATGTACTATTCTTGGCCAAGATTATTGTTCTGAAAACAGTTTTCGTCAAAATCGGCCTCAAGACTCCTTTCAACATATATCGATATTCCTCATACTTTCGGATATAGCCATCCACGCTCAGTTGAAAAATTACATCCTGTATCCAACTCAAAGGAACAGGAGCGGCGCAAACATCGTTCCCTGTAGTAACCTCACTCAGTTAAACTAATTGGACAGATTGTAGTAAACTGCAATGCGGTTCTGAAGCACTTATTGAGTTTGTTAGCTATAAAATTGCGTCTTAGTACTTTCTTAAAAGGTGAAATGGTAGCAGTTCACCGCGTGAAGTTGAAGGTAATTATTTGTAAAACATTATCATCTACTAGGGATACAAACGTAAACAGCAGTCACGATGATTCCGTTCCATTTATTTTAAGATGGTGTCAATCACGTAGAATCAACATTTGCTTAGTTTAAGTTAAAAATATCGTACAGTATTCAACGGTTGGCACAAATGGATCTTTGGAATCTCATAAATTACGATGTGAGTATCATAGCCTGGCTTAAACTAAATCACATATTTTTCTTAACCGAAACCAAAATCAGTCGGGGTCTACAGTCGAACCACGTCATTTGGTTATTGCAATTTTCGAAAAGCGTTATTAATAACTTCAAACTATCTCTTTAATTCCCCAAAGAAAAAAAAACGGTGACACGAGATTGACTGTTATGTTTTTTTTTTTTTTTTTACGTGGTAAAGTCATCAAATGAGGCCTCACACCCCGGGCAGGGCGGGGGAACATTTGTCCTGGGTGGGAATCGAACCCTCACTAAGGGTCACTCTCACTAACCACTAGACCAACAGGCCAGTCTAAAGAATATTGTAATGAATGATTATTGATTAATGAATATTGTCAGAATATTTTATAAAATTTATATTATCACGTTCTATTGACTTGTATGTAATCTGTTGAAACCTAGCAATATCAACCATCCGCGCAAGTGATTGATGCAAATCGTTTAGATAAGCCGCTCGTACCCACCACGGTCGGACACGGACAATGTGCGTATGACGACAGCCTTTTTTCAAATGTCAACCATTTGTTTTTACGTGGTAACATCAACAAATGAGTCCTGCAGCCCTTTTTTTTTTTTTTTTTTTTTTTTATCGTGGTAAAATCATCAAATGAGACATCCAACCCCGGGCAGGGCGGGAGGTACTGTCAGACTTGTACTGACTAAAATCCACGGTGTCCTTCAGTAGCCCTTTATGTTCCGGGGTCACGATAATAGAAATAAGTCCCGCGACCAGATTGACTGTTATGTGCGTGCATGAAATCTTTTTTTATTTGAAAGTACGTCTTGTTTTGTTCATAGACATGTTTCTTTAGACTTGTTCTGATACTTAAAATTAAGCACAGCTTAAACCACGAACCTTTCGTGACAAGATTGCAACTGTTGTAATAGAAGTTGACAACCCAACAGAAACACCATGTTTACTGCTTCCAAATGCATGATCCAGATCACCTGCCATGACACCTTTAAAATAAAATCAACACAAATTATTATCTTGACATATCACGCAGTTCACGACATTATTTAATTTTAAATCTAGATCAAACATTTCAACCAAATATAGCTATCAGCGTCGAGCAAATAATAGTCGTTGGAATTGTGGAACACACCCTAAGAGCAAACTTCTGTTTGTAATAAAAGCACTTTCGCGGAACCATCTGCACGATTCACATCTAGTTTTGTACGAGCCGTACGCGAGTATGTAGCATTTCTGACTTGACTACAAATACGCTCATTTTAAAGTACTTAAATTAATACTCGTTAGTTTGTAATTTAAATAAAATAGTCAAAATGACTTTCAGTGGAATCTCAGAGTCTAAAGGACACACAAAAGTGCAATGGGCGGTCACGATTTTATGTAAGTTTTTTAATGTAAAAATGTGCGCTTGGATATATTAGTATTGTCACTATTGTCAGGTGTTGTGAATGTCAAGACATATTGATAATTCTTGAAATTTGTGATTTGAATGGATTTAGTTAAACGACAATATCAATGTAAAAGTTGGTCCCTCAAGCTCCGTCATCAAGGCTCTAGAAAATTTTAATCAAAATGAATGAATATTAAATACCTTCTTTTTTTAAAAACTTTCTTTCATTTCTTTTAAGGCAACATGTCAGTTCTCACGTACGGTCTCCAATGCGGCTGGATGTCACCCGTGACAAAAATACTGCAGTCAGAAAAATCTCCCACTGGGAGACCACTGACTGACAGTGAAATATCCTGGATAGCCAGCGTGCCTTCCCTGGCGGGTGTAGTTGGAGTCCTCATGTTTATGCAGATCGTGGACAGATTTGGAAGAAAAATTTGTATTATGATTATGGCTATCTTCCAAGCGGTAAGTCTCCATATTTATTCAACGATTAATTTAATATATTGTCTACAGTTTTATAACTCACATCCTTTTTTCTTCTTTACTCAGATGGTATGGATTGTAACGTTGTTAACTGCTAGTACAACCGGTCTCATTATAGCCAGAATATTCTGTGGCATTGCCGGTGGAGGCTGCTTCCACGTCGTTCCTATGTACGTCAAAGAGATTGCCCAGGATAACATCAGAGGCACATTAGCGTCCGTAGCTGCATTGGCTCAAAGTGCTGGTGTTCTTATTATGTATGCGTTGGGAGGGTTCCTGGATTATCACACGGTGTTATGGGTCGTTGTTGGACTCCCAATCGTGACCTTTGGGGTCTGCTTTAAAGCTCCTGAGTCTCCATCTTTCTTAGTCAAAGTGGGAAAGACAGATGTAAGTTTGAATCGGATTACTTCTTACCTCCTTCCACATTTTATTACCCTGTTAGCATGTTTGAGTTATAATATTATAATAAAAAAATTGATTTACATTTTCTCATCATATGTTTTTTTCTATTATTGTTTACAGGTTGATTAATATGTTGTGCCATTTGTGCATATTGTGAGTATTCTCTAAATTGTAGGAAGCAGCCGCTACGCTAGCGTTGCTGAGAGGATTGGATGTCGATGAAAAAGAACTTCAACAAGAGCTTAATGTTATTAAACAATCCGATGAATATTTTAAATCCATACCTGAAATTTCAATGATTACTGTTTGTGAGTATTGAATTTTTGCATATTTTTTTACACATTTATTTAAATTTATTATGTAATAGCTAAAAAAAACATTACATTATTTTAAACGATTTTTTTTGCAAATTAGAATGTCTGGTTTAAGTGTTTTTTTAACTCCACAGTCAAAACAAAGGCATGGCGGAAAGCATTCCTCATCATGATCTTGGTGATCTTGGCGCACGCCACAAACGGAGGCTTCTCTATACTGAACTACGCTGCGACCTTGCTGTCTGACTCAGGAGTACAGATCAGTCCTGACGTGCAGGCTCTCAGCATCCCTATATTCATGGCAATTGGCTCGTTGATTACCATGGCTTGTATCGACAAATTAGGAAGAAAGGTTAGTGAAATTGCACAGACCAACTGCATAGAAGAATATCTCAAATAAAGAAAAATCTCAAATAAATATTGTACCAGATTGTAAAATCAAATAAATAGTTTTATGCGTTCTGTATCTCAGTTTTTATGATGTCGTCTTGCTAAAAATTTAATCATAACTTTTATAAGAATCAGAACAAAGAATATCTTGTTACTATTTACGAACCTCTTATTTATTTTGAAACCTTTTCCAACAGCCAATCTTGGGATCAGCGTTTCTGGCCTCAGCCATCACCTTCACTTACATGGCGACCTCAAATCTACTGAAGCAGTATGGATGGGCCTCTCCTGGATGGGTCAACGTTGTCATGATGATGGTGGCAATAGCCTGCTATGGTGGAGGTGTCTCGCCGATACCATTCATGTTGATGTCCGAAATATTCAATTTCCAGGTAAGATGGTTTCCTATCATCGGGTGAAAGAAATATTGTCAAATTAGTTTACTCTTCTTTCGACTGCCTGATCACAGCGTGGTATGCAACGTAATATTAAGTTTTCCTGTATCGTGAGTGCGTTTACAAACATTTAAATTCACGTCATAATGTAATTACCCAGACCAGGAACAAAAATTGTTTTATAAATCTTATAAATAATTATTTAATCCGTGCTAGAATCGAAACCATGCATGTTGAGTAGTCAATCACTCAGCTACTTTTTTTTCCTTTCAGATCCGTGCAAAATTGATGGGATACTTGGTAATGCTGGCATGGCTCACGAGCTTCGTGCAGCTCATCGCCTTCAGTACTCTGACCAGTAACTTTGGTGCTCATGTGGGCTTCTACATGTTTGTCATTATCAATTTGTTTGGAACTGCCGTGGTTCTGTTCTTACTGCCAGAGACTAAAGGCAAGGCCGTAGAAGAAATAGAGAGAGAATTAAGAGGAGATGTAGCGAAAGGCATAGAAAAAGATAACTTTTAAAGATGTTGAAGGATCTTTTTCACCATACAGCATTAGTTATGACAATATTTTATTAAAGGGATATAGTATGAAAGGGAATATTTTACGGTGTTTTTTTTTGTTACTATATAATATACAATACTTTGTATAAATCATTTGTTTTTATAACTTCTGTTGTTTGATTTTAATTCCTTGGCAATTACATTTTAATCAAATACTAAGCTGAAATTAAAACAAGGATTCCCAATGTAGTTTTGGTTGTGTTTGTAAACGAAAGGCCCAAAAAGTGAAGATAATTTTAAGTTTCAATTTAAAATTCACAGTTTCTCATGACATCTACAGGGATAGAAAGATTTCCTCATGACATCTACAGAGATATGTGTATTCATATTTAAGAGGGCCTAGGGATACAAGTCACAATGATTTTATAATCAAGAAGTGTATTGTACCTATTGCCGCTCTCTCTTCAAGAAATCTCAGAAAGTCAACATAATTATTACACTTTGTCAGTCATTAATATCTCATAGTAGAAGATCGAAACGCTTTCTTATAAACAGTATGTTAATGGCAGTCCCAGTATTTCTAAGAATTGCTTTGTGATTCCTTATGCCTAGCTAATAGGGTCTGATTTCCTGAATCATAACTAAACTTGTAACTAACAGTTCGATACGTTAAGCTCAGTCTTGTCTAACTCACAAAGGAGTTCGTAGTTTGACGGCTGTATAATGCGGCTCATCACTTAAGCAATTGCTCAGTAGTTCAACTTGCTCATTAAAGTGTCAAAACTCGCGAAAAGCTTTATTTTTCACTCTGATAGATGGTCGTTTTTAATGCGATTTATATCAAGTTTAAATATAAGATGTGATGCAAGCAGAATTAAAAAATTACCAAGTGACGAGTGTTTTAAGAGTTTAAAAAAGAAGTTCACTAGACCAATACTAAGCAGTAGTCACTCCGTAGAGATAGCCCGACTTCCGAGTTTTAGGTTGTAATGGGTAACCCTTTATTTATATTGGAGCAATTGGAGTGAAATCTATTTAATTTATACTCTAATGCCCTCGACAGGTAAGACAACAAGAACGTATAGCTATACAATAGAAGTCACAAGCAAATTGTGATGTATGATAATCTGAACGAAACAGACTGTTGGTTATAACGCGGAGAAATAAAGTGTTTGTAGAGCGGCGATAAATCCGAGCGGGGGCCTGGAGGCCGGCCCGGCCTCCGCATAAATCACAGGCCAAAAATGAGGCCTTGGCAATTTCGGCCTAAGTGTGTATTGTCAAATATGCTATTTATTATTCTCGTTACGGCATAACACGGCCACTTACTTTTTGAGCCCGCTCTGGGTCTTGTAAACTGAGCTTTTTGTAACCTGTTTATGTCAGGTTTTAAAATAATGGGACATGGGATAGGGTTAGTTAGTAAGGGAAGCCCACATTATTTTACTTTTCTATAAACCTTTGTTTCGGGGATTTATGAAACGGAAAATTAAGGTATTATTTATTACTTTACTCGTAATTAAGGAGAAAACAATTAAAAAGCAAGTCCTGACTGTATGGTCATGTTGGTTTTCAGTTCATTAATTCAACTTGTTTTCATTTGAAGTTTTCTTTTCTGAGAATAACTTATTTACGTCGAGATTTTGTAAGCTTTTTCCGACCGACCTGAATTATGCTTATTTCCATTTCAGCCTGGCTTTGATCGGTTTACCCAAAATGAAATTTTATTATTTTCCAAGAACTCTTGTTAAAACTCCCACATATTACGGAAATAAGTAATTTTACAAGTAAATGCATCTATATACCTATATGTATTAAAATTTTAACAGGCCTACAATGTTTGTATGTAAAAATAATAATTGAAAAAATCTAATATGGGGTGTTTATTAGAGCCACAGGAAATACAAGCTGATTAGAATATGTTTTGTTTTTAACACGCATAAACGACATCATACAATCGAACGCAGTTTTTACCGATATTTCTAGAGGTCTAACTAACCTAATTAATATGCCTATAGCCTCCGTTTCACACAAAAAGAAATTATACAGATACTTGATTCTAAATTCCTTGCGTACACAGTCGCAGGCAAAAGCTAGTCAATCGTTTTATACGTAGTTTTGATGATGTAATCTTTCAAATATTTGACATTCGGTATTACATTTGCAGAGTCTCAGATCAAAGACGATACAATATGAGAGCACGATGGGTTAACATCGGGTAACGTTAGAAACGGTTGGGGTAACGTAAGAATACGGAAGGGTACCGACACGGTTTGCTATTCTCATTCACAGTGAGTCAGTGACCCACTTTTTGACGATCCCACTTCGATAAGCAGGATTTTGGCGATGCATTTTTTTTTTAATATACGTATCAGCTACCTTCATGCGTCTTAATCTTAGTCCCAAAATAATGGCTGCTTGTCTAGCCTCTCATTGTTTCTATTAGGGTATTTGTGTGTAGTTTAAGTCCTACAGACCTTAGCATGACTTTTCAGGCTTTGTGACGTAAAGTAGACTAAAACTTTAACGTTAATTTGACGGAAAAAATAAGTTATTTAGTATTTAGTGTACTTAATATGTTGCAAGATATTAAAAGTTCTTGTATTTTTTTTTATCAGCATTAGATGAAAAGCTTGAATACTCTTTGCTCTGTATATGTACAAATTACAAATAGGAATTACAATGTGGAAGTTATTAATATTTACACATTGGGCGATCTTATCGCTAAACCACTTGGAGCGACAATGTTGTGAGCTTACATTTCAAAAACAAAATAGTAATCACGAAAATATAAAAAAACTACATTATTTCTTTAAATAAATATGTGATTTTGGAAAGTTTTTGCTCGCTCCTAAAACACCCACCACGAAGCCAATATAATGATTTAAATTAGAAACAGAAAATATTAAAGCGCTCCCTATTCATATAATTATGAATTAAATGAGCATAAAAATAAAGTTTATTTTCGCAAAATTAACAAACTCATTGAAATGTTTATCCTTTAGTCAAACGAGTGAATGCGAACGTAATTACCATATTGAAGAGATACAAGAACCCGGATAAACGCGCTCTCTTTCAAGTGAAATAAATGTGTTCCTCGAACTGCCACATTACAGGATCTACAACATTATTCAGAGAGGATAACAAGATACATTGGAAACATAATAGAAGACCGCAACTCTTCGAACTCGGTGCACTGTAATTTACCATAATATAAAGGTATTCGAGATAGCACTGAATACGATGGTAAGAGAAAAGTTTTTAAGCTCTATACGTCAGAATAAATTAGAGTCATGTCATCAATTATTATGTTCTAATTATTTTATTTTTTACTATATAATTTCAACATGATCATGTCCGCGGGGCAGACATGGCCAGAAATTGCCCGAAATAGTTTGGAAGGAGCAAAGGAGGAGGAGGGGAGGAGGCCTTTGCCCAGCAGTGGGGCACAAGACAAGCTATAAAAAATATTAATATTTCTTTAAGTTTATTTTATTTGCAAAAATACAAAGGTATGTAAAAGTAGATTTTTTTTTTAATTTTTTTTTTGTTTTATAGTTTTTGTACCCTACCACAGTGTTGTCTCACACTCGAAAGTTGTTTTGTATGAAATGAAAAAACGATGCAGGTATCGCAATGGTAGGATTCCTTATTTTAGTAAAATTATGGAAAAAAATACACAAACCAGACTGACAGTAAAACGGACAGGGGTATTACAACGTCTTAGCCCCTTCGTACACTAGGCGACGCAAGTCTCCGATACTCTACGATATTGATATACATTGACGCGTGCCTGTGTCCGAACCTCTATGGATTTGTATTCCGATAGTCGCTTGGATACCGAAGTCGCAAGGTATCGGATACCGGAGTCGCCTTGTGTACGAAGGGCCTTAAAATCACGCTTGTTCCAGTGAGTGAACGAGATGGCGCTAGACGATTTGTATAGCTCTGTCACTTTCACTCGCCTGAACAAGCCTGGGGCCTTAGTCAAACAGCATACGACAGTAAACGACAATCGTTATCGTTCATCAGTCACCAATACATTTTCAACTTTATACCTCAGCGCATAAAGTTGAAAATCTATTGAAGTTCACAAATCGTTTTCGTTTGTTTCGTTCGTTATCGATTAGCAGTTTTTAATTGACTTTCAACTTTACACGCTGGGGTATAAAGTTGAAAATGTATTGTTGACTGATGAACGATAACGATTGTCGCCTGCTGTTTGACTAGGTCCCCTGTACCGTCAGCACGAGTTTTCAGTATTTGAGACGTAAAGTAAACTGGAACTTTGACGACTTCAAATTGACAACTTTCAAGGGAAAAATTGGTTCCTTCTTCGCACACCAGAGGCGCTGTACCATATTTTCATACAATAAACGCTGTAAATACTGGAAAAACTCTGTAAAGTAAAATAGAGAAAACTCGTGCTAGGGGTACTGGTTTTAAGACGTTGTAATACAGCCGCTGATGGACAAACAGCAATACAATTTCTCAGCCACCATTTCTATACGGAACCCTGAAATGTATTTTCAGTTCATACAGCATTTTCATCGTACGCTTGTTAGCAACGTTTTGTCTTTCAGCATTTTCCTCATGTGCTTATCCTACATTAGACGATGTTTTATTGGTGGGCGTAATGTCTTGAGTTATATTGGGGAAATGTTACCCTTTTGGTGAAATATATTGTGGTTTTAGGATAATGATGGTGTTATCGTCTGCACAGATTGGAAGAGTCTTGATATTTAGTAGAAATGTTTTTATTTTAATGCCCCACACTAGGAATTTCTCCTTTGTCGTGGGTGCGTTTACAAACAGTAACTCACATACACAAACACCCAGAACCGAAACAACTATTTGCAGATCATACAAAAATTTGTTCCGTGCGAGGATCGAACCCGTGACACGCTGCGCAGCAGTCGATCGCTGAACCACTGCGCCAACCGTGCCGTCAGAATAAAATAATAATATTCCACAACTATCACACAACGCCATCTAGTCCCAAGCTAAGCAGAGCTTGTGTTATGGGTACTAGACAACTGATAAACATACTTATATATTTGTAAATACATACATACTATAGATAAATTACACCCAGACACAGAACAAATGATCATGCTCATCACACAAACATTTTGTCCTGGGTGGGAATCGAATCCACGACCCCCGGCATAGCAGTCAGGGTCACTAACCACTAGACCAACAGGCCAGTCTAAAGAATATTGTAATGAATGATTATTGATTAATGAATATTGTCAGAATATTTTATAAAATTTATATTATCACGTTCTATTGACTTGTATGTAATCTGTTGAAACCTAGCAATGTCAACCATCCGCGCAAGTGATTGATGCAAATCGTTTAGATAAGCCGCTCGTACCCACCACGGTCGGACACGGACAATGTGCGTATGACGACAGCCTTTTTTCAAATGTCAACCATTTGTTTTTACGTGGTAACATCAACAAATGAGTCCTCCAGCCCTTTTTTTTTTTTTTTTTTTTTTTTATCGTGGTAAAATCATCAAATGAGACATCCAACCCCGGGCAGGGCGGGAGGTACTGAGGGGTCTCGCCCCGGCGCTGCGCCTCCACACGCCACTCGTAGACGTGCTGGAGGGCAGTCGCCTCCAGATCCCAGGGTAGTAATCCGGCCAGCAGGTTGGCCGCTTCGCCGGCGATCGTGCGGTATCCCCGGATCATCCGGATAGCCATGACCCTCTGGCATGCGACCAACTTCAGTGGTTGCGTCCGGATGCTCAGGGCCCACACGGGGGCCCCATAGAGGGCCATGGACCGCACGATACCGGCGTACAGCCTTCGGCAGGAGGCGTTTGGCCCGCTGAGATTAGGCAGCAGTCGCTTGAGGGCGGCTGCTGTCCGGTTCAGCCTTGGGGCCAAACTCAGGAAATGCTCCCTGAAGTTCCACCGGCTGTCGAGGACGAGTCCTAGGTACTCATCCTCCCGATCATCGTCCTCCCGACGCCGATGCGAACCCCCTCCACCGTTATGTGGGACTCGGTCCGCAGCGCGTTCAGGCGGCCATGAAAGCACATGGCCACCGTTTTGTGAAGCGCCACCTCGAGTCCCAGCTGCCGGATCCTTTGGACGACTGTCGCAACCGCTTGTGTCGCCTTGTCGGCCGCCGCCTGGTGCGACACTCCCTGTGCCAGGACGAGCGTGTCGTCAGCGTAACAAATTACGCTGACGCCGTCCGGGAGGTCGCCTCGCAGCACGTAGTCGTAGCCGATGTTCCACAGGGACGGCCCCAAGACCGAGCCCTGTGGGACACCGCACGACATCTCTCGCCGGTTCCACTCTCCCCGGTGACCGGGGTGACTCGGTCACCTCTGGAGCGTCGTAGACGTCGTCGTCGCTGCTGTGGTCCGCGTTTACGCCAGCTTCACCGTCAGATTCCGTCGGAGACGGAGCCATGGGCGGGGGAGTATGCTCCCCTCGCGATGGGAACAGGGCGCTCACCACTTCCTCCACGAACTGAGGCCGGAGCCTCTGCGTCAACGGGGGAGCCCAGGGGCGGAGCTTCGCTCTCACCGCCTTGTAAGGCCGGCCCCATGGGTCTCCGTTCAGAGACTCCAGCATCTCCTCGCGGGCCAATTCCTTGGCCCGAAAGATCGCGTCGCGGAGGACGGTCTTCGCTGCCCTGTAGCCCTCGTATAGCTCCGCCTCTACAGCCACCGCATCCGGAGGTCGGGTGCGGCGCCTGCGGAACCTGGTGTACTGGCGTCGCGCGGCAACGCACGCCTCGCGCAGCGCTGCCAGCTCACTCGACCACCAGTACAACTGACGCCGGGCGCGTCCTTGCCGGACCCGGGGCATGGCCACGTCGCAGATTTCCGACATGGCCTCCCGGAACCACTCCGCCTCGTCGTTGATGTCGGCAGGCCTGTCCGGTGGTGACACCCAGGCCTGCACGATCGAGGCTTCCAGGAATAGCTCCCGGTCCAGCTGCTTCAGCGCCCATCGCGGACCACACGGGTTCCGTCCACTTGGGACCGGCGCGTCTGAGGTCTGGGTGGAGACGTCGAACCGGATATACCGGTGATCGGAGTAGGTCTCCACCTCCTCTACAACGCGCCAGTCAGTGACGCGCGGCGACAGGTCGGGGGTGGCGAACGTAATGTCCACCACCGACTCGCCCATAAACCGCACGCACGTGGGGACAGAACCCCGGTTCTCGATCACTAGGCCATGACCACGGGCCCAGCGCTCGAGCGTCCCACCCCGCGAACGGTCCATGGACCGGGAACCCCAAGCCGGATTTTTGGCATTGAAGTCCCCCAGGACGAGCGCGGGGAGGGAACCGAGGGCGAGGACGACGTCTCCCAGCTCCGTTAGGGAGTCTTGGAACTCGGCGAGAGTTCGGTTCGGGGAGAAATACACGCCGACAACGGCGATCCCCCCGAACCGTGCTGCGACGATCCCGCGCCCTCTCTGTACACGATCGAGGGGCGGGGTACCGGCGGCGGCCGACAAAATTAGGGTCACCGAGCCGTTCAGGTCCGCTACCCAGTCATCTCTGGGCACGACAAAGTACGGCTCGGCGACCACGGCGACATTAATCAACCACTGCGCCATGCTCTGGAGCAAGAGATTCTGAGCAGCGGCGCAGTGGTTGATGTTCGCCTGGAGGAAGCGCAATGGAGACATTAATCGGAATCCATTGCAGCCTCCTCCAGGGCCCCTCGCGGGGATACGGCCACGGCGGCGGCGGCAGCGGCAGCGGAAGCGGCGGCGGCAGCGGCGGGAGTGGCGGTGACGGCGGTGGCAGAGGGCCTACCTCTGCTCTTGGCTTTGGTGGGAGGGGCGCAGGACTTGCCCCCAGCCCGGTGATCGGCCGGCTTGCCAGCCGCCGCACATACGAAGCAGTGCGGCGGGGCGATGCAAGAGCCGGCCTTGTGACCGGGCCGGCCGCAGCGGAAGCAATCGCCGCTGCGGTCAACCTCTGAGGTGCACTTGCACGCCGTGTGGTTACCCACTTGGCAGCGGAAGCACCTCAAAGGCCTGGGCTCCAGCAGTTTCACCTGCGCGGACACCCAGCCGACCAAGAGCCTTCGGCCCTCTCCAATCTTTTTGGCCGCCGTCACGGGGCAGCTGACCGTAGTCGACAGCAGCCCCGCGAAGTCAGAGCGTAGGATGCCCGCCCTGACCTGATCGGCGGGGCATTCCCCAGCCCTGGCCACGGCGGCCACCACGTCCCCCTCCGAGATGGAGTCGTCCAGGCCCATAATGCGCAGGTCAGCGCGCTTTACGGGCCTGGAGACTCGGGCCTCCTCCGCGTCTAAGGACGCCCTGAGCCTTTCGGCCAGAGCGTCAGCGGTAGGGCCGCTGGCCGTGCCGGGGATCGACAGTAGTCTGGCCCCCGTTGCAAAAGGACTGTCAAACTCGTACTGACTAAATTTTACCTTGTTCCTTCCATTCTCTTCTCTTGTAAAATCATCAAATGAGTCCTCCCAACCCAGGGCTGTGCAGGTGGGACTATCAGACTTGTATTGACTTAAATCCACGGTGTCCTTCAATAGCCCCTTACGTACCAGGGTCACGGTACTCGTTAGTCCCAGTGATAGAGGGCCAAAGCCTGCCGGGGTCGCGGGACTTATTTCTATTACCGTGACCCCGGAACATAAAGGGCTACTGAAGGACACCGTGGATTTTAGTCAGTACAAGTCTGACAGTACCTCCCGCCCTGCCCGGGGTGGGAGGTCTCATTTGATGATATTACCACTTAAAAAAAAAAGTGATTGAGATTTAGGTATCAAATAAAAATATTCAAACAAACTCTCTACGAAGATAAAAGTTAACATTATATTATAACTAAATAAATAACGCTCATTTTAAGAAATACAACCGTAAAAAAGTTTTCATTTTATAAAGTTACGTGTGGTTTCTCCATTTCACATCACTTCGATATATTACAATATTATTTTCTTGGAACCCAAAACTTTGTCCATAATGGTAGATAACAGATGTCACGTATTACGAATAATCTACAAAAAGCAGACTGCGTAGGAGTTTCGGATCCTATTAGAAGGATCCCGAGTTTTAAGCGGTCTTTAATGTAAATGTAAGTAACGATATTACATCTATATTCATGATGTTCTGAATAAAAGTTTTTTTTAGGTTTAAAGTGGGCGATAAAGAAAATAATAAAGAAGTTCTAAAGTTTTCATTATTTTATTCTACTTGAAGTCAATTGGCATAAAATGTCTGATATATTTGTGGACTAGTTGCGTCACTTTTCAGACTAAGTATATCGCAATTTAGTACACACGGCTACACACCAAACTATACAAAACTAGTTTGTATTGGTCTCGCTTCATACGATTTTTACACACAATGAACGGTCAGCTAATACTGGTTTTGCATAGCTTGATGTGTAGCCGTGTGTACAAGCCGCGAATTCAATAACAATACTGACGCTTTCGACTTTTTCTGTTACTAGTCATACTAGATCGGGATTAGTATACACTAGTCTAATTAAATTGCGAAAAGTTGTGGAACGGATAATACTATTGAATTCAATGATTATTATTTATTCCAAATGCCCTGTGATTTAAAAAAAAATAGTAGTTTTGATCAAAACAAAGTCACAATAAACATCAGAGGAAAATAACACTTTAGTAGAACTGAGAAATGACAAAGAAAAATGTAAACATTACGTTTTGAATGAAATAAGAATATACTATAATAGAATAGAATACTATAGTATAATACTAGAAAATACTCTTAGATTTTAAATTTAAATACATTTTTTGAGCAGTGATTCGAATAAAAAGAAATATCATTAATAATATACGATGCTTTTTCAAATTAAAGCACGTTATATATAACCTTTAGCATTTTCGCACGTTTTAAGCACTTTCCAACTCTTGTGGTCACGGACAGAATGAAATACGAAATAATTGCTACGGAAAAGTAATTCCATTTTCGATTTTGTGATTAATAAACGAGCGAAACTCGGTAACGATGAAATCAAAACATCTCCGGTCTATAGGGTATCACAAGCTTTTATTTCATTTAATTCAACAACACGAACATGCAAATTTTGGACAAAATATTACAAAAGCCCCCGTTAATTCTGAATCAAGGAATATTAATTCGATTCAAGAGCGCTGCGAACATTAAATATTGAAGAGGTTTCGTCCGATGACGATCTCAGAGTTGGAGAAAAATACATTATTGGTTCGTGAAATCCATCAAAATTGAATTTAATCCATCCTGTGCTGCAGTGATGAATTCATTTTGCCATTTTAAGCCTGCAACCATACAGGTATAATTAAGTTTTTTGGTTAATGATGACACGGATGCATTTCGTAGTCGTCTCTGGTTATTTTTATACGGTAAACTATGTGAAATTCATATCATTATTACATTAACATAGGTTTTTTTTTATACTCTTTTGTTTTTTCTGTACTTATTTTTGAATGTGTGTGTCTATCGTGGTCCCCTTGCGCCACATAAATGTTTTTTCTTTCTTTTTTTTCTTTCTATATCTTTGCTTTACTTATCTTTCGTGTTTTTTTTCTATATACCACATTCCACTGCCGGACAATACCTTTCTCTTTCTCCTTTCGAATCTGTTTTGGGCAATTCCTAACCATGTTTGCTGAAAAATTTAAACTTTCCTATTCTCCACGTAGGAATTCAATGTAATTGCATTACCCTTTGATCAATCGCGTATATTATATGGCTCATCAGTATTCAGATTGGATGGATGAGGAGGACGCGCTCGATCTATCACAGTCAGCGTGATAACATCAGAAGGGTGCGTGAAGGGCGACATGCTCCATTGTTACCTTGAACCCGGCACACACTGCTACAAGTCAAGGTTTTATTGAATCTGTGACAAGGAAAGTGGCTGTTAATACTTACGTACAGTACCCTTAACACGAGTTTACATTATTTAAGACGTAAACTGGAACTTTGACAATTTCAAATTAACAATTTTCAAGGAAAAAAATAGTTCCTTCTTCGCCTACCAGAGGCGCTGTTCCATTTTTTCATACAAGAAACGCTGTAAATACTGGAAAGACTCTGTAAAGTAAAATAGTGAAAGCTCGTGCTAGGGGTACAGTACCCTAAGCATTATTAGTATTTGAGCCGTAAAGTAAACTTGAAATTTCAAATATTTTCAGTATTTGAGCCGTAAAGTAAACTTGAAATTTCAAATTGACAGTTTTCAAAGAAAAAAATAGTACCTTCTTCGCACACCAGAGGCGCTGTTCCATTTTTCATACAAGAAACGCTGTAAATACTGGAAAGACGCTGTAAAGTAAAAGAGTGAAAACTCGTGCTAGGGGTAGGTACAGTATGTCCGGGTGACGTCACATTGTTAAGTTGTTCTGTTAGGGTGACTGAATCGGTCCTTTGAGTCACAACTGTCGGAATGTTGAAGATTCTTGGCAATGATTAAACTTGACCGTCGTGTTCACTTGAGTCGACACACTAGGGTGACATTATTAAATATGACCCAATGAAGTTTTATGTTTAAGTATTTCGGTTGTGTTGTTCAACTTTATATTGAATCAGTCCATCTTAGATATCATCCGGTCAGCGAATGGTTCGTAGCAATGTCTGCTTCCATACAACGTTGGCAACTATTTAGACGTGAGTGTAGGTGAACAATTACAGTTTGACAGTCCAGCTCCAACTAGCAGGACTCATTAGATGAAAATTATTACCATTCCAAAAAAAACTGCGAAGTGAAACCATTGTACGATTCATAATTGGAAAAAGCGCAATTTATTATTCTAAAAAGTACTCTTCAATGATAAAGCAATTAGTTCTAGAGACTAAGAAAAGTCTCCGAGATTTGTGTGACTTTTAATTTATTTTTAATTGGCTCGGTAGTACGCGTCGCTGCCCACCCCTGCACACAGTTTTTCCGCACAATAGCCAGCCTAACATCTTCCTATATTAATAGCTTTTGTCTTTTTTGACTGACTCTTCCCCTTCAATTTCCTCAAAATGATTTGATTTGGTACTTAAACTGTGACGCAATTGTTTTTTTAAGGTTGCACCACCAGCCCTGATACCTCTATTGTGAAGCTCTTTTAATAGAATTATTTTAAGCTCTTTAATAGAATTTCTTCTAGCGACCCCTCTCAAGGGTGACTAGGCAGAAAATTTATTTTTACTTTTTTTGAGTGAGTCCCCTTTATTTCTTGCTAGGGGTCCTGACAATGGGTTTGTGTTCAATACCTTAATGATGCCGCAAAATATTTTTAATTTTACGGAAGTTGGGTGATTTTGCGTGGCTCTCACCTTTGATAGCTATATATCATAGTACTTCATTATAGGGAAAGAAATAAAATTTATGGCAAATTTTCCTGTTTTCCTGCAATTTTCTTGTTTGTTTTCGTTAAAAAAATGGCCAGTGAAAGCACGACGACGTTGGGATAAAATAAAATAAAAAAATACTTTTGTTGTTTTCGGCTATATAAGCAGATGGCATTGTTACCATTGTGGGTATATAAATGAAACTAGTAGAGAGATGAAAAGCTAGTAAAGATAGGCCTTCGCCCAGCAATGGGTAAGATCAGGGACAGGCGGTACAAGATGATATTATTTTTTCCTGCTCGTTCAAATTAATTCGTGATATACTTATAACAACACATGAAAGTTTCTAATTATGATACACACAGAGAAATGGGGTTCCTAGCTACCATCTACGGGATACCTACGCCTGTGCGAAAGTTTTTTGTTCGATTTTTATTTTATCGAACTCGTTATGTCGAATATTCAGTTGTACGATGTTTTATTATATCGATGCTTTATTAGTGCGATGTAACGTTTGTGCGAAAAATCTTTTTACGAAGAACTTTACAGCGATTGCTCATTTGTTCGATAGTTTATTAGTTCGATGGTATGTTGATTCGAAAGATTAGCAAAAAAAAAACAAATTTAGAACTCCAATGTAGGTAACTTATTTCTTTAATAGATTTTTAACTTTGTCACATATTAATCAGAAGGATCATGTTAAATTGGTACAGGCGTCATCGAGAAACATATTTTGGTATTTTACATTTACCATTCATATTTTCAATTTTTTATAATGTTGTTGTATGATTTTCTTAATAAAAAAAAAATATGTGAGTATTTTACGTGTTGTTAATTAATTTTAGGTGCCTACTAGCAAAAGATCTGAGAATTTAAAAAAAAAACTTACGAGCACACTTTCTTTTTGTCTTTTAGTATTTTTAGGGTATCAGGCGATTGGGCAACCATTTGGTGGACTGATATTGTCTACGTAATGTTTGACCGTGTGGTTTGACCCATGTCACAGTTAGGCAGCGGTTTCACTGAGGCGCATTGGAGCGGTGCTGTGCCGTATTCACCAATCACAATGGCTGATGCACATAGCTGACCAGGCACATGTGGTTTTCAAGCCATGAGATTGGTGATTCAGTGGAACTGCAGCCTTAAACGTGGTGAATTTGTTCGTGGTGTAATAGGCGTTTCGAACCAACATACCATCGAACTAATAAACTATCGAACAAATGAGCAATCGCTGTAAAGTTCTTCGTAAAAAGATTTTTCGCACAAACGTTACATCGCACTAATAAAGCATCGATATAATAAAACATCGTACAACTGAATATTCGACATAACGAGTTCGATAAAACAAAAATCGAACAAAAAACTTTCGCACAGGCGTAGGTATCCCACCATCTACATAATAACATTTTACTTACAATAGGTTACTGTAACACACTTTGAAGCCTCTGAAACCTTTGCACTGTTTATTCCAAAATAAAGACAAAACACCGCACTTATTTCATGACAATTTTCATAATTTGTTCAGCTCGTCCAAACAACAAGAAATAAGAAGCAACAATGTTCACGTCCATCTTTTGAACTTGTGACGTCATACGTCAGATATGACGTCTGTGAGATGTGACAGATACGAAGAAATGAATATTGTCTAAGAGTAAACAGAATACTCACTTTTGCCGAGGGAAATTCGCTATGCCTTACAACTGTGTCGAAGTAGACGATAACCATTTGCAACATATAAATAGTATAAGAACTGGTATTTATGTGGCTGCAGGTCAAAACTTAGCCCTTCATAAATTAGGAAAGAAATGACAAAAAACTTCACAGAAGACCAAACGCCTAACGGTGTCGTGGTACTAATTAAACAGCTTACTATGCTTAGAACGTGAAGGGCTATTGAAAGAACATCGAAAATTTTAGTCAATAGGAGTCTGACAGTCCGTTCCACTTCAACTAAGGCGAGAGTAATCATTAATTGGTGATTGTAACAGATTAAAAAAAAACGTGTTGCTGAAAAGGTTTTCAAATTATTTGCTAATTTACTGAATATAGATCTACTCTAGCATTTCACGTATGTAATGTTTCTAACGTCATAAACATAAGTAATACTTTAACTCAATAACGCAGTGATAGACGTTGACTCTGATATTGTTATGAATGTCATTTGTCAGTTCCGTCGACAACACCCGTAAACGTTCTAGCGTACTGGCGTAGTGGCGTACCGTGTGTCTGCGTATGACGTATCTCTGACGTCGTATTACCTCACTAGTCGGGCACGTACGCTCCAGGCAGTTTGTCACATCACTATCGTAAAGGTGTATGACCGTTTATACTGCGGAAAGTATTCACGGGTTTTATTTGGCTATTTCTTTAACAATAGGTGAAATGTGGGTAATATGTAGGATGTTACCTCTATCTAATTCTTCGGCTTTTTACAGCTTTTCGTAATAAATTTACAAAGGTTTATAAAGTAGTTGGGAGAGTAGCTTTTTTTTGCGTGGTAAAAGCATCAAATTAGGCCTGCCACCCCTTACTGTCAGACTTGTACTGACTTAAATCCACGGTGTCCTTCAATAGCTCTTTATGTTCCAGGGTCACGGTGATGGAAATAAGTCTCGCGACCTTGATAGAGTAGCTTCGAGTCTAGATTATCGGCTAACGGCGTATCCTTTCTAACAAGGAACTTAGCAGTTCTTGGTGAAGAAGTGGGTGTATTCCAACAGCTTCCTAAAACACAGGCATATTGATGCATCACCCCACAGCACTGAGGCCCTAGCATGGATTTTCCGGTTTATGTGACGCAAAGTAAACAGTAACTTTGACGTTGACTCGATAAAAAAAAAGTTCTTCAATCGTACACGAAAGGAGCTTTTCAATTGTCCATACAATAAAGGACATCCTCAAAGTAAGCTGTTCGGTAAAACACGAAAATCTTCTAGTAACATTTTAGTATCGTCAGACGCCAACTATCCACTAATTCTGTACAGATAATAATTTTCTCTTTTACATCTCCCGGGGGAAATGACGTGATGGGCTGCCCGCAGTCTGGACCACACAGATATGTACTAAATATAATGTTAGTGGCAGTGAAGCCTGCAGTTCGTTTTTACGGCAGTACTGATGTACGGCAACTCTGTTGCTTACGGCTGCACGTAAAACTTTACTGCTCACACAGTTTATGAAGTGGAGTAAGTACCTTATTAAGATATGATACAAGTTATTTCGCATTTTAACGAGATGTTACTGCCTGAGTCATGAGTGTGTTATTTTTTATTTTAATATTAGTTGGAATATTTATGTGCAATAACACACTAATAGAAAAGAAAGTAAAGTAATAGATACTAGAAGATACGACATTACAATGAGAAGGAATATAATCAAAGTGTTAGTAGGAAATTAGGTGTGGACTCCGGGTAATAAACTGTTTATGACAAACTAAAGTATGTATATAGGGTGAATTCACATGATATACAATATTTGAAGAACAATATACGATGTGAATAATCAAATATTCGGACCATAGGACACTGCAACTCAAATCTAGACACGTGGTAGCGTGTCAGAGCCAAGCAGGCTAATAATACATCAGCTTTGCCGTCTCTGCCGGACCGCCTGAACGACTTGTATCGCGTGAGCATCGACATAAAAGATAAAATCCAAACTTGGGAGAGAAAAAAACTTCAACCGGATTGAAAAAAAAAAATAGGTATAACAATAATATTGTAAAATACAAAATAAAACGCAGTATATTTCGAAATGGAGCCGTCGATATCGCTCGCTGTTTATTTCCGGGGCAACCGCAAGCAGCCGCGACTGACCGCAATCCGATTTCCTGCACTTTTACGTCCTCTCTGTTCCACAGGCGAAGCTCTTTATGTTTTGTATTTATATTACATCAAACATTTCAAACAAGATATCTGAACAACATCAAATAGCAAGTTGTAAAATGTTTCATCAACTTAAAACGCGGGCGAGAATTTTGTTCCGATACTTTGCATGTTGCTTGGGCAATATTTATGCTACTTATGTATATCGTATTATTCCGTTTATTCATTTTCAATCATATAGTTTCATTTTTACATATTTCTTAACAAAAATATAAACCAAATATAAAAATAGTGGTCCGCCAGTGTGGAAGCAGGATCCAAGTTACCAGTGGTTACGGTTCCAGAGACAGGAACCTCCTCACAATACGAGCCGTATAGAGGAGTACTGCCTTCTGAATCAGGCCCTTGATCCAACTACGCTTGCATTATATTTATCGAATAAATGTTCGAATATTGTGTTCTTGAAGTTACAGTTCATGGACAAACAAAACAAAGAATAACTTTCGACACGTTGACAACATGTCTCTAATTGTTAACATCTAACATGCTTCTATGCCAAATTCAATGAGAAATTTAGGCTCTAACTTACATGCATGTAATGCATAATGCATGTAAGTAAAAGCCTAGATTTCTCGACTTTAAGACAACATTAAGTAATAGTACAGACAGACAATTTAAGAAATAAGTGCCTACTAAATACAGCAGTAAATCGTCTGTACACTCCTAACCCATTTCCAACGAGTCTAAGCCAGGAACATAACAATAAATACAAGACCGTACGAAACCTATTCCGAAAAGCCTCTTACAGATCATAATTCATCAAATACACCATTTAAATAATCCAGTTTCAAAATAACACAGGTATTGGAAAACCATTTCTTATTCATATTCCTTTCAATATTTCTGCTTTTAGTTTAGTATTCAACTAGAGGTTGAAAGATTTCGTAAACTCAGATTCAGGTGAAATATTATGCCAAATGTACCACTGGATGAAAGGAAATCTTTTGAAATCAAACTATGAATATTTGTATGACGGAAATGTACTCAAATATCGTGCATTTTTCATGTATAATGTATAGGATGAATTTTCCAAGTGGGCATAGATAAGGTTAACCAAATCCGAATAGCGAATGTTTAATATGCATTATTTTTATTTAAATCATCATCACAATACAAGCTGACCCACTGGTACATAAAAGGCACAGTCTAATATTAGTTTTTTCAACCCATACCAATTAGTACTATATTATGGTAAGTTGCATTGCACACAGTACTGTACACGGTCTAGAAGCTATTGTACAAAAACCTACTGCATAGGATTATGTGCACCTCAATTAAACACCTGTGTTCCATTTAATTTCTGCTAATACCACGTAAAAGGGAAAATTGGTGCGAATGTGGTGAAAGTGTCACCTTTTACCACAAAATTTCGGACCAATTTTGCATTTGAAGTGGGAAAGCCACTAGCTTATTCCGACCAACTACAATCCTCTTCCGCGTCAACTCAGAACTCTCGAACAAGCCAAACATTTAAAGACTTTTCAGCTTATTTAATGAAATTGCAAATTTTCCGTACAGTCGCGTCGAAAGCGATTACCCGTCGGTGTAAGCGCGGCTCATCAGATTTGCGGCGGCCATTTGCATAAATGCATCGTTGTAGTTACTTGTACCTACTGTAAGTACAAAGGCTTCGAGCGCCGCTCTGACATTTATTGTTCAGTGAGAGCATGCTTGCTAGTTTTTATAATAGTGTATCGGAAAAGTTAGATGATTAAGTTAGATTTTTATCGACTGTTGCTCTAGCTTTTCTCTGCATGGAATTATTGGTTGAGTAAAAGCTTTTGTTACCAAGAAAAACCTCTAGACTATTTTTTTCTTTTAGCCTCGTAAACAACATAGCAGACCAAAGCATTTAATTACTTACCTTGTTACATATTGCATTCCGTATTCACAACTTCGTACGAACACTAACAAGTAACCTCATACAAACCTCAACGTCCGTATCAAATATCTCAATACCAAACAACGGTGACACGAGTTCAGGAGTTGTGATTGTCTGCCTTATTAATTAGTTAGCTCGAAACTGTTCGCACGAAGCTCGAAACTAGTTCGGATGCTAAGCGATACAATAATATAAAACAGACAGGTGACTACAGAAAACCATCTCCGCACGGTAATGCTAGCCATACACCATACTGCCTATCGTCCAATCGACATGACGCTGCCGATTGGATCAGGTAGAATTGAGCGTGTGGGCGTGAAATCCACGTAATTGGCATGACAGTTAAATTTGATTGGCTTAATCAAACCGATTTGATCCTGCCGATTGGAACGTGTATGGGGGTCGGTTAGTTTGATTTCATTAGGACTAGGCTTCAACTGAACGTCATGCTGAAACTTTCGTCATGCCGATTGAACGGTAGGCAGTATGGTGTATATAGACGAACAGCCAATTTGATAAAGTCTGAATCGTTATGCCAATTGGAAGATAGGCAGTATCATGTATGGCTAGCATAAGCAAAAACACTGACATGGTGCCGATCGTAACTACGCTTGGTACACTCGTAGCATGGCGCCATAGAAACGGGTACTGTTGACTGAAGAAATTAAAAAGAACTTTATTTTTATCATTATAGAATCATCAAATAATGTGTCCTTCCGCCCAGGGCGGGGCAGAAGGGACAGTCAGACTTGTACTGACTAAAACCCACGGTATCCTTCAATAGTGAGTACGTCGTGTAATCATTCTTTAATACGAATCCTGTTATACTCGTGCAAAATAATAGTCGATTTGTTTCGAAATAACGATTGTAACTTTACCTATTCTTGGCTCAATAGAGATAAATTGGTCATTATTACGCTTGCTGGAAGAGCACTTTTTCTTCTATACGTGTGTGTGCGTTTCTACTCATTGTATGCAGTATCTTCTGTACTTATCTACTTTGTGACACTTTAGAGCAAAGGTTGTTCATATCACTGATTCACAGCGATGAGGCAAGTTACTGACGCTAAGCCGTTGTTGCCAACTTCTTTCACTAATACTATTGTTGATTTGTTATGGTTTTGTTGTTGTTACATGGATTTGTGTGTGTTATTTTATGCTTTTGAATCCAAATGTTTGTAACAAAACGTTTAAGACAAAGGTCACTATTAAATGTAGATAAAATTATCTCCGGTGGACCTCATAAAATCGGAGTAAATCGGGGACTTGTTAGCAAGTCGTTAATTCAGAGCAAAAACAAATTAGTAGCACGAGCTCACATAAAGTTTTCTCTTCGCGAATTAATCACAGCAACAACTACGAAAGAGAAGAAAGAGAGAGAAAAACTGAGGTCATTAGCAGTGTCGCACGTAATCAAAACACATCAAATATTCCAGAACAAACTTTGAGTCCGGAAACTTTGTCCCCAAGTTGTTTATTTGTGAGAATTATTGAAGACACTAACCTAGCTTATGGACCAACTTTGTTTTATTACTTCCTACAAACTTCACGGATAAAATATCAGGCACTTGACAAAATAAAGACCCTTCGCTCCACCATTCGACACACAACGTATTTGTTAGACATTCTTGTTGATTTTGGAAGCAGAAAAATAGTCTGTCATCTGTTTGTCTCAAAGAAAACTGGGTCAGTCTGCTCGTAAAGACGGAGAAAAAGCTTTTACTTGTGCACTATTGCAATATTTAAATCTTATTGTAGCTAGAAAGGAAGGTTCTCTATCAAGTCATCTGTATGTATGTCCCGCATTGTATCCTAAACTCGATAAAGACGATCTTCAATATGTAATAAAACGTATTTCAGAGGAAAAATGTGAAGAGGTAAACGAAAAGCTTCGCCTGCGTCTTAGATATGAAAAATAACGTAAAGCGGAGAAAGAAAATGTTAAAGGAACAAGAAATATTAACCACATGGACGCAAGGAATTGGTTTGTTGAATATTAACAGTCTGCCATTGTCCGAAACTAGCTTGAAAGGAGTTCCTCTGATTCAGTTTCAGAAGTATTCCTTAGCCTTCGTCTTTAATTGGAAGACTTCAAATAAATTCGATTCATCTATTGTACAGTTTCCAACAACTTACAGAACAAATTAAAAGATGATTGCATTACGTTGGTTTATCTGTGAAAATGAAAATGGACCTTTTTAAAATGGATTAAGAGTTAAAATTGTTATTGTTCTTTGTGTCTTACTGACCTTAATGGGAAAGTTTTCACGTGGAGGGTCTGAATGGGATTATTATGACCAGTTGCGAACTGACTTGGCGAACAGCGCGAACACGCCTTCTCCTTGTTAAAGTTTTCAAAGTATCTTACAGATTCGAGAGAAAAAAATCTAATATTTATCTGCTAAAAAAAGGTGTGTTAAATGTCAGAATAACTGGAAGTTATGGTCTGAAATACAAGTGAAATATCGTCAATTATTAGCTTGGAACTGTGCCAGTGAATACGTTCAGATAAGTCTGAACATAATAATTTTCTATTTAATATTGTTTTAACTAATGCCTGTGTTTATATATACATGGAGTACCGACTTCTCCCATGCCATGTTATTAGTCAAGGTAGTTTGACAGGCCTGTTGGTCTAGTGGTTGCTGCTATGTCGGAGGTCGTGGGTTCGATTCCCATCCAGGACAAATGTTTGTGTGATGAGCACGATCATTTGTTCTGTGTCTGGGTGTAATTTATCTATAATATAGAAATATAAGTATGTTTATCAGTTGTCTAGTACTCATAACACAAGCTCTGCTTAGCTTGGGACTAGATGGCGATGTGTGATAGTTGTGGAATATTATTTATATATTATATCAGTAGGCAGGAACTATAGAAAACTACCTGCTATGATCCGTACATACTTCACCAATAAGAGCTATTATAACCCTTCAAAATTATATATTCTTAACCTTGCTATATTCGAAAAGAACCATTTTTGTACTGAAACATTTCATAAAACGCCCAAAATTAAAAATACACGTGTTTTTCCTTTTGAACTTCCAAACACAGGCTCCCGAAACGTACCATTATCTGTAGTACACGACTTAACATCCGGATTAAGACAATAATCCCAGCAAAACAACGGCTGGAACTCAACAATCTTTCCAGGCGTTACCTTGAATAATTCGCAGCAACAACGAATTAAATTATCTGTCTACATTAAACATTCAGAGGCTGTGATGAAGAGTAGCATTAAACTGGCAGAGTTAAAAATGTACGAGATATCGCGAGATTTCTGTACTGAAAACGAGTTTTCTGTAGCTTTTTTCATAACATTTTTCTTGTGAAAGTCCGTTGTTAATATCAGTAGTCTGAATGTTAAAGTACTTTAGGGGTTGGTTACTTTTTCAGGAACAATTTTAGGATTTTCCGCTTCATGTGCTGTATAATTTTAGTCATAGATGGTGTAAGTAAGTAATAATCGTTTTTGAGTTTTGTGTTCGTGTACATAGGTATCTTGTTGAAAATATTTAATCATCATCGGCATTGACATTGGCCAGGTTGAGCGACGACCTGCGAAAGGCGGCAGAGACTGGATGCAGGATGCTCAAGACAGGGCTCAGTGGTGCACATTGAGAGAAGCCTATGACCAGCAGTACATGAATACAGGCTGATGATTATGATAGCATCGACATCCTCCTTTCTCTCGATTTCAAATCTCACCTGAGATCACTTAATGTCACCTGAGCCACCGTTTGAAAATAATAACATTCAAATTAGTTCTTAGGTAGTTTATTTAAATACATCCAATAGGTACATTAATTTTGCGTAGACCCTCAGGAGCTTTCATTTAATATTCTGTTCTAAACACAATTGTATTCCAAGGACAAAATTGTAAGGTTTCATTTCAGTATGAGTTTGTTTTTAAATGAGAACTTATTTGATGAATGTCCGTAATTTAAGTAACTAGGGACACGTTTTTCCCGAAAATTAAATGCGGGAGTATTTTAGGAAGTCAAAAAGGTTACCAGTGCTCAACGCCCGGGAAAATACGAGCCGTGATATAAAACCCAAATTAAAGCCGTTTTTAACTTCGCAGAAAGAATATTACTGTGAAATAAAATTGAAGTTTAAATGCTTTATATTTTCATGATTTTAACAAAAACCTTTTATGTTCCACGGCGTGTGGCAGTGATTTTAAAGCCTGCCTATATAGCATTCTTTATTCATGTTCAACGTAACGTGCTTTATGGTGATTTAGTAAAGATTTTTTTCTGTTCTCCGTTCAATGATAAGCTAAAATCGGCCTCCTTTTAATAAAGCTTGGCAAGAAAGAGTCTGATGCGGTGACAGTTGAACGAAACGTTTTTTTATAAGTCATCTACGAGAACCTTCTGTGTTAAAAAACAATTACATTACGTTATTTCAATATTTTCTACATTATTTCGCAACGATCAGTGCATAATTGTTTATTCATAATGAATAAAACGACTAGTAGCGACCTCGTTTTTTTCACTCTTTTTTGCGAAGCTGTACAAAATTTGGCAAACCTGAATTTCGATCAGATGTTGGGAAGCCTTTAAACTATTTTTCAAAAAGGATTTTCAACCATATTCTTTATTCTCAAAGGTTCTTCTCATCTTTTAAAAACGTGGAAAAATATTGTCATAAAGCTTTTATTTCCTAGAAACCTTTCTTTCATGTCGTGTCCAGTTTTTGTTTTCTGTCATTTTATTAAGTAGTAAGCCAAATAACAAACATTTTTAGTGACTAAGATAGGAGCGTTACTAGGAAGTCACTAGGCCAAGAGAGGCGGTAATCACTTAACCTTGATTTTTAAATAAACTTGAAGCTTTATTCATGACCGCCTTGATCATGAAATTTAAACTTTTACGAAGATGAATTTATTGTAATTCTTTTGACAGCTTGCAGTATATGAATCATTCATTCATCATCAGCGTATAACGTTCCCACTGCTGGGACACAGGCCTCCTCTCTTGTGAGATGGAGTGGGCCATAATCCACCACGCGGGCCCAGTGCGGATTGGCAGATGTCACATGTCTTCGAATTTGATGGTTCTAGGACATGCCGGTTTCCTCACGATGTTTTCCTTCACCTTTTTGAGAGCAGTGGTGATTAAATAAATTACACAAAGTAATGCGCCAGGCTGGGTTCGAACCCACGACCTACAACTCGTAAGTCGGGACCGATACCACTGGGCCACCACTGCTCAATATAACCAATGCTCAATGTATATGAATACCCAAATAAAACTCAAACAGTTTCCAGTCGTGTTATCCAATGAAAATGAAAATATATTATATTTAGTAAAAATTCAATCTGCTTAACAGTTATCGGATATTTTTTGTAATATTCGTTGTAGGTAGTTACCTAGTCTTGTAGTGTAGGTGAAACCCCGAGTTTTAACGAGAGACGTCCAGCCCCGGTTTAACGACAGGTCAGCAGTTTGGAATCAAATACTTAGTGGTCGTGTAATGATCGTGTTCCTACTTTTATTGTTTCCACGAACGTTACGACAGAATGTTGTGAATTTACTTTGTGACGTATTGTCCTTTTGCTTTGTTGGAAGTTGTAAATGTGGCAACATCCTAAGCTTTTTTGTTCTATTACAAGAATGTACAAATTTTTTAAGGTACATTTTTTTGGAGTAAAAATACCGTTAAATAAGTCTTCCCTCCCTGAGTGGAGACTCTGTCGGACTCTTACTAACAAAAAAGATTTTTTTACAAATGTTAAGTTATACCCTTAACATTTAAGTTCTTTTGTTGTGTGTACGTTTTTCTTTTTTATTTCTTTTTCCTTTTGCATTGCATTCTTTGCATTTCAAGGCCACGGTACCCATTTAAAACAGTCTCGCTATCCTAAAAGGCGTTTGGTCTCGGACTTTCCATTGCTCGCCGTCCATAAGTACGCGCTTGCGCTTGCCATCTCCCGCGGCGACTTGAGGTGGTAGATATCCTCTAAATCACGCCCTCAGCTTCCTTCTTTGCTTAGGTCTATCTACTGCTTTGGACAAGGAGGTGACTGCGCCCTTTACCTTCACTTCGCAATTTTAGCCAACGGCTACCTATTTATTAAAAGAACCAATTTATTTTTTTTAAATTGACATCTTACGTAAGGTAAATTTTTAACATCTTATGCTATTAAGATAAACTTCTTTCTTTTCTATTTTTAACAAAAATACAAAAATGTCTGGTAAAATAATAAGGTTCGCTGCTCAGCGCTGCTTTGTGAAACAGAATACTTCTCTGCTGCACATCGAGCAAGGTATGCAGAAAATATTCTAATATTCAAGAATGAAAGGAGCTTGTATATGAAAATGTTTAGAAAATTCAAGAGAACTGAAAAAGGCATTTTAATTTCCAACAAAGTTTTACAAAGGCTTCAAAATTTCATAAGACCTGCTCTTATCGATCAAATCGAAACGACGTAAGTGTGTGTCCGATCTTTGGCGCACAGCCAACGACCAATTACATAATTATTTGGTGTTTATTTCTACTGACCGATATTGGTCCAATATATTCAGGAGTTTGAAACTTTGTAATCGTATACAAGTAACTTGTTGCTTGTTATATGTGTTTTCCCCGCAGGCGAACGTTTTCCGAACCCAATGGCAGTTTATCTCTTTTGGGTACAAACTTCCCGTCGTTCATTCAAACTTCTGATAGAGCCCAAAACTATGTAAGCCAATTTAAAACTTAAGATTCAAAACAAAAAGTTTAATTTGTAATGACTCAATGTTTTGCGATGTCGATAAAATAAATGGCAAGCAGAGTTGTTGTAAATGCCGCCGTGATTGATCGTCGCCAAATATAACGCTTTACGAATTTATTGGCGGCACAAAGGACGCCTGTGAGCCACCAGCCACGAGCCCTGAGCCAGTCACGTGACATGGCCTGACAGCCCGCCTCCTGTATTAAAATATAAAGTGGATCTGAAATTGAGGTGCACGGGTTTGTTGTGAGGCTGAAAATGAAACCATAAACTCTTCAAACGAAGCCGTTCTGATGGAATAAACCAACATAGAGCTATTTTTCAAATACGAATTTTACAAAAATAAAAATTGACATCTAATTTACATACGAGTAAAACCTTTTCACTAATTAAATTAACTTTTTATTTATTCAAAAGAAAACTTTTTTGAATTTGTTCTACATTTCCCCAGGAAGTGAGATCAAAGGGTTGCTAACACACGAGGAAACAGAACGCGTTTGGTTCTGTTCGGCACGTCAATCGCGCGGTGACATTTGATAGCCGTCGCGTATCAAACGTGCCGTTATTTGAAACCGCCGCCGGCAGACGTGAATTCTTTGACATTTATCTTTGCCGCTGTTCGTCCTATATTGACGATGTTTTGAAATATTAGAATAGTTACGGAAATGAAAAGATTTTCTTCATTTTGCATTGCATGAAAGATATTGCAGAATTTGATAGATAAAAGAATACACCTAACTTATTCGCTCTTCAATGCTAATCTCTAACTTTTACGTCTAGTGAAGGTTGACTAGTAAATAATGCCTTGCGGAATTAAGTCCGTTTGTACCATAATTATATGTAAAAGAGTAAATAACTATTTTACACAATGATGCTAACAAAAAGAAGGGTGTGTCGATAGTATCACAGATTACTTCGAATAAACTAGTTGTCAATGTCTAACATTCAGAGGGTCCAACAATTTCACGCGTCACAAGTCTCCAGATTTTGTGGGGAACATTGAAATACATTGGCGACTGTGTTTAGCTAGGAAAGTGAACAAACATTGGCTCGTCGAAAGAATAATGTTTGACCAAGGGTCGCTGCGTCAATATTTGAGAGACATTATATATAGGACGAGACTCTTCACAAATGGCTGCGTTCGTCTACATTGTGTTTTTATAGTTTTATGACTATTTTTAATCTTTACACTTAATCTACAAACCCCTTTGTGTAGTCCCTTTTTATTTAGTTGGTAAAATCATCAAATGAGTACTCCCACCCCGGGCAGGGCGCGAGGGACTGTCAGACTTTTACTAATTAAAATCCACGGTGTCCATCAATAGCCTTTTATGTTCCGGGGTCACGATAATGAAATAAGCAGACTTTGGCCCTCTAAAGCGGGGCCCCGTCATCATGCTGACGCTCTTTGAGGCGCGCGTGGAACACAACGTTATTTATTATACAATATTTTTGATTCTGAAACGATTCGCCGATGACCGGTTCACCATTGGACGTTTCGTCGACAGGACGATTCACTTATGGACGTTTCACCGATAGACTCTTTCACCTAAGGACTATTCGCCGACAGGACGATTGAGGACAGGGCGGGAGGGACTGTCAGACTTGTACTGACTAAAATCCACCACGGTGTCCTTCAATAGCCCTTTATGTTCCGGAGTCACGGTTATGGAAATAAGTCCCGCGACCCCGGCAGGCTTTGGCCCTCTGAGAGGGGGCCCCGTCATTTTGCTGACGCTCTTTGAGGCGCGCGTGGAACACAACGCGCCGTCGACCCGGATGGTGAATCCCCTTAGAAGGGATAAAGCAACAAAGCAACTGATAGTTTTAACTGATAAAAAAGTTTTGCTATAATTGATAGCAGTATTTTTTTCCCTATGATGCCCCACTTCTGGGCAAAGGCCAATTACTCGACCAATTAATAAAAATTCGGAGAAGTTATTATTCGCACACCCAACCAGTTAAACACGTTAGTATTGCAAAACAGCATTACCAAGTAAAGTATAATGACGGTAATTTCCCCGGGGGTCGCCAGAGATAATCGAGTGTCGCTCATAGTGATGTATAGTAGGCTTCTTACTTACTTTTGTACTGGATGTCACAGAATAGGCACGTGACAGAAGCTTTCCTTCATAAAAGAGAGAAAAATAAGGCAATCAAAAGTTAATTAACCAAGACGATACTGATTGTGCATGACATCAAAAATTTTACCCAAATGCTTAAGAATACTTGCTTATCCGATAAAAATCTCGTGGTCATTAGTATAAGTAACTCACTCATTCAATAGTCATTTTAGTTTTGACAAGCAGTGTGTGAAACGGGGTGTTCCACGTGGTTTTACTCAGCTCGCTCAGCTCTGCTTGGCTCCTTTTGACCATAGCGTGATGCTTTATGGCCTTCATCGATCCAACATAAAAATATTTTTTCAGTATTTTCTAAAATTAGCACGTTCAACCACCTGAATCAACAAACTCTTCATCCTTATAATATTTGCACATAGTATAATAAATAAATAAATATTGTAGTTAAAATAAGTTGCCGTATGTTAATGCCTATTAGTGCTTGCGCCTGTCTTCTTTCGTTGTCTAAACCCAGCCTTCTGTGTTTATCTGTTTTGTTGACTCTGGTATCTTTTGCCAGAACAATTAGCTACATAACACGCCTCATGGGGAATCATACGTTTTCCGACTATTATCATCTCATAGTCCTTTATTAAGATAAGTACCAGCTGGTGCTTAATTAATATGCTTAGAATTAGCATAAAAGCAGCCTGTGTCTAATGCTGCCCTACCTGTAACACAGGCCTCCACTTTGAAAAAAGGAGTAGCTGTAATGAGTCACGCAGGACCAGAAAAATACTCCCAGCTATAGATGAACGACCTTAAAAGTTGTTTAGTGATGTGTAAGGTCGAGGATAATGTATATTTTTAAACATCAAAACAACTGGAAATAACATTAATAACGTAATCTTAAGGTATTTTCTATTAATCTGCCTACACGAAAATCGCACTATTTCAAAGAAACTGTAGGAGTTATGTAACATTAAGTGATCTTTTCTGTTTGTACACCTACAAATAACACGGCAAACAAAGTGAAATTGAGATCCTTAATCCTTAACAATGACCTATTAATAAAATTGAACAAATGATATCGATTCATCTTAATAATAATCTGAGTTGGGAATAGTCTTAAATAAGTTTTGTATTTCAAAAACGGAATTCATCAGGATTGAAATAAGGAACAATGTTATGAATCACATAACTTTCACTATCGTTATTAGGTATTGATGCTGCTGCCCATCCTCGCCCTGTGCCATTTTAGCTACGTCAGGTAGAATGGTTACCTATACCACCATTACTCGGTTCTGGTACCTTAGTCGGCTCTGACTACACTTGGTACAAAGGAGGATACTATTCTAATCTGCCAGTATCCCATGGCGAAACATAGTTTACTAGATCTATTATATTATGTATATTTCACAAATTCTAGTTCATTATATCCATATTTGAATCATCCATTTTATTATTTGCAGCATCATTTATTTTTTTAAATGGCCGTCGTCAACACAAGCTCGCACGGCATGCATATCGTCTCGGCTTTATTAAAAAGTCCTCACATTCAGACCGCTCGGCACACTCGGGCACATGAGGCGACGCGTGAATGGTAATGTTGGCACTATTATGTCACCTCTAATGTGCATGGGATGTCTAATGTTATGTACTGTGGAACTTGAGAAGGTTTAGTTCTGACTGTCATTCTCCTTCCAAGTTACTAAAACAAAATTGAAGCGTTAAGTAGGCCAGATAAGGGTATCTAGATTTCTATAGAGAAGAACCCGCGAAAAACTCCACTTAGGTACAGCCTTTTTCAGAATGAAAGGTGTCGTATTGGTCCATCTGATTACACTTTAACTCTACATACAATTTAGTGTTACTAGTTCAATGAGTTTCAAAGTTAGACATTTCCATTGCCACTGGCCTTTAGGTGTGCTTTCAAACGATAATTTAGTTTGAATTCAGCTCTTATCACAAATGAAAATCTATTGATATCGGACTGAATGCATCTATTGTTATAAAGTTGATAGAATCACATACTGCCTTTATGTCACCCGTGGGGAACACGGTTGACCCAATCCCGCCCGCCGCGTGACCTCCGGCACTGAATCGCACGGCAATTTAAAACTCTCCACATTTTGCTGACTGTGACGTCAGGCGATATTGCAAGTTCAAGAAGTGAGGAAAATTCATGAGCGAGCAAAAGTGAAATTCAGTTTTTAAAATGTTCACACAGTCTGAGCGCGGGTTTCATGAACAAATTCTAGAAAAAACATTCAATTTCATAACAGTACGAAATAAAAACAATAAATAATAAATTCTCGTTTCAGCACAAAGAGCACGCTTAAAATGCGATTAAATTCTGTAAAGCTCCAACATTTTAATTATTCTTTGTTAGCAGTACGAACATACAATATTAAAATAGCTCAGAACAAAACACGGCTCGAATGTCTGTGTAATAATGTCCGAGTAAGCTCTTTTATGACACTAAATTCCTATCCTCATTATGTCATATATCAGGGTGATGCATGGCCGGCGAAATATCACTATCCTGGAACTAATGACCTACCACGTGTCGCGTTCAACTCCTTTCAACTTTATGATGTGAGCCTTAAGAGTTATTTTAAAATGATTTGGTGGTAGAATAAAGTTGGTTAGCACAAGTCGAGGAGGCCTTATTGTCGCTGAATAGTGAAGCTTTCATCTAGTAATTTAGACCAAAATCTGTTATTATGTTCCGGTAGGTCACGTGGGGAGCGTGGGGACCACTGAGCGGCTTTTATTTGAATAGGAGACCATGTGACAACGTGTTAACGAACTCGCTATCCCTGTGTGAATTAACAAGTGGATTCATGAATAGTTTTGGCATGAAATAATTGCTTGTTTACATATTTCATGAATGTGATTTGCCATTTTGTTCAGAAGATAGAATACGTAACAATCTTTTCGTTTCATAATTTTTTGTCTATATCAGTGAAAGATTTATTGGGTTTAATTATAAACGATTCTACATTGATAACGAACTGATAAGCAGAATTATTCATACATACTTTTTCGTGATTAACAATTAAACTGATATCAGACGCTTCACTCGAACGATGATGGTGTTATCATGTTTCACTTTGAAAAACAATAAAAAAACGACCAACCAAATAATTTCAACACAGATATTTTTTTACTTATAAAAATGACTTCCTTGGAGGGTTATACGGCATATACTTACTAATTTTGTTGCCACAGACGTCTGCCCTACGTCATGTTTATTTATTCACCTGTATGTAATCTGAACAACCTTTCCTGGTTCCCGAAATAACTCGCGTGTCTAACATAACATAATTATACAGAACTAGTGTAGTAGTACTTCGCTATGCATATAAAAAATGTGATAAATGAACAATCGCTAGACCAATTTTATGCAAACTTCACATAAACTATCTACTAAATAGTCCTAATAAAACTTAAACATTTGGTTTGGATATGTGAGCCCGTTCTTGAGTTATAAAATTACAATGCAAAGTGGCATTGATTTTTATGTTATTGATTGATGATGAATAAACATGTAGTATACGGTGCATTGGCAAGTGGAAGGCTGGTTAGAGATAATACATAATAGTTGGTAGTAAAACCTGAAACCTTAAAAAAACTGATAACTAAAAAAAAAACAAATAAAAACCTTGAAACCTTAGAAAACTCTGATAAAATACAGAAAATAGTTCTTTGTCTATTGCAGGAAAATCCTTTAAGAAGTATATTTATAGTTTGATTGTAAAGTGTAACAAAGACGAGATTAGTTCGGAACTCTTTGTTTGCAATACGGTCTCGCATTTTGTCGGTTTTTATTTATAACCAACAAAATGTTTCACGCTGGCGACTGTCAAAATACAAATGATATAAGGATTATTTACATAACTTTAATTAAATCGCTTTTAAAACAACCAAACTGAATCTTTTGTGTCATCGCAATGGCGGGGCTTAAATTAAAATAATGTAATTAATTTGATTTTGTGTTTAATTGAAATAACGTGTATATTTAAAACGAGAGCAGCGTTTGTTGATACATTATGACATCACTGTGTCTGTTTGTTTGTCTGTTGCGAAATTTCATTCGATCAAATTCACGAATACGGGGTTTAACAGGGAACAATTACCTATAGAGACTGCAATAAATTCTGTGAGCTTTCATTCTCAATTCTTCCCTCATTCCATCAGCCATTGAGTTACGGAGTTGAGAGCGAAAAAACATGTTCATTTATGTGAAGTTGTCAACAGTAACACGAGTGTGCCCATAACACAATTAGCGGCACGTTGTTTCACATAAATAATTGATGCGACCAGCGACACGGTGCGACACGACACGTTTGAAATCATTCAAAATATTGAATTGAAAAAAAAATTGTTTCACAGCTTACAATCATTTAAAATTTTAAATTATAGTTTTTGGAAAATGATTGTATATTGATTTATTAGAAGTTTAAAATGACAAACTAGTGTCGTAAGCAGATGCAACGTCACGTTGCCTGTCCATGCATTATAGATAATGCATTTGTGGCTGCTGCTGTGACGTCCGTGCTTTATTTATAATGCACGAGCCAATTCTTTTAGAATGAAGTTTTTTAGACTGGACGTAAGAGCTACGTCTTTAATATTTCGTAGACGTATGAGTAGTGAATTGGGAATAATAAAACACCAATGTCCCGCGAATTTTTTTTTATTGGTTGGTAATACAAACTGACTAACTCACGTTCGTGCATTAAAAATAATGCAATGCTGAAATTCAGTAAATTCAGAAGTTTTATTGAAAATCATTTGTATATGTTTCGTAAGTTTAATATATAAAATGAAAGTTTGGCCGAAAAAAAAAATTGGACGTCACGACAACCTTATCCAAAATACTCTGGACAGGCAACGTGTTAAAAAAATGGTGCATTGTCATAGAAAATTTCCCTATCTTTTTTTTGTGGAAAGGAAAATTCGAAATAGAATTCGAATAGGGGCAGGAATTGAACAGGAATGTGATCTTTTGATGTGTAAAGCGTTACAATTCGCAACGCAGGTGTATAGGCATAGAATATAATTTAAAGATATGTTTTCTTATTGTCAATTTATCATGAGCATTACAATAATTCTGAAAAAAATAATTCTCATTTCCAGTCCAAACACTTTTAAAACTTCTTCCAAAATAATAGTTTATTCACCGAGTTCAAAGGTCACGGCCGCTCAATCTCTAAATCAGTCGAGCACTTTCATAATGAAAACAACCTTCAAAGCCTTTCCAAATTAACAAGCCTGAGAATTAGACTAAACAATTTAGCTGAATCCCGAAAGCCGTACCCGAGGCGACCCGAGTAAGCCCGACCAGGCTCGAGTAAGCCCTACCAGACCCGATTCGACCTAGTCTAAGGAATCCCTCTCCACACAATGTCGTCAATATAATCCATTACTTACTTAGCCCACAATACCTTATTCCTTTCCACTTTTGAAGGTTCCGTACCCGTAAGGAGGACTCTTATACTAAGACTTCGTTGTCGGTCCGTCTGTCCGTCAGTCACCAGGTTTTATCTCATGAACTGTGATAGTTAGACAGTCAAAATTTCGTGGATTATGTCGCTATAACGACAAACTAAAAAACAGAATACAATAAATATTTAAGGGGGCTAAAGAGTGCCTTTCCACCAGAGATGTGCTATGTATAGCTGTGCTGCGAGGATGTGAAAGCTGAGCTACGAAACTGTGTGACCTCTTCCACTGGTGCTACGCTATGTAGCTGTGCGAGTAAGATGTGCTATGAAGATGCGCCGCCACAAGGTAGCTGTGCTACGAAGATGTGAAGCTCGAGCTATGCGTTGTGTCGATAGTAGGGAAGACGAAATATAGCACGCAGCTATAATAGCACCCAGCCATAGCACGCAACCTTAGCACGTATCCTTCGCTGGGCTAGAGCCGTTACGCAGTGGGTGCCATTGCCGAGGCAAGTCTAGAAAATGCTGGCGTGACGATCTAGACGCTTTCGTGAGAGGTTGGCCGGTGAAAACCGCACAAAGGGAAGAGTGGAAGGTTATATGGGGGAGACCTTTGCCCAGCAATGGGACAATTATAGGTTTGACAAAAAGTTGAATTCGTTTCCACTAGTGCTGTTCTATGTAAACAAATGAATATGATTGGTGGATATCAAACGCATCCGTAGCAACGTAGCATAGCACATCTCTGGTAGAAAAGTAGCCTAAGGGGGTGATTTTTAAGGAACCCTTCATGCACGCCCACTTGGACGGTTTTTTAAGAATGTTCTTATCCCGATCAAAATGGAGTCCATTGAAGAGGGTTTTAAAAATTACCTGAATTTGAATTCGATTTGCGCCGGCGGGTACTATTTGGGTTAAAAGGACCTTTTCGCCGCTACTTTGAATGTTAGCTACCTAAGTTGATTAATGAGATTTATTTAGGCACTGAGGAATGTATTTCATGTTTTAGATTTTAGAAAGGCTACGTGATATGATTAATGATATTAGTTAGCAGAAATAATTTACTCTATTTTAGTAATACAACAGAGAACAATTTTTAGTTTTTTTTATTTATATCTATCTATATATATAAAAATGAAACCCGTTTTCCGTTGTCACGACTTAACATGAAAACGGCTTGACCGATTCGGATAATTATTTTTTTGTTGTGTTTGTAACCATCGGGACCGGGTTCTCCACCCGTGCGAAGCCGGGACGGGCCGCTAGTATTAGATTAGATTAGAATTGTTCAAAGTTATTAGTAACTACATGAAACTATTGCACCGGTATGTTGACGCCTGACATAGGTCCGCGTCGGTCCTGGATGTTTCGGGAGGTTTTATTCATATACAAAAGAAAAAAGACTTTCCATGGAGTTTCTTGCCCGTTCTTCTCCATAGAGATCTACTACTTAGAACGGGCATCTACGGTACTCTCACAGTCTTGTGACTGGGACTGTAGCACCATAACTTTGTAGTATTTAATTATATTTTTTATGTCTTTGACAATTCAAAAGTGCCTGTAACTGGTCTACTTGAAATAATATAAATGCATTTGATTTGATTTTAATTTGGTTAATTAAGCAGAAAACCATCGACGCAAATACATATTCCTTCCAAAAAAAATTCCAAATTAGACAGCACGTGTAGACACCTAATAAAGGACTTATTCTAACTTTGGCTTCCTCGTGGCGTGAATTACAACAATAAACTCCTTACAAAAACTTCTCATTGATAGTTTATTTTCGTACATTTCATAAAGCAGCAAAAGGGATTATTTTATTTTAAGACATGTTTCCTTAAGCAGCTTACACTCTATTTTATATAACTGTGTACGAATTGTAAGAACGAATAAACGTTGAGCAGTTATAAAGCTGATATCAGATGCTTCACTCGAGTGAATGTTCATTTGGTTACGTTTCACAAACACTAATATTTTTACTTTACATAACATTGGAAATACAATGTTTATCTGCTCATTATAATAAGTAATGAGGTTATTTAATGATTTCAAAATAGTTATGATAAAATCCAATATAGTTAGATTGAATTACAAATGAGTAATGAATTCGCTAGTTTTTCCCCATAAATGGCTTATAACTGACTCAAGGGACCAGCATTTATTTCCGTGCAATAGTGACATACCTACATACATATAAATTGTTATAAATTCGCCACAAAATTATTTCCCCACGAAAACAACTAGGTATAAAGGTGCAACCACACTCATCAGTCACGTCACCGCCGTCGGCCCGGTTTAACAAATAAAATGTTTCTACACTCCTATATTATATTTGTTCCCACATGTCAGTCACCGACCAGTCACCGCCACTTGGTCTATCAGTCAAGTCACCGATCAGGCATATTTCCATTCAAGTTTCATTCGGTGACGTGACGTGACTGATGTGTGTGAATTTACGCACCTTTAATTAGCCAAAGGTTTTTGTTTAATTTATTAATGATTATTGTAAATTCACTCCATTTCTTTTTCAGCACGGATAGCAGAACAATTAAATAATAAAATCCAGCACAAAACTGCGGAAAACACATTGCGGAATCTGAACAAAAAGTACGAGGAGAACAGGAACAAAATTTTTTTCAAGGCGATTTCTTTTTGTGTCGAACTTACAGCAACCCACACATACATGGAACATACTATACTGCCTAATTACTAAAAAGACACTGTCGCATTTATAAAATTAATAGAAATACAATATTCATATATAAGAAAAAGATGATGAAATAAATAAAGTGTATCTATAAGCAACTGCAATGGTAGTATCGATTTGTCATTAAACATCCGACTTTCTGTTCAGTTTTAATTTAGTTTAAGAAATTTTTTAATTTAACCAATCAAAATGTTGCACTTTCATGGTAATTGTTGCGTATACCTGTCTTAGGCTTACATACCAGCACATAAGTTTATATTTTTCAATTACTGCATTGTATGTTTTGCTGTTGGTGTACTAATTATAAAGTTATTAAGACTTAATAAACCCCAGAAACCAAATCATTGGAAAAAACTTCAACATGTATGCCAAACCCTTACTCGATAATCCTAATCTAATCGCACAAACTGCATTTCAGTTTAAGCACAAAATACCTCACGCACACGACCTGAAACCTTCAGGACCTAAACCTAAGCTCGGCGTAAGTCCGACATGTCATTAGTTTTTACAAGTACTCTTAAAGTGTCTCTGTGGAATGGGAAAACAGGCGAAAATTTTCGTTAACAATGGCTAAATAACTGGAAATAGAAAGCTGGTTTACTTCAGTGATTTTTGGGTAGATTTTTTCTTATCTTGAACTCATTTCCTAATTCTATGTTGGAATAGTTTTTAGTTTCTTAGGATTTAAAGTTAAAGAGACTTGACACGACTTTTTAAAGGTAACGACTACTGTTATCGTTAGACATTCTAAAACCTTATCAGAAGACTTTTATTTTTATAGTGATTACCGAACTACTAAGCGGCTAAAAAAGGTAATGATTATGTAATTTGGGCTATAAATCCACACCTGAAGTACATTTTAGTCTTAATTTAATTTAAAGTTAAGGCTAAAGTAAATTCAAGTTACTTGTGGTAATATCCGTACTTTCAAGTACCATGCAGATAGATTCACTTCACTCAATCCACTTGTCACTAACTACGCCTCTTGTACCAAAGTGCTTCACGAGATCAATCCCTGTAGGTCACAGTCATGCGTACACATAAGTGGGGGGATATGAGTGGAAGGGAGAAATGGCCCAGACAAAAGAAACATAGCCAAGGACAAGGTTATTTTATTTTGCCAAATGTACTCATTTATTTTGCTACGGCACACGGCGTAGCACTGCTACGACTGCTACGCGAAAATCGTAGGCGAGAGCTACTAAGTTTAAAATGAAATGGCACTGATATTATTCAAATGATATCCTTAGACTTTATGTTTTATGCGATTGAAAACGTACCTTATTGTGTAGTATCATAGTTCTATAATAGATGCGTTATATAAGCACCTTGTTGTAACGTATAATATTTGACGGCACGGTTGGTGCAGTGGTTGAGCGATCGAGTGCTGTCGTGGGTTCGACCCCCCCACGGAACAAATATTTGTATGACCTACAATTAGTTGCTTCGGGTCTGGGTGTTTGTGTATGTGAGTTTAAATGTCTGTGAACGCACCCACGACACAGGAGAAATTCCTAGTGTGGGACATTTTTTTTTTGAATAGTAATAAATTAATTCTGATGTAACCTGGCCATAATCGCTTCATAACACAACGCTTACAACATTCTGTTGAAATGCGATCACGCCGTCTTCATCCTTCAACACTCATTCAAGCTCAAGGCTAACCGACCCTGTACGAAAGTGCACACTTTGTCATGCCGAATGCTTGTTTGTTTCAGCAATGGCGGCGATGCGAACGTGTTTTTACCCCGGAGGGTGACAGTTTATCAAAAGTAGAGAGAACGTAGAACTGTGATTTCTGCAAATGAGGGGCGCTTTGTGTGCATAATTTTTGGAGCCAATTTTCCGGGTTATTTGGGGAAACGTGTCGTAAATGGGCATGACGGTTTTTTTATGTACTGCATTTTTTTTTCTAATAATTTATAGAGTACCCTCGTTGCGCTTAGTTGAAAATATATTATGCCTAAAGTACAATTATTAATTGTAGTCAATAAAATGACATTTTTTCACTATAGAAATGTACTAAACATTGTATCAGTGACAGTTGCACTTGTCATTTTACTGACTGGAATTAATAATCGTACTTTAGGCATATTTTCTTAGAAATATTTTTTTGGAAGTAAAACAAATGCATACGACCTGTCATGCTGACGTTTCAAACACGACCAATTGACTTGTTACCTACGAGTAGTGGACCACAAGTTTTTTTTATGATGTCCCGTCTATTGCTCGTACTACCTATGTTTTTGATTATGTCAAACAGTGGTTTGTACCTGACATGCTCTTTCCTTGTGATTGCCTTGATGATATATGTGTTTGAAAGTATTAAGTTTTGATGGTCATTTCTCTAGAGGGAAAAATATTTGTTACTTACAGGATACCTAAGGTACTGTATACATAACTGAGCTGTTAAGGTCAGACAGGCAATCACTTAAAGACAAAAAGGAACTGGTAAACATAATAATTGAACTTTAAAGCAATAAATAAATACCAACTTGTAACCTTAATTGTTGCCTTGACTCAGTAAATAATTTTCAAATTCAAAGTTAAATATTATTCCTAAATTTTCAAATACTTCTGCAGACAGTTAAATCATAATTTTCGTAATAAGAAGAGAAAATTTATCGGAGAGACTGGATAATTTATTAAAGTTCAGCCAGTAAAAATAAATAACGAAAGCTAATGTAAGAACACAATTATTATAATAACATTATTATTTATCGAGATTATGAAAAAAATGAGTAGGTATCGGTATATCTTAAAAGGGTATAATGTGTTAATACATTTTATGGCTCATGTGGAATAAAAGAGTAGTGGACTGTATTACTAAGTTTTAATTTAGTTATTTACAATGGTCAATTAGAATTATTTATAAATCGATGCGATTGCGGTCGCAGTGTTAAAAGGAGGGTGTCTTTAGGGCGCGTGACCCGTCGTCGAGCCGCTGCGCTACCACGCCGCCTGCTACCCACTGCTTGATGGCGCATGTGTGCTGTTTTGCTGTTAATTAAAGGCTTTTGGTTTCTTTATTAAAACTCTGTTATTCTAATCTGTTGTAAAAAGATAATCCTTACCGAAATATTTTAATTCGACTTGGTGACTAGATAATGTCCTAGATGAGCCTAATGATCACTACTTACTATGAATTTTAAAAGTTCAAATTTTTTCCAATTTTTATTTAAAATTGTATCACGACATTTTAAGATTACCTGTACCTTTGAGATTGTTTTATATTAACCTACTAGCGGCCCGTCCCGGCTTCGCACGGGTGGAGGACCCGGTCTAAAATTTGAGATTTAAACTATCCTATCTCTCAAGTTGGATCGAACTGCGAATTTTATTATAATCGGTTAAGTGGTTTAGTAGTCCATTGAGGACAAACATTGTGACACGAGATTTATATATATTAAGATAGTATTCTTTGTGAGTCCAAATGTATTGTGGTCTTTGAAAGGACAATAAAATTCCAAGCTTTGTTCAATGTGAATGCAAACACAGGAAAATTGCGAATACCTTAAGTTTTATTCGTGAAAACATTTTGTACATTTCTTTTAACGTTTAAGTTGACATCTTTTCTTAAGAACTTTGTCCTTGGCCTATATTACTGATCTCATACAGTTAAAACCTAATGATCAAAAAATGACGTAATGAAGCCTACAAACTTACGTCGAGAAACCGCGAGATCATCCGAGAAACGTGAATGTCGGAGGATATGGTATGCGTATCTTTTACTTTATTCAGTCTCGGGAAGACTTCTCGCCTTGACTTCTCGCCAGGAGTCTGTAAGCTACATTACAATTTGCTATGTGCTAACTAATATGCGAACTCAGTGCCGGTCAAATTCGATCGAAGCGCGCAAAACGGCAGAGATGTGAAATGACTCGGGACAATGTCCAATATACGCAACAACCTTTTTACAGACATTATATATATATATATAACGACGCCGTCGTCGGTGAGGAGCAGGAGCGTCGGGGGCGTTTGTGGGCGTGTTGATGAAAGTGGTGATCATCATCGTTTCTTCATGCAGGTGCCATCAGTTCCATGGGATCAGTCAGTGGGTACTCGGGCAAGCCAGTAAAACGTAGGTTTAGTTACAATCACAGACACGTATATTCGGTATGTTCACAGGATATTCACAATACGGATTTACTTCATTACTTGAGATTATTAATTTAGCAATAACGTTTGTACGGTGAACATGACAGTTTCGATCGTCCGCTCGCAACCAAGTCTGTGGCGGGAATCCTCGCACTATTCTATTCGAATAAAGCATTCAAAAATCGACTCTGTCCACGTGATTTGGCGGGAGAACAATAGCGCCATCACACGGCGTTCACAGTACAACTCGATCAACCAATCAGAATTAAGTTACATGTTTGCCAATATTAAGAAATTAAAGGATAGAATTCTTATTTTGATAATGTTGTCATCTTGAATTCCAAATTGAAAATTGCTCGCGACGACACGGCCAGACTGACGACTCACACGTCCTCGTGTGCATCTGTAACAAATGTCTCATTTGTAGCAAAACTCTTGCTCGGCCTTACCTGACCACTCAAGGTAGGCATAACACAGTCGAAAGATACCTCAGAATTTAACGTGAACAGAACTGAACTTCAATCAATTCAACAGTAAACAATATAGAAACACACAACTGACACCACACTTATATGACCCAGATGATCGGCAGAATAGTCTTACTGTGACCCAACAATAGTCTCATAGAGACCCATAGTCTTATATAGACCCAGTCAATAGTCTTATAGACCCAAAAAAATAGTCTCACTGAGACCAGTAGTCTTATCCAGACCCAATCAATGGTCACACAGACCCAAAAATAGTCTCACAGAGACCCATAGTCTTTTTCAGACCCAATCAATAGTCATTCAGACCCAAAAATAGTCTCACAGACCTATAGTCTTAAAGACCCAATCAATAGTCTCACAGAGACCCATAGTCTTATTCAGACCCATTCAATAGTCACACAGACCCAATCAATAGTCTCACTGAGACCCATAGTCTTATTCAGACCCAATTAATAGTCACACAGACCCAATCAATAGCCTCACAGAGACCCAGCCACCATACGTCTAGCCGCACATTGCGCCCTGTACGACTCTCATCATAGAATCGCAGTTACAACTACGACTAGACTGTATAGTTTGATTCAAAAAAAGGTAGTCACTTAGTCATTATAGTGTGCATCAAAGTCAACCAGTATCGAAAGTGATTTCACTATTTCAATCTCAATTGGATTCTATGTCAACAACCAGTACATACGGAACTTCACATTGAAGCATCTTTCTAAGACGATCGAATACTTAAAATTTCTGTTATTAGTCAATCATTTCTAGGCATAACAATCGCCTTCATGTAAATCAGATAATTGAATCAAAATGGAACTTTATATCCATTCCGATCTAATTTTCTTTGGTTTCGAAACCATATCAACAAGTCTTAATATAACCTTTTTTTAGCCCATTCATTGTCAAAAAGTAAACTTTGTTCGATATTGTGGCCGCGTGCTCTCTCATTTTAGAAATCATTAACATCATGCCTGTGAATCTGTGATCCTCAATGGGCTGGACAATATTACACTTCCAACATGCCAGTGATGTTTTAAAGTCTCATGTTATCAGACACGCGCCTATTGCCACTAACTTGGCACAAACACTACATGACTGCTATTAAGAAATGCAGACTAATAGAAAACCCCAATAACTCAACTCGGCCTGGGAACCGAACCCCGGACTTTATGTTCAGCAGTCGCACTTACGACCACTACACCAACAAGGTAGTCGTTTAAGAAATACTACGTCAACTATTGTCAACAGTTAAATTTTCATTTTGGCTGTAGTTGCTCGTGGAAAAGGCAAACTACCAATAAACCCAAACAAATGTCACATACCTACCTAATATACGCACAAGACAATTTTTATAAGCGGGCTATCATTGTGGTAGAACAACATTTCTAACCATATTTCAATACTGCAAACATTTAAACTCACAATCAACCAAAGCTAGTAGTACAACAGGTGGTCATACAAATATCTGTTACGTACGGGAACCGAACCCGCCGCGACACGCAACGTAGCCATCAATTGCTGCGTTGAACCACTGCGTCAACCGTGTCGCTTGAAATGGTAAGTATCATTCAAATCATAATTTAAAATGTTAGGATTATACGAAATGATAATTGTAAACATTGCCCATGAATATCAACATCACTTTTAATTTGTTCGCTACAGTAACACGAGCATTACAAACTATTGTTTGTCATATTTCGACAACTAATCGCTCTGCTCTGAATTTATTCGTCTTACTTTGCTTCACGAGAGAACACTCAGCACCACTATCGAAATAAAATGTCTACGACTCACCGGATCGTAACTGCCTGCCATGCGTCCACCTTGGACTTGGTAGTTTTTGTCACGTCGCGCGTCGCTCTCGTACCGCGCCGTGCCGCGCCGCCTCTGTGCCAGGCAGCGGGTCGCGCGCCGCCACCCGCCGACTCTGTGTCGCTGCTGCCGGGCCGCGAACAGCCGCCGCCACATAGCCGCAGCCGCACAGCCGCCACCCGTGCCTCCGCACGGCCGCCGCTGCACCGCCGCCGCACCGTTGCACCGCCGCACCGCCACCGTAACTGTCGCGCCGCGCGCACCACACGCGCTGACGCCGCCGCCGCCGCCGCCGCCGCCGCGCGCCACACGCGCTGACGCGCGCCGCTGCCGCCGCGCCGCGCCGTTCCTATGCACGCACCGATGCCGGCCCGCTGTTGCTGCTGGTCGCTGCGTTGGTCCTCTCCTGATAGCTCGTTGCGATATAGCCCCGTATTTCGAAGTAAATACTAGTACTCCTTCTTCCATTTCAAATTCTTTGAGGCCGTCCGTTGTTCACCGTAAAGCTCCAAGAATGTGGTTCAATATCTGGTGGGTTTGAGTTGATCTCTGGTAGATTGATAGAGACTGGCTTCGTTGATCTTCGTATGGTTTTCAATCCGTCTTGCAGGCGTATTCTGGTTTTGCTACTTGAAGCTGCCGCCAATACATTTCATTACTAGGCGCCCGAGCTGATCCCACTTCTGATAACGACGCCGTCGTCGGTGAGGAGCAGGAGCGTCGGGGGCGTTTGTGGGCGTGTTGATGAAAGTGGTGATCATCATCGTTTCTTCATGCAGGTGCCATCAGTTCCATGGGATCAGTCAGTGGGTACTCGGGCAAGCCAGTAAAACGTAGGTTTAGTTACAATCACAGACACGTATATTCGGTATGTTCACAGGATATTCACAATACGGATTTACTTCATTACTTGAGATTATTAATTTAGCAATAACGTTTGTACGGTGAACATGACAGTTTCGATCGTCCGCTCGCAACCAAGTCTGTGGCGGGAATCCTCGCACTATTCTATTCGAATAAAGCATTCAAAAATCGACTCTGTCCACGTGATTTGGCGGGAGAACAATAGCGCCATCACACGGCGTTCACAGTACAACTCGATCAACCAATCAGAATTAAGTTACATGTTTGCCAATATTAAGAAATTAAAGGATAGAATTCTTATTTTGATAATGTTGTCATCTTGAATTCCAAATTGAAAATTGCTCGCGACGACATATATATATATATGTATTCTTATATATATTATATTAAAAATGAGTTTAATGAAAGGCAAGTCACAAATGTTTAAATCAAAATATCTCGCTGCCAAGAATTGATAAATCTTCTAAATAACGAAATAATAATTATGGTCACTAAGAAGCGCTGACCTTACGAAGACAAGAACAATTTCGGCTACAATATTAATCCATTCTAGATTATAATGGCTTCACAAGTAAAGCGTGGCCAAAGGACGTATGAAAGGGATACGATATTAATTAAAACTCGAGCTCCCGCGGGCCGCGCGGTAACAATTAGAGGGGGAGGACTTCGTACGTCCAACGATTCCCTTTAAAAGCAGGACCAGTCCGCCAATAGATTAGCCCCGAGGGTGTCATAAGTTTCAGATGAAGTATCATTTCTGGAATGGATCAAGGTCGACTTTGTGATGAGCTATTAATAATTGTAGAAAGCCAGGAAAGCCTGATTAAATTTTTTGAGGGTAAGATCCATTTTTCCAGTAAAAAACAAAGATGGCTACTAACTGATTTATATATTACTTAATGATTTATTGATTCGATTACAAAAGCGGAAACCAATTAAGATCAACAGTTGCTGCACAGTTTGAATGGAATGAATTGCATAATTCTGCCCCCGATAGTTGAAAAGACGGATCTAACAAAAAGTAAAAACGGAGAAAAAAATGTTTTAGTGAATGAAATGGGAAATCATTTGCTGTCTTCAAATAAAATAAAATATTTACATACTAAAAGTTGGAAATAATGCCCACTATAATAGGTTTCAACTTGGTTTAATAATAAAATGAATTTATTAAATTATTATAATAAAAATAATGAAAAATCTTTTTCATCTTAGCATAAAAAATGGAGAAAAATATGACAAACTTAATTGAATAGACGTAAATGGCTAGATAAGTCCTTTAAACTTCAAACGCTTTCTATCTAGTATATGTTTTTAACAGAAATGGGCACATCTAGGTATATCCGCCTTTTATCTTAAGAATTAGAAAGAATGTAGATAACCCTTGGCTTAGATAAAATGTTTATAAAATAATATATTAATCCTATATTGTTTACGTAAGCTAGTAATAACTGATATAGTACAGTGAAGTAGGTTCATCGTTATCATATAAGCCATAACCTAATTTATTATTTGTAAATAAAACTACTACGAGCGACGTGGCCTGCCCATTGCCACTTCAACTTACAATTTTTAAGAGCTCGGAGACTCTGGTTATTCGCCGAATACCCGTGTTCTGGATTTTATCCCGCAAAGAAACTCCGAGCATAGCTCTTTTCATTGCTCGTTGAGTGGTTGAGCTGAATGGTGCTGATGCATGTGTCATGTTCGTGAACGGGCGCCGTCAGTCGTGACTGGTCATCTCTTAGCTGCCACGGTCTATTTTAAGGATTTATATTTCTTGAATTGTCTATTTTATATTTTCCTATGGACACCTTTTACTTGCTACATCGTTCTCACATTATGCACCATCTCAAGATGAATGATGTAACAAAGATTCTGTTATAATTTTGACTATTGAAAAAGAGTGTCCATGGAGTTTCTTGCTCGTTCTTCTCCATAGAGATCAACGCTTTCGAACCGCTTTGAGCACCTACGGTACTTTCACTCGTTTTTATGTCTTGTGACTGGGACTGTAGCACCATAACTATTTTATGTTACCTAATTAATTTTTGTCTTTTGTCTTTTGACAATTCAAAAGTGCCTCTAGCAGGCCTACTTGAAATAAATTATTTGATTTTGATTTTGATTTTGACTCTTAGTCTCTCTAAAAGGCCAGCAGTCAAAGACCACGTTTCAGAGCCACATATAATCACTGGTAACACACACTGGTTAAACACCCTTGTCTTGAGACACTAGAAGTACTGGTTTTCCACCCGCTCTCAGAAGTTCTGTTGTGATTCCGTCCTTACCCGGCGCCTTGTTATTCTTAAGCTGTTAAAGAGCCATTCTAATCTCGTACAGGCTGATGTCTCAGTGTAGTGTCGAGTCAGTTTGGCTCAAGCGTCTCGAGTTGTACCGACACTGGGTTGTCGTGTTGATGTATATAACTGTCCGTAAAACCTCCCAAGCTCTCTCAGGATCACCGGTTTTGTCGAAATGATGCTGCCGTCGTTAATCTTCAGCTTTTTCATTTGGCTTTACCCAATAGACAGGTTCTTTGCGAAGACTTTTGAGCCATGGTTCCGCTCGATTGCCTCTTTGATCCGTGCCGCAGTACCGTGTGGAAGCCGTCTGTGTGCGCGGGCGCCAACATGGCAAACGCATTACAATAGCGTGGAAGCCCCAGCAGCACCCTGAACGCGTTATTATATTGTATTCGGAGAGCGTTGATGGCCCGCTGAGTGTAGCTGACCCACAGATTGTAGGTGTAGAGATTTTGGCAGAATTCTTTAAACAGAGTGATCTTTACCTCCAAACTATACCTCGAAAATGTGCGGACCAGCATGTTACAACGGACCGCCCTCCTTTCCCTTTCAATGTCCCTATCATCTTTTAAATCCTCGGTGACCACATGACCAAGGTATTTAAACTCAGACACCCTTTTAAGCAGCACAGGTGCCACATGGGAGATGTGGAGTTTACGACCATTGGCTTTAAATACCAATAGTTCGCTTTTGTGAGGATTATACAAGAGACCGTACACGGTCTCTTGTATAATCAGGAAACTGATGGGCGTGTGTGAAGAGTATGCTAGGGTACACCCTAGCATACTCTTCACACACGCCCATCAGTTTCCTGAGCGCGGCCATTGATGGCCCGGGCAACATCATATCATCTGCATAGCTAATACTGTTGATATAGTGACTATCAATCGAGCATCCCACTCCGATGTTGCTTAGCTCAACAGTTTATTGATTAACTCACCCGGCACACCTGTGTTGTTCAATTTACGCCAGAGAATATCATACCTAACCAGGTCAAATGCCCTGCAGAGATCAAGAAAGTCTGCGTAAACAGGCGTACTTCTATTTTTGTAATACCTGACAGTTTGCTTGAGAGCAAACTGAGAGACATGATTGCACATTCTGTAACCAGTCCTGGTCTAAAACCGAACTGTGAGTCATTTAAATTTAGGTGTTTTTAAGCTGTCTCTCGAGCAGACCGTCAAGTACTTCAGCTGTGGTTGTAGCTAAAGATATTGGGCGGTAGTTGCTCTTGTCGGAAATATCTCCCGTCTTGCTAATAAAAAAATCTTACTTTTTTACGATAAATCAAGCTCCGAAATATTGCGCGACTGCACACATCGTGCTCCTACAACCTACTCGGGCGCAACTGACATAAAAACTGGTCAAGCGCCGTACTAAACATGCCCCGCCCGACCCCCGCACAATCCTCGCTTGATTCACAATTCTACGAAAAAAAGACGTTTCTGCACACTTGCGCCTTTTTATTAAGAATCATTTTATATTTTTTTTATTCAACGTAAATAATTAAGACGCTTATGGCATATGCGCCTATGCTTAAACAATTTTACGAAGTAAAAAGAGCGCAAGTGGTCAGATGCGTTCTTTTTTCTTAATGTAAAAGCATTTTTTTATTAGCGTGTTAAACGCAAATACTCATTTGCGCCTTTTAAACTTCCTCTTAGAAATATGGAAGAAATATGTGCCTTTTAAATTACTGAACTATAAGAAACACTATAAAATAAAAGGACATTATCTGCATAAATGCGTCTTTTTAATTAAGTTTCACATAAATTCGTCTTTTCATCTTCAATCGGGTGTAAAAAAATGCACAGAAGCGCCTTATTTTGTTATGCTAAAACCGCACTGGAGCAAGTTAGAAAAATATTAAAAATACAGGTAGATGCGTCTTTTTTTCCTGATTCCGGCAATGTATATAACTCAATTTTGGAAAAAGTCTTAGATGCGTCTTTTCAACTATCGGGGGCAGAATTTCTTTGCAACTTTTCGGGAAAACATTTTTATGAACGAATTCATTTAACAACATCTCTCACAAACAAACAGGACAGTCCGCAGAAATCAAAAAGTGTGTCCACAATACAGAAACCTTACTTAAAATGAATCCCGGTATTTATTTATCCGTACACAACAACAGACATTTTCATTACAACTAGAGATTCATTTTCCTCATCGTATTTCCAACCTGTCTACAAAATATCAAGTTTTCTAGTCCTCTCTGAAAACGAAACGGAGTACAGACAGCAAAATGTTATTTTACACTGTTTGGGTTTCAGTTTATTAACTTAAATCAGAATGAAGTTATTTAGAAAGGTCAGGTACGTAGTACTTGATACCGACGTGCTTATATTACCAAATGTAATTTATGTTATATTGTTATTTATGTATGCATTGTAAATTAATCATGAAAAATTAACTTATAATACATACATTATGTTTAACTTTTTTAATTGTTTCGCTGGACCGAGCCTTATTTATAGTAGGATTCATCTAAGTAAATATTTACTTCAAGTTGGAATGTGAAAACACAGTGGTTGTAAATCGTATCATGTTTTATTTAAATGTAGGCAGATAACATAACTAACATACGGATGTTAAAGGAAGAATATTAAAAACTATATACCTAAGGCAGTAAACATAGAAAATACATGAACCAGGATATTGAGCGGTGCATTTTTGTTAACAATAAGAATGCGAGTGGGTCCACAGGCCCCCAGCACAAATTACGGTGGAGCGAAGGAACCAGGGATATCTTGGTAAAATGAACACAGGTTTAATTACGAGCATGACTTGTGGGTTGTTTGCGAAACATTTTCTTGGAATTTATTGTAAGGCAACGTCTAAATAGTAAACACAACTGTGTTTTCATCTTGTTGTTATTTCACAGAATGCAGTATTATTCGAACGGGACAAAATATTTTGATAACAATTCTACTTGCAATAAGTAGAATTGTTATCAAAATATTTTGCTCCAAATAAAAATTCCAGTGCAATAACTTTCTTGGATAAAATTTTTAACAAAACAATGTTTGTAATTTCATCAAGCTCCAATATCAGATTGCGTCCGTACCTTCCCGGATCTAGCCATAAAATCCTAAAAAAATATAGATATTCCGCTCACTTAATAACAAAATACAATCGTAAAGAATCTTACGCAAAAAACCAATCGCAATTTCGGTGTCGATTTACTGCCCATATCGGATTTAGTAGGATTTTATTGTAAAACACGCTCGACTAGTTGTGACTCAGTCGGATGTAACAATTGTCACGGAGGCGTGAAATGGTCAATTGTACCCGCATCGCGCGAAGGGGGCTGTGTGCCGAGCCTTTGACGACGAACACGTTTTTTATATGATCGGTTTTGTTGGTAAATAGTAGATTACAGTGAGACATGTTTCTTGGTAAGGACATATTTATCTGGAAACAGAATTGGAATAAAAATAGCATATAAGCAATAGTTGTTTGGGTTGTGCTCTCGAAAAATTGTGGCTGATGATGATCATGTTAAGAACACTCGGTTTGTGGTCAAACTCCGTTCAGTCTCTACTATCACTCAATCAGGTATTGTTCAGTAAGTACACTTCAAGAAACATCTGCGGCTTCTTTGAATTATTTTACTGCTTTTGCTAATGGCCGTACTTTCATCGTCTTCTTTGTTCTCAGGATGATTCCCTTTAATATATGATTAATAAATTAGCTTCACCTAGAACTCAGACACATTGACAAACTTGGTAATTGCTTTGGACGAGCCAAATTCAACGGACTCAAATAATATAATCATAAAATATGTGTAGCACTGACAACTCACTATCAAATTAACGGTGTGAAAGTGTCAACAAGATTTCAACTCTCACCCACTTTTCAATTCGCCACTGTAAAACCAGCATTAAGCTGTACAGTGTAAGACACATAAACCCAGATCAGCTTAGTTCTGCTCATTGCTAGGAACAAAACTACTATTGAATGTTTAGCGAAGCAAAGTGTGTTTATCTGCTTCGTGCGGATTCTGTTGTGTATGCGAGTTAGCGACAAGCGTTCAATGAGTGTTTGTATGCACGCAGGCGGTTGTGCAAAGCGACGGAAACGCCGCGACAGTCGGGAGACTCGATTCCTATGGAGTTTTTGTTTGGTGCAATGTTTATGATAGAGCGATTTTTAGTTGGAACTTTTTTTGAAACTGTGTATTTGACTGTAGCCCATTGCGGTGACAAACACATCCATTTTTTTTATGTGGGGAGTTGATTTATAAGTAGACCTGAGTGTCCTGAGTAAATAACACCTAATTACCCATCAACTTCTTGTGGACTAGTTTGAATGATGTCAACACTGTTCATCATGTTCAACGCTAAGTAAAAGCGGTATATAAATGTTAAAAAAACTGCTTTCTCATTTAGAAGTCGCTGAATATTCTGGAGTAACATTAATTAACTTTTTTCTTTCAAGTTTAAAGTCGTACATTCACAAGCAATGTATGTACGTCATGACCGTTAGCCGTACATAAAAATAAAATAAATAAATATAAGATGGTGTTGGCGTGGCTACAGATTACAACACACGGGACTGTCTAAACAAGTAACCGGGACCCAGAAATTTAAATTGCCAATGAAGGAGACATCATGAATTTTAGTCAGTACGAATCTGAAAGTCTTCAAAGCGAAGATTTTCCAGGCGGAAGGAATGGTATGAAAAAATCATAATATTACAATGATTTTTCCACGCAAAAAAATAAGTTCTTCAACCCGCTTCCGCTTCTACCTTGTCCCACCCGCACAAGCAGACCAGAGCGTATCCTGCAGCGGGTGGTACAGTAGCTACGTTTGTTCTGCACTCATTGTTCAGGCGCTTTGTTCACAAAGTTGTACCTGCGAGCGCAAGCGCCTACTTGGTGGGCTTATGATTGGCTTCGTTTGTCGCTTCATCGAGTTACTGTTGAGTGAGCTGCTTTATTTATTACAATGGTTAGCTTTCGATGTACTGGTTTTGTCATTTTTATCGAGTTTGGTAAATAATTTTGATTTTTTAACCGAAAAGGAAGAGATTAAAAATTTAGGTAGGTACCTATGTGCCACATAACTTTTATATTGTTATTCGATTTAAAAAAATGCATAGTTTTTTTTTACGCATGCCTAATGTAAAAATGAACCGAAATATGAAAATCAGTTAAAAAAGCAAACCAACATTTTTACTTCAGTCGGGGACAGTTTTGTGGAGATTGTACCTATGTTATTTAAAAAAATGGATAACCTCAAAACCAACTAAGTAAATTACTATTAATTAAAACATAATTTTTAGAAAGCTATGTAAATTATCAACTAGCACTCCGCCCGCGACTTGACGCGCGAATTTCGAACTTCATCATCATCATCTCAGCCATAGGACGTCCACTGCTGAACATAGGCCCCCTCTTTAGATTTCCACATACACCGGTTGGAAGCAACCTGCATCCAGCGTCTTCTGGCAACCTTTATTTCGAACTTAACCTAAGTGAAATTCTATTCCCGCCTAGAAGGTGCTCTAAACAAAATAATCAAAGTTTGAAATTGGTTGTAACTGGTTCATGGAAATTCTTGCCGGTTATTCTCAATATATTGACACTCTATTTTAATCCACAAGCTAGTACTTTGATATTTCACAACTTTGGTATTATTTTGCTTTTGAAATCTTAATATACATAATCATAACCTAAACTAACTAATATTATGTACAAACAATAATAACAAAAGAAAACATTCAAAGAGCGTCAAAGAATTCATCCACATCGCTGTCAACGGGAACAGTGCCCAGAACGCTAGCGGCATTGCCACGTTGTATGGCAATGCTGATTCGTTGGCCTAGGCATAGGCCAGCCCTTTGGTCTAGTATTTTAAAATCTCAAAATTTGTTTCGTTCCAGTAAACAATATTTCTCTTATTACAAAATTTTACTTTAAATAGGCTCTTTCAGTACATTATTATGTAAATAAATAATGAACTCTTTATCTAGATAAAACGACCGCTGAATAAATGTTTATTTATTCAGGCTTGACTATTCGATAAATTGTAAGAGCTTATATTTTACAGCCCATTACTATGTAAATGCTGTTTCGAGCAAAAACTGTTTCAGAATAATATATATTTGCTTTTAAAGATAACTGTTAATGGTAAAGTAAATAATTTATGTTTCAGTTTATAAATTGTTTAGGATTCCGTAGCCTAATTGTGAAAAACAGAGTCTTTAAAGATTCATCTTGTCCGTCGATAAAATGGCTATGGGTGTTTTAATTTAAAACTGTTGGCACTATTTGGAAGTATTTGGCAAGAGGGAATGAAAATGATGGGCAAAAATATTACATACTTGTTTTTATTTATTAAATAGTTTGTTCTTGGCAGCAATCAAGCCCAGGAACAAGTATGGGACCTTAAATGAAGCGTATAGACCCACCCAGAAGTAACTGGACCGTTGTAAGACATAAATCTGTTTAAAAGGTTTTTTTTCATAAATAATATTATTTTTGCTCTAACTTCATTTCCACATTTGATAGAGTTCCCCCGAGTCCCAGACTCAGCTACCAGGGGAACAGAATCAGGTCACTGTATACATCTAGTCCACATTAATAAATAAAGCTTTACTTTTACTTCACTTTTCCTGCTTCGCCATTATATTTTTTGTTAAACTAGGAGTGACATTGAATACATTCTGTTCTTGGCTTAAATAATTTCAAAATATTTTTAAGATAACGATTGATAAAATAGACATTTTCTTTATCGGAGTACTAGATCGTAATGTCGAAATCCATTATTCTATACCTAGCACAAACCTAGCATTATGTTACGTACATTATTAGCTCCCCGTGTCCGCCCAGTATTCGTCTGTAATATTGCAATCCGAAATTCGATTTACATTAGGAACCAGTCTGTGTTGCAAATTGTATCAATTATGTAATTTCTCTGAATTATTGTTTTGCTACATTATTATCTAATTCGTTTAAGCAAATCTATCCTTTTAAATCCCGAACGAGAGATTACATTGCATTGCCCTATGACTGCTAACATAAGATTTAACACAAAACAGCCTGTATAACGCCAAAATGTAAACATTTTCATGAGTGTTTTACGCAACTTTCTGAAGCAGTCATCAGATGCTTTTTTTTCACGAGGTAAAATCATTTTATGAGTCCTCCCACCCTACACTTTCAGACTCATACTGACTGAAATCCACGGTGTTCTTCAATAGTCCTTTACGTTCCAGGGTCACGGTAATTCGATAAGTCTCGCGACCATAGCAGGCTTTGGCTCTCTCCCCGTCATTATGCTGATACTTTTAGTCCAGATGCTTCAAATACGTTGTATATTTATTAGTAAATTCTACCATACACAAAAATTTAAATCAACACGCAATGCTTTATCACTAAAATAGTAACAAAAAGAAGCAAAAAATGATAAAAGAAAAAGCCGGACAGCCAGGGGAAAATCACGAACCAAGAAAAAAAACTGCTCCAGCAGTTGTTTCAGTACTGCCTTCATTTCTTACTTTTTATTATTTTACACTGCTCTTAACTCGGATTGTAGCAAGGTAAGGACAGAAGAACTCTAGTTGAATTTTTATAGCCGCGTTAATGGAAGTGGATTTTTCTTAGTTTTTCTTTCTTTCTGACTTGAGATTCAAAGAAAGACGTGGAAATGAAGGTGCTTATTATCCATGCGATAGTATCCGTAAGTCTGTCTATTGAGGAAAGTACTTGAGTCGAGTCAAGAGACATTTTAATTAAATAGATATTAAATATTTTCTTTGATAGAATAGAGTAGTTTACTGCATACATTAAGCGAAAATCTGTTTAGTCCGTCAGCTTGGCCGCGGGACTTATACCATCACCGTGACCCCGGAACATAAAGGGCTATTGAAGGACACCGTGGATTTTGGGGTGGGAGGACTCATCTGATGATTTGACCACGTAAAAAAAAAAAAAGAAAAAAATAAGTCCGTCACGTCAGCTAGAGTGTTGCTAAGTAATAAATACGTTTTTTTTACCTATCAATCATGACAAAGTTAAAATGCTTTGAAATTCGGGAGTATGGCTTGTGACGTCATAACTTGTAAAATAGTAAAATAATATCTACCGACAGAGTGACGATTACTGGATTTTAGAATTGATGTATCTTCGTCTATTTTGATTTACGTAACAAGAAATAATGAGGTTAGAGTATTTTTGTATAATCTTTCATTGGGACTCATTACATTTTTTTATTAAAATAACCGTTAATAAACCCGCTTTGAATTGTAAATTTTCTAAGGCGATTGTATGTTTGTCCGCGATTATCTCGTGTTTGGCTGAACCGATTTCTATGCGGTTTTCAAAAACGTGTTTGTCACATTCTGGAAAAGGTATTCAAGTATATAACAATTATGTACATATCCCATGATACTGGTCGCATGGATCCGAATTTGTTGTGCTTTAATAAAAATAAAACTTTAAAAAAAATAAGGAACCGACATCAAAAAAAAACCTCTCTTTTGGAAGTCGGTGGTCGATGAATAATCCAAACCAAAGCCACCGACTACCGAAAAAAAAAGGATTTTTTTAAGTAGGTCCTTTTTTTTCAAAAAGTTTATAATAAACAAATAACAGATCTTTTTTTAAATCATTTCCCAACAAAGTTGGAACCAATATATCGAACAGCTTAACTGTAAAATTGCTTAGCTATCCTGTTGAATAAACACAAAAATCAGCCGAGAGAGAAAATCAGTTTCCTTTAAACAAAACTTAGTCTCAAACTAGCTAAAACTAGCGTAAAATAAACGGAATATTAAACTGGTAACAACAGAGTTATATCTTTGTTGGTAAACGATAACAAAAACTAAGTTAGTTTAGCTTTGTAAGCGTCCATCTTGTGCACAAAGTGTAGCGCTCTAACACAAGCTTCCTGTTTTACCACGTTGTTATAAATTTATAAATCCAATTAAAACTTTAATTTAAAATAGCTTTTCTGTGAACTGCTTTTAAAGGCAAGGTAAAATGTATAAAGAATTATTAAATAAAATACGTAAATTGTGAGAAACATCGCCTCTGAAGTGTGTTCGGGGAAAAACTGACAAAGCTTTAGTTTTTTCTGAAAATAAAGTGTTTTTTTTGTAAAATTCAAAAACAAACTGGTGAAGGTTCTCTGCCCTCTCTTTTTTGCGATTGCACAGTGATCAGATGCGAAAGAAAGGTATAATCGCAGAAATAGTGCGTAAACTGGTGTCCGGGTCGCTGCTGAAAATTTTTACTTAATCTGTATAGCTGTATTATCTTTCAGTTTCTTTCTTTTTTTTTCTTAACGTTTCTTTAGTTTTTAATGCGCATTATTTATTACATGAACTGGTCTAAGGACGGAAAGTTTGAACTCTATAACTGTCAATCTTTTACCTTGCTTTTTCTGCAGTGTGGCAATGCATGCCTATGTTCCGACTGGTGTCGGTACGGAAAAATGTTAGCGCGTTATTCGAACTCAATAACCAATTCCAGCGCGCGCTGTATACTTGTTTTATAATAGGTACGACAAGGAAAGATAAAGAAAGGTAAGATCCGCGGTAGCTCGACTGGAAATGAGCGTTGGTTGTACTGAATCCGAAGGTGGCAGGTTCGAATCCTGCCTGCGCCCTTTATAACTTGATCATGATTAAAGCGTTTTATATCGTTTCTCCCACGATGTGTGAACGTTTCATTTTAAATCCTAATGTAGTGCAAAATGCAATCAAATTCAACGTTGTATGAAACTGAATTTGACGTCAATTTCATACCCCTTTGTAGTAAATAATTGCTGCGTTTAGTAGTTACAATGTTTAACGTATCAAAACATTACATAATTTTGAGTAAGCAGAAGTGATCTGTACTGCTTTATGTCAGTTTTCTTATCGTTTTTAATAAATTATACGATTTTACATTTTTAACACAAATTGTTTGAGATTGGCGTAGCATAATTATTTTATTTTTGTACTTTTAATTATAACGAAAGAATATTGTGTTTATTGGCACTAAAACTTAAAATGAACTAAAACTAACAAAAGTTATACCTACAATAAATATTAATGAAATAATAAGTTTAAAAAAGCGGTATACTAGTTAAGCCTGGATAGCCCAATTATCTAATTATCATCGATCAATGTGTAGCAATACCTAATAATTATTATGATCTTATAATCTTCACAATGTTCAACTCACACTATACTCTTTGGTATCTCCATAATCTTACTTTTCGTATTGTTTGTTCTTAAAAACCTATGTGTTAATTGCCACCACTGACTACCTACCCTCTTGTTTGTACCTGTTATTTAAATTCATCCATGCATAGCGATAAGACTATCCATTGTGTCACACAATTTGAAAGTCTCCTTTATCCTTTTATACCTGTAATATTCTAATATAAGTGATGCCCGATTCAGATCTATCCCTAGATTATAAATCTCATCACACAAAGTTGTAAATCTTTTAAAGTCTTTCATATAATATCTCTTGTCATTATTTATCTATTTGAATCTCACGAGCCTAACAAGGATAACATCCTTATCATTTCATCTTCCTTCCCTGAAAACAAATTATAAAAGATACGTAATGAAACCCCCGAAATATATAATTTTTATAGGAGAATAAAACCTCCGTGCGTAATAAATCATCCTATATGGAAAACTAAAGGGCTAATAAGCTACGTCATGACTGTATTTTCATAATGCCTACGATTTGTTCGCAAAGATACGGTAAGATACGATAATTTATGACTGCCTAACTTTGAACTTCTGATAAAAGAAACGTCTAAGTTCGAGATCTATCAAAAGTGAATTGTTTTCTACAACTGATAAAAAATAAGTTTATGTAGAGATAGGACAATAAGTAGGTATAAGTCAATGCTGAATACGAGATAATTATGATTCATTGAAATAAAAATGAAAGCTTGTGTGTTTATCTTTTTTTTTTTCAGGTACCTAAGTACTGAATACGTGGATACGTATTCAGTACTTTTACTCTAACATAAGTCTCGATAAACTAGAGCAAACTGCTATCAAAGTGGTGATTATACCCCAAAATTTCCCTAACACGAGTCCATAGCATACAGATTTTCAAAAGCAAAATTGATACTAAAATGCAAATACACTATTAAGGGTGTTACTGCCAAAAATTTACAAAATGTTGCTACAGAGCATCGTAACATAATATGCCTAATAAAGTATTGTTATCAAAGTGAGGGTGTTTCGCAAAGTGAACGCTGCATTTTCATAATAGGTGCAATTTGGTGCGGGGCGCTGCGGGTCGTAGCGGGGTGATGCGGAGCGGTGCGGGGTGATGCGGAGCGGTGCGGGGTGATGCGGAGCGGTACGGGGCGGTGCGGAACCGTGCGATCTAGCCACTTTATGTTCGTAACGTGTGATTCTTCCGCCCCATAATGTAAAGGAAAATGGTGCGCTGTTTTGCTCCTGTACATTTTTTAAAATTTTATTTTTGCATCGAGTTTACGAGTTTCTACAATGTCAAAGGGAAATTAGGTACGCTTAAATCGTTGAGTGTATTACCTTTTTGCAGCTTTTGTATGCTACTACCAATTATATGATAAACTTAGGAGTTAGAAATGATAATCAAAGATTTAAGTAGGTACAGTCATGATGAATGCAGTATGTACATAAAGTTTGTACTCTGGTGATGTTTTGTAGCTTGTGCCTGTGAAAAGACGTTAGTTTATGGTTTAACCACAAAACCTGTAACTGCATAGCCGCATAGGTATAGAATTTATACCTGCCTGTGCGACGGATGCAAAGTAAGAATCAGATCTATCAAGTTGAGTTTGCGTTCTTTGGGAGAAGTTCTTTCTTACTTTCAGCAGTGGACGGCAATAGGCTTAAATCAAGTAGCTTTTATTCATAATTGTCCTAAATGTTTTAATAAATTGTAATATTATGACATATTTTTATTTAAATAGGCGTGTAAGTTTAAAGAAAGCCGTTAAGTAAGAACTAAAATGAATAACTTACAATTCCAAAAAACTTATATCCACACAGAGCTTAAAACTCTAAAATAATGAAACAAAAACTAAAAAAATCGTAGAAAGACTGGTTTCGTTTTAAAATAAAATGGCGTCGAACGTCACGGCCTCCAAGTTATCCACCATTATGAAGTAATCAGTGGAATCAGTTCAACCAATATTAAAATCATAAATTCTCTTTATGTCTACGAAAAAGGTTAACGAGCACTTTATAATAGATTCAAGGCTTCGTGAAAGATTTCTGTTTCAGTCTCGTCAGAAGTTGTAGATTTAAAGAGAATTGCTTTAATGATAACTGGTAGTATTAAAACGTTGTGTTATTTAGATTAAATAAAAAAGAAAAGGGTGAACGTAAAGTAGTATCTTACTAAATTTCCCACTACTGAGGCACAGGCTTACTATTATACTCAAAGCATTAAGGTATTTCAATGTTGTCTTTATTTCAGTTGAAATTTCCAAAAAAGTATAAACAGAAACTACAGTCCCAGCCTATATACTCTATGAAAGGAGTATGCAAATCAGACCTGTATCAGTATTTAATGCCTTTCGATTTTGTAGTACCCTATCCAAGCGGTGTTGTATAACATGATGACAATTATTTATTAATAATTTCTCAGATGCATATTACCAATATTAGGTATTCCTAATAATGATAATATGCATCTGGGAGTTTGATTTCACAGAATTTTCTTGAAATTTTTTCAACATTACTTAAAATAACAAATCACACAAACTTAGTTAGATGTAAAAGAATACCTAGGAAAACTTTTCTACAGTAGACGGAAAACACTGTAAAATTTAGAACTGAAAAATTGCAGTAAATCTTGTTTCCCACATCCAATTAACCTAACATAACATTATTTCACCCAATCTTCATCGAATCTTCAATTAAATTAAGACGGAACTAGCAAACCACTTGTTCAATTTAGAGGAACATAGTCGTAACACAGACTACGAATTTATGAAGGTGTCCCTATGTTGCGCGAAACGGTGCAACTACAAAACGAAAGAGGCAGAAGGCCAGCAACGTGCATTGAATAGAAAGTAACTACAAAGATGGCTAGACGAATACTTGAGCAGATCTAATGATAGTCTGACGAATTCAAAAATGTTCTTTATTACCACACACACCGCAGACATTATTCTTGACTGGAGACCGCATATGAGCACGATGGATTGATGATTTGTAGGTGGCTTGTAACGGATGGATGCGGAACCTCCCGGACTATGGTTAGCACTCTTTGGGGGTTAAAGTTCAGCAAACGTTTGGCTACTTTTTAATTACACACAAATTATCATGTCATAATAAGTACACATCGGTCAGGAAAACAATATTCACTGGATTGGCAGGTCTATCCAAGTGCTGTTGGGTTTTAGGGATTCCTCAGTAGCAACAGCGTACATTGGAATTATACCTAGTTTATAATGCTAGACTAGACCCCTAGAATTACTACTTGTATAAAAATATCTAAATGGTAGTGGCAATCTCGACGGGAACTACAGGCCTGAAACCAAATAATTTGGTAAGATTTCCTACTCATTTGTTAAGCTCTGGTATAAATGGAAAGTCAGTCGTCCATTTCCGTTTTTATTATTTCAATTTTCGTTGGTTGTATGGAGCTGACCCTCTGTACTTCCACTTCTAAGCGAAGCTGCCACAATGGCGGCCCGGCTCGTTTGATACCGCCCCTTTTTTATTTGTAACTGTATTGTTTTACTTGTTCCCTGTTTGCCGTATCGCCTAACTTTTCCACTCTAACGGTTACGAATAGCCGTAGTTAAACGTGTGTGTTAACTTTGGAGCGGGTACGGATTTTATAAAATAGAATGCTTTTATCTTTTACGACGAAAAGAATAACAATTATTTTTGAGTAATAATTTGGTTCTTTTTTAGATAATTCAGGTGGAGGTAGAAAGTTATGTTCATAAACATTAACTCTATGACGATGATTTATGTCATTATAATTATATTGGATTGACTTGTGCTATCTACGGAAAAGTTTCTAATGATTTTTTGAAAGTAATCTGGTCGGGTCAGCGGTTAAGTTTTTTTTTCCTTACATACCTTGTGAAGATGTGGCCGCTCTATGGTTACATGGTTAATTAATCCGCCTATGGGAAACTTCTGGCCTGTGAAGTTCATAAAACAACTTTAAAAAATCGAAATAACCTCTGGGGTCAAATTTTTAGTTTTACAAAGGGAAATGGGACAAAAGTCTAGTGTGCCGAACATTTAGGAGCGTCGACGTAGCTCGGAGTGCACTCTGCGACTAATCGACGAAACGACGTCGTCACGAAGATACGGTGAAGTATTTTATGGGCAGCATACACGAGAACGGGGTAATGGGGAGCAGTGACGTAGGTACACACGGCTACACATCAAGCTATACAAAACCAGTTTGTCTCGGTCTCTTTTCGTACGATTTTTCCACACAATGAACGGTCAGCTAATACTGGATATCATAGCTTGATGTGTAGCCGTAGGTACACACCTATATTACTGCTCTTTTACCTACGAAATTTGGTTATTTTATGAGTATACCAACGTTTCTTACGTTGTTTTGACATGATTTGGACATAACCTCAGATATGTGAATGTACAGACTTATGAGGGACAAAGGCTCTTGCACAACTTTTCACGTTTTTTAATGAAATACAACGGGGAAACTAACGTTAGTTTGAATGGAAAATATAGTTCCACCTTCGTAGGTATACCTACTAGAAGCGCTTTTTCATGCTCAACATTATAAAGTTCAAGTACTCTTTAGGTAAACCTGTGCTCGGTCGCGGGACTTACCGAATTACCGTGACCCTGGAACGTAACAGGCTATTGAAGGAAACCGTGGATTTTAGTCATTACGAGTCTGACAGTCCCTCCTGTTCTGCCCTGGGTGGGAGGACTCATTTGACCGGGAGCCTCGGGAGAGCTTTTAAATAAAATCAGAAGCTGTCCTATTTTTTGCTTTTCGTATTAAAATACTACTTCACTTTTTAAAGTGTCTGAAACATGGGATGATCTTTCATTTCTGCGTTAATACATATTCTTGTGTAAATATTAGATTATCCTCAAACATGGAATATACAAAGGTTTACTCTTAAGTTTATGCTAGTTACAAGTAAAAGAACCTGAATAAATTCCCAAAATCCAGTGTTACCTAGAAATACACAACAACAAAGAACGCATTATTAATACTTCCTCTAACTGGTAAATAAGCACTTTTGTTTTCCAAATGATTTAACAAACACGATGTTTAAGGTAGAATTTCAAAAATTGAACACATGATTTAAAATTCGTTCTAAAACCAGTGTCACTTTTACAATAGAATATTAACGCCGATGACGGCAATTTTTGAACGTAGTGTTGACATATTCATGGAGTCTTCTCTTTTATAAAAAAATGGTTCCTTGTAGTAGGAATTTCTCCTGTATCGTGTGTGCGTTGACAAACATTTAATTAAGGATCATACAAATAACTAGATTCTAAATAAACAAACAAATTAATTACATTTAGGTCATGAAAATATTTGTTTCATACGTGATTTGAGTGTAAGTGAAATTACGGGCTTGTTATGCTATTCCAAAATCTATAATTTTATTTAATAGCTCTCAAAATGTCTCTATAAGAGTTATCTACCAAAAAAAAGAAAGGTTTTCATAACCACTCACCTAGAAAAAAACAGTTCGTCTTTTAAGAGAAACATTCATAAATTGCAAACAAGAGTCATAACTCACTATGCCACAAGACAATTTATAGGTTGTGTGTATCTGTGACGTCATTCATCTTACTTGCTACTAGTTTGAGCTAAGTTTCGTTACATGTGAGTATTAGAGTACCATGTTACTTTGACTGCATGAGTGTTCATAATATTTAGAGTAGCTTTTTTGACTTTGATTTTGGCTGTGGCCTTTACTTTGACTTTGGCCTTGACCGTTACCTTGGCCTTGACATCTATTTTTTTGGCCTTTTCTTTTAGTTTGTCGTTGACTTTTACTTTGGCTTTAGCCTTGACTACGTTTTTGGCATGGGTTTTGGCCTAGACTTAGATATCACCATTGAATTTGTCTTTCCCTTTGGCTTTGTATCTGACATTGGCTTTGGCTTTGACTTAGACATTACCCTTGACTTTAACTTTGATGTTGAAGTTGAATTCACTGTAATTTTGAATTTGACTTTGTTTTTGGTTTTGGCTTTGACTCCGGCTTGGGTTTAACTTTAATAAGCCACCCAAACCCACTCAGTATTCAAAAGCAGACCTCGAAAAGGGTTATTACCACCAAACGGAGTAATCTACCACCAAACGCGATCTATGGTCAATAATTCAAATTAATAATGAATCCTTTCCAATCTTATCATACTGCGCTATACACATTTCCATTGCTTTTCGAGAAATGACACCCCAACGTATTAATAAAGATATAACACTTAAAAATACCGAATTCAGGGAAATAATGCGTAATAAACTATGTATTTGACTTTGAATCTTACAGAGTCTAGTAAAATAATAAGCACGTAATGGTTAAGGCCTATAGCTGTTCATAATTTTTTTTTTTTCCACAACTATTATATACTATATAGCTTGGGACTAGACGGCGGTGTGTGAACCGCCGTCTAGTCCCAAGCTAAGCTGAGCTTGTGTTATGGGTGCTAGACAACTGATAAACATACTTATATATTTCTAAATACATACATATTATAGATAAATTACACCCAGACACAGAACAAATGATCATGCTCATCACACAAACATTTGTCCTGGGTAGGAATCGAACCCACGACCTCCGGCATAGCAGTCAGGGTCACTTACCACTAGACCAACAGGCCAGTCAAAATATTAATGTTATAATTATAATAGGTATATAAATGTTTAATAATTATAATGTAACTTAAAATTAATGTCTACTAACTGTTTTTAAAATGTCAATGCCCAAACCCTGAAGATAAATTGATTCCACTTAGGAATAAATAAACAAACAGGCATTTTCTATCAAAAGTTTTAATAACCCCAGCTAGTTGAAAATTACACGTTACCAACCCAAAGTTGACCAACCGCTGGAATCTTTTGGGAACACCTGGGGTTACCGATATTGATTACAACCCTAATGATTAAACTTTGCTAATTAAAATATATGAGATTTTGTTACACGACGGAATTTGATCTTTATTAAATAAAATTTCGGGTCTTAAATTCCAGGAAAGAGTTGATGGAACGTTCATTTATCGGTCGTTATTTTTAAATGTCAGTAAAAGGGTTTGTTGTTGATGGTGTCTTGTGGCCGATACTTGACATCAAATAGCTTTTAATTATATTTTATTTGATACCCAAAAATGTCAACAATAGCCTTTTATTCGATTTTCAAAGCCCAACTTGATTCAAGCCTTTCTCAAAACATTCCTTGATTTGTTTTTAAGCCAACAAATTTTATTTATTGCAAACTTTCTTATTGTATTATCTCGTCTGTCTAGTAAGTAAAACTGCTAAATACATTTTCAGTTTGACGACTGAATGAGAGTGCCTATTATTCAATATTTCAAGAAGAAAGTTTCAAATTACTATAGATTTGGGTTTTTTTTTTACGTGATAAAATCATCAGATGAGGCGGGAGGGACTGTCAGACTTGTACTAACTAAAACCCACGGTGTCCTTCAATAGTCCTTTATGTTCCGGGATCACGGTGATGGTATAAGTCCCGCGACCCCGGCAGGCTTTAGCCCTCTGAGAGGGGGCCTCGTCGTTATGCTGACGCTCTTTGAGGCGCGCGTGGAACACGACGCGCCGTCGACCCGGGCATGGTCCATGTACGGACGGCGAGTTACCCTTGACTCGCCGCCCGCATGCCCGCGCCTACGGTGGCCGGAGATCGTCACGCGACGTCCGACGACGTGGGCGTCCACCACCGAGATTTGGGCTTTGTGCTGACAAGAATTGCGCCTGAATACTGGGACTTAAATATATTCGCTACTCGCGAAATGCCCCTGAGATAACCCTTGGAGATAACAAACATAGTGTTATTTGCTATTGCACTCAGAACCTGCTCGTTATCTAACACACATACTGCATTGCTCCTCCTCACAAGCTTTAATAATTAATACAAACGAATCCCCGGTTTTCTCCTCAATTTATGAAGCCTATTACTAGTGCATCCTCAAGTGACTGGACAGAGGCGATGCAGGGCCCATAAAGCGATGCAAATGGAACATAAATCTCAGTAGGGAATTACAGCGTAGCAGTAAAACTAAGACCCACTTTCGCTGTAAAACTGCCTTTATAGCGGGACGGTTGATTTAAAAAGATTTGTGATGATGTATTGATCATGATACATAATAGATCTGGGGCTGTAGACAAAATTGTGACTAATAAGGCTTCGAAACGGCTGTGTTAACTTCTGTTCCAAAATTGAACTGTGGTGTCTTGTGGTAGTGTCCCTCAGTCACTGACGTTAAGAGGTAAAGATAAATTACCAATTCAGACAGCCTCTGAATTTTTTTTTTGTTTTATATTATGTAACATAAATAACCCGCCATAGATATCTTGTGTTCCAAATAATAATATAATAATAATAATAATATTCCACAACTATCACACAACGCCATCTAGCCCCAAGCTAAGCAGACCTTGTTTTATGGGTACTAGACAACTGATAAACATACTTATATAATTCTAAATACATACATATTATAGATAAATTACACCCAGACACAGAACAAATGATCATGCTCATCACACAAACATTTGTCCTGGGTGGGAATCGAACCCACGACCCCCGGCATAACAGTTAGGGTCACTAACCACTAGACCAACAGGCCAGTCAGTACTATAACTAACCTACTTCGATTTCAAGCCTTTTTATCTGCCTTAACAACCGAAATGCAAAAACAGACTGTGAGTAATGAAATTTACAGAGCTTTCTCAAAACGCACTTTCCTCTTGGCAAACATTTCTCAATCTCCTAAGTACTCCTTTGAAGAACTTGAAAATGTAATCTGAACAAAATCACACAGAATTTGCGAGACATTTTATAATATGACTAGGACTACATTTCACAGAAGCTTTCAAATGTTTTATGAACAAGCAAGGAGTCTGAATACAGTTTGAAAAAAAAACAAAAGATTTCCTTTCTCGCTATCCTATCTAAACTCTAAAGTATGTGGAAACTGAGACATGTCTAGATTCTAAAGTTTGAAGAGATCACTCGTATCGACAGTGTTGGTAGTATGCGGCACAATGCTTTTTGGCAAATTAACATTGCTGTACACATCAAGGTATACAAAACCAGTTTGTCTTGGTCTCGCTTTGAACGAGTTTTACACACAATAAACGACCAGCTAATACTGGTTTTGTATAGCTTGATGTGTAGCCGTGTGTACTACTCAAAAAGCGAAATTTTATTACTTTGACGTTGGGCTCGTACGCTGAATTTTGCCAACGAGAGAATGAAAAGGGAAGACGAAATGGTGTGATGTTTTCTTCGTACACCTCGAGGGAAAATATCAGATGTTTGTCGAATTTCAACGTGAGTGACATGGATCTGTTTTAGGTTTAGCTTTGATTTTGTGGACTAGCTTTTTCTGCTATTGTTTTATGTACACCTTGTTGAATAAACTATCTTGCTCTGTAGCAAATGATTTGGAATCTGGAAGCATGAATATACAATAACGTCAAGAAACCTAAGCCCTAACGATCTTTTGACGAGATTCACACTTAAAACTCTTATTTCAATTTTTCATAAACAAACATTAACAGGCTGATAGTGGAAAAGATCATCATCATCATCAGCCTATAATATTCCCACTTCTGGGACCCAGGCCTCTTCTCTGTAAGAGAGCGTGGGCCATAATCCGCCACGCGAGCACAGTGCGGGTTGGTGGATGTCACATATTATCGATTTTTTAATTTTAGGACATGCTAAACCAGCATGTCCTCCCATCACGATGATTTCCTTCACCATTTTGAGAGCAGTGATGATGAAATAAATTACACAAAGTAATGCGTCTGGCGAGGTTCGAACCCATGACCCACAACTCGTAAATCGGGCCCGTTACCACTGCTCATTAAAAAGATCACTGTCAAGAATTTAGTCAGGAGTTAGAAGCTATCCTCTTTGGTGATCTACTCAAAATAAGATAACACAAAGAACTTGGTCAGAAGTTATCTCTAGCTATCCGACTTGGTGGTCTACTCAAAATAAGATGTTTTCTGAATACCCTGGCATATTTATAAGCTCACAAATAGATACTACACATCGCTCCTCCCACCGAATAATATCGTAATCGAAAAATTCAAATTTTACAGGAAAAATAAAACAGTGATTTTTTATGATTATTGTAAAGATTGTCCAACCTAACAGAATGATTTATATATCAAATGAAAGGTATTTTTTTATAGAATCATTCTGAATAAACGTATTTAATTTTTATTATATCAGGACCAAGTTATTTAAGAAAATATATTTTACCGGATACGTTAGAAAAACATTATTTCGTAACAAAACATTACGATATTATTCGCGTAAAAACAAAAAGACAGCGTGCACAATAATAGTGTACTACAATGTTATTCGTTGAACAAAGACATCCAAACATAAACGGTAATAGACTGTAACTGGGATTTTCGCCTATATAATATGTATTCTATTTTGAATTATTGCTCTAATACTATTTTATTCTTCAATTGCCTGTTAAGTAATATCCATTATTAGAAATTTAACTTTCAATAAAACTATGGGTTTCTCATAAAAGAAAAATCATCATCATCGTCATCAGCCGGAAGACGTCTACTGTTGAACATAGGTCTCCCCCTTAGACCGCCACGCCGAACGACAATTTGCCACTTGCATCCACCGGTTGCCCGCGACTCTCACGGTGTCGTCGGTCCACCCACTCGACAACCTTTCTTCCCCATCAGTTGCCAGTTCTACGAGCGATGTGGCCTGCCCATTGCCACTTCAACTTGTACATTTGAGCTATGTCGGTGACTCTGGTTCTTCGCCGAATATCCGTGTTCCGAATTTTATCCCGCAAAGAAACTCCGAGCATAGCTCTTTCCATTGCTCGTTGAGTGACTCTTAGTCTCTCTAAAAGGGCAGCAGTCAAAGACCACGTTTCAGAGCCATATGTAATCACTGGCAACACACACTAGTTAAACACCCTCGTCTTGAGACACTGTGGGATTCTCGATGAGAAGATATCACGTAGCTTCCCAAACGCTGCCCATCCGAGTTGTATTCTTCAGGCGACCTCTTTATCGAAGTTGGACCTACCTAACTGAACAATCTGTCCAAGGTAATTATACTGGTCTACAACTTCGAGCCACAACCGATACGGGTGTCACATTCGACATGACTTTCGTCTTGTTCATGTTCATTTTAAGGCCGACCCGTTGGGAAACGATACTGAGGTCGCTGAGCATTGCGTTGAGGTGATCCAACAATTCTGCCATGATGACTATATCAAAATGAAGGTGAGTGATGTATAATGTATTTGCCATTGATGTTGATGCCGAGTCCGTTCCATTCCAAGAGCTTCAAAACGTCCTCCAACGCGTTCATGAACAGTTTCGGACAAATAACGTCTCCCTGTCTCACGCCTTTCTGCAATAGGATTGGTTTCGTGTTCTCTTCCTGAAGTCGGAAGGACATGGTGGCGTTTCTATACAAACACTTTAACTTAGATATACCTATAGTCGATATGACATCGTTGGAGGGACTGCAAAACTGCGCAGCCCAGGTTTCGATTGAAAGGAAGGCTTTTTCATATTCCACAAAAGCTAAATATAATGGCCGAATATACTCCTCTGTCTTCTGTATAACCTGGCGTAGTGTGTGTATGTGGTCTATGGTACTAAAACCATTTCGGAAACCGGCTCGTTCGGGAGGCTGGAAGTCATCAAAACAGCGTTCGAGACGGTTCGTAATGACTTTTGAGAACAGCTTGCATACAGAAAAAAACCTCTCAATCTGTCTCAGGATCTCCGGTTTCGTCGAAATGATGCTGCCGTCGTTAATCTTCATCTTTGTCATTTGGCTTTGCCCAATAGATGAATTCTTCGCGAAGACTTTTGAGCCCCAGTTCCGCTCGATTGCCTCTTTGATCCGTGACATACTATAGACACGCAGGTCACGCCGTCGCATTGATTTAGAGATTTGTCTATTGAGTTTGCCATATTCCGACATACAGACAGCTGAAGATTGCAGCCTCATCTCGGTCTGGCCTTGCATCAACTTGATGGTTCCGTTCGAGAGCTTTTGAGGCTTCTTGCGGCAAGGGGTCTTAAAAGAACTTGGACCCCGCAGCTAGGACTGTTTCCACCAACCCATTGTTAATCCCGTCCACAGTTTTGCATTCGGTTAGGCACTGAAAGCCATTGTGCGGTTCGAGTTGAAAGACGTCATCGGGGTTCTGGATGTGGGCAGAAGCAGGTCGAAGCGTGGACTTTACCAGGCGAGACCTTTCAAGCACCTTTCAAGATCGCTATAGGTTTTTACATTGGCGATCACGGAGACATCACTGAATATTCGCTTCTTGGTCGTCATGATGAAGTCGATCTCATTTCTGGTAGTACCATCGGGGCTCATTCACCTCCTGGATGGCCGCTTCTTGAAGTAGGACTTCATTAAATGAAGTTCTTCTTTTGCCATGAAGTCGACCAGTCGCTGACCCCTATGGTTTCGCTGCCCCTACCCAAATGCCAACCGCTCTCAACTCATTGCCATTCGGTGAGCCCACCTTCGCGTTGAAGTCCCCCATAACAACGGTGAAGTATGATTCGGAGGTATGTATGGCCTCGAATATCGTCTCATACAATGCCTCTACTTCAACATCAGATCATCATCATCATTTGTCGAGATCGGCATCTACCTGTATGACCTTCAACGGATATCGGTTGATTATTCTAAGAATAAGGTATGCTACCCTGCTCGACACATTGTCGACTTTCATAAAGTTGTTGATGAGGGACCTGCGGACGAGAAATCCAACACCACCCTGGTATTTACGGTAGAAGAGCATGTTGCCGGAATCTAAAACTATCGTATCTTGACCCTCTCTTCGGATTTCAGATAATCCCAAGATATCCCAGCGCATTTTGCTCAATTCTTCCTCCAGCTCGATAATCTTATCATCGGTCCTCAGTGTGCGGTTGTTGTGTTTTGCCAGGGCCAAAGTCCTATGGGGTGGTATGCCACATACTCGGTATTATTCTATTCCTTTCTTTATCATTAGAAAAAAAGAAAGCGTTGCGAATGCTTGTGGCTCGTGTTAATAGATAATACAGCAATCGTAGATTGAGTGTAGATATCACCTCGGTAAACTATTGCAAAAGTAATTGCATTTTTTTTAAATACATTATTATATAGTAACCAGTATTAACCATAGTTTTGAAATAAAATCTCTACGGGAATAGTATTGTTAAAAAACTTTACTATAAAACGAGTTTGCTGTTCTTACTCGAATAATATCGTTATCGTAACATACAGAAATTCTTATTAAGATTGCCATCCGTAATCACTAGAAGCGAGGTTATTCGCGTAAATAAGTACAATAAATCTGTAACGGAATATTAGGGCTATGGTTAATAAAAAAATACTAATTTGGAATGTACTCATAGGAAAAATGTGAAAAAAATTGACAACATGTAAGAGAGTACGTACATGATGAATATGCAATAAAACGCAAAGTATCGTTATATCAGATTACGATATTATTCGGTGGGAGGAGCGACATTGTAAAAATGCTCCAGGCTGAGTTATTCTCATTGAACAATGGACAATCAACGCAGTAAAAACGCAGCCGAGCTGATGCGGCACGAATTTGATGACACCAGGTGAGCCGCGTATCGACAGGTGGTAGATATTTTTGGCCGACAGGGTTTTTTTCTTTCCGAGTATCAAGCCGTAAAATGTTACTGGAACTAGCACATGAATACGTTTGCCGGGGTAAAAATGAACTGGCGAACGTTTGGGACATAGTTCAGCAATTTTTCAAGTCTTTTGTGCCCAATTGATGTAAATAGCCTTTTTTGGTAGAATCCTACCGCACTTTTTCCAAATCACTGCAAATTAATTCGCTAAGACAGATCTTGTAGAATTAATATAACAGTCTTAGGTACCAGGGTTTATCTAAGTAGTAGTCTCTAAAAGTAAAGCAAAATGTTTTCCCTATACTGATAAGGTCTTTTGCCTGATTCTTTATGGATAACAGGATTTAAGATTTTTTTTTGTGTTAGTATACATTTATTTCTGGTGTGGGTAGGATCTACTTCCTAGCGGTCGGCGCCGGGCATTGCCACAATGCTGCATTTAACATATGGTGACGGCAGTGCGGTCACACTGGTGAAGGTAGACCTCATCAGGGTCGCCTGGCTACCTACCATCATCCCGTCGGAGTCCGAAGCCAACAGGTTTTTTTGTGTGTAAAATCAGTGACACCTAGTTCCCTCTGAGTGAGCTTGTTCCAACTTAGGCCTCATCTTTGCTTATACGAGTAGGTTAGAAGGTAGTAGCGTGAGGACCCGTTAGTAGCATGAGGTCTCTTTTATTTACCCTTTATTTCAGACCGCGGTTAGGGACAATATTCCATTTACTAGCCAACTGTTCTGTAAGTAACAAGTTAGAAAAACAAAGACAAATAAACTCAGAAATTGGTTAACGATTACATAAAGTGACACTAAAAGCAAGTTGATTTTTGTAATTATCTTCTTAAACAGTTTGGAACCAACTTCAAGCATTTTCTAAACAATTTACTTCACATCGTTTCATGGTTAAAGGAGAAGCCGCCACAATTTTTCAATGCCACTTGAGCGAACCAACTTAACCAATTAAACCCAGACGTTCTTAAACGCAAGATTAATTTGTATTCTCAACTCTCATTACGCTTAAACGATCTGGAAACTTACAAAGATAGTTTTTCAATAGTTGCTAGTTCGGTTAAGGAAAGAAATTGTTATTGTTATTAGTAATTTTAAACAATAATAATTATTATCTATTCGTTACAATGATCACTGTGTATGGACAACTGCTGAAATCTAAAAAAAACAAAACTGTACATGTAGTGTTAGTCAGTAAGTAATCGTTACACTTATAAATGCAATCATAATTAAATTTTTGAAGATGTGTGTATACAATAATTGTTGGCTAACCATAAATAAATAAATATAATAATACATTTGGTTTTAGATCATTTTAGATAATTTTTCAGTCGTTATTGTTAGTCAGAAGGTCTAAAGTCTGACAACCAATCTTATCATGGGGTATGGTAATGCCCAGTTACTGGGTTGTGGAGGTCCTACAGGCAGTCGCTCTATGTAAAATACTGATATCCAGCTTAATCTGGTTTGACTGGAAGCCGACCCCAATATAGTTGGGAAAAGGCTAGGCAGATGATAATGGTTTTAGATAATTTTCTGGTCTTCCTGTCAGCATAGTTTTGAGCTTTAAGTATTTAATAATGCCAGTATTAAATAAACTCTGAAGCGGCCGTAAATGTAAATCCCACGCAATTATGTGTACGACAAGTTTCACAAAGTTCGCAAACAATTTTATAGCCTAGTTGAATCTATCGGCTTACCTTTTGTATGGCTTGGAAACAAGCGATCTGAAATCTTAACCTTTTTTCCTGTAGTTTTTAAGTCGTCTCCTCTTCGGTAGCAGTATGTACTATAAAGCCATCATACAAAGTTCTCTGTCGTCTGCTTTGTTTAAATTCTTGAAGGTCCAGACGCGGTATTACAACGTCATAAAACCAGGCTTGTTCCAGTGAGCGATGGCGCTAGACGACTCGTATAGCTATCACTTTCACTCCCCGGTACAAGCCTGGTTTTAAGATATTGTAATACGGCCGCAGGTTTTTCGACAAGATGGGCAAGAAAGGAGGTGGGGCATGTCCCGCAGAGAGGCTCCACAAGTCTAAATCGGTACTCTATCTCTACCATACCCATTATGGTATGCCAAAATTGTCCAGATTATTTTTATAGAGTTTGTCTATTGAACATCTGTGATAAGCAAATATAATGTAAACAACAACTGTAATAACAAATTAAAGTGGTAAATAAAGGCAGCTTGGATTTAACGTTGGTTGACGTCGTCTCGTCACAATCATGACCCATCTGAAAATAGACGTCGCGGCACGCGGTAGCACCTACGGCTTTGGGGAAACTGAGGCTAAATTCCTCAAGTGACGCGAGCAAACTATGTTACCTATTTAATAGGTGTTCAAACTGGTACGAATAGTTATGGTAAAATAATGAATTTTCACTCAAATATTGTGTGATTTATCTCAGTGTGGTCTTAACTTAAGTCTACGCAAGGGATCTAAAACGAGATCTCACGAATTTGAACATAATTATAAATACATAATGTACTTTTTACCAAAGAGGAGATATTTGGTGAGAAGACTAGTTTGATTGGAACGTCATTATTTGAATCATAAATACTAATTAACAAGGCAAGGTAAAATAAAATATTTAAAAATACTAGGCCTACTATTCCTGCTTTCTTAGTGGCTCTACACGAACAGACAATGGACAGACCTCGTCCTGTTCCGAAGAAACTTTTCAATTTACAAGGAATAGTCTAGACAGGTTTTTTATCACGAGCGGAATAAAACAGAGCCCGCTGCTGCGTCCTGCAGACAATCTCGTTCAATTCTGATTTATTCACTTTATTAAAGAACACTTTTATATTTTATGTAGAAGCATTTTGATATTCATCGATTTTAAATTCTAATGTGGTTATACTAGGATTCAAAATAAATAATAATGCAAATCTTTAAACAGCTTTTGTACAATGGTTTATTTGGTTTACGTCGACAACTTTAACACTATATAGCACGCGTAGTATGACGGAGGTTTTGTCGATAGAAAAATCAACAACATGACAGAATTAACAAAGGTTTCTATTGTTTTAATCTGGCGATGTTTACAAAGTAGAGTATAAAGGTTTCGTTTTCGGATCGTGCCAATCTCGGACAGATAAAAACTAAATGTAAACAACTTTGTCTTTTTTTATAAAAAGGAAATAATTAGTCATGCCTTACACAGTTAAAGGAGTTTGTACTCAAGAAAAAACCCATGACCTAATTGTTTTTAAGCTGTACGTCGTTAACAAAGTAAAATCAAAACGTTTAATAGATTGCTTGCAACCTCCTGCAGCGGCAATTAGTCTGCAACGTTAAATAATAATTAATAAGCTGACACTAACAAATTGCTTTATCGATAAGCACCTGGGCATAAATACCTTTTTATATAACCTATAAGCATAGGATAAATTTTCAATCGCAAAACTGTTGTTGTTGCACGATCAATTAAAATGACGGTTATTTATAAATTAGGTCAATAGTTTCGATATATTCTGTGTGTATAGTTATGGTCGCGGGACTTATTCCATTACCGTGAGCTCGGAACATGAAGGACACCCTGGATATTAGTCAGTACAAGTCTGACAGTCCCTCCCGCCCTGCCCGGGGTGGGAGCACTCATTTGATGATTTTAACACGCAAAAAAAGCCAATAGCTTATATTTTTTTAAGGGCAGAAAAATTCAGCTGTGTGTGGGAACTCGAACTCGTACCTTCTGGATACTTATCTTATATCTTATCTTAGACATAGGCCTACGGGCATGCGGACAGCGAGTAAAGGGCAACTCGCTATCTGACCATGGACCATGCCCGGGTCGACGGCGCGTCGTGTTCCACGCGCGCCTCAAAGAGCTTCAGCACAATAACGGGGCCCGCTCCCAGAGAGCTAAAGTCTGCGGGGGTCGCGGAATTTATTCCATCACCGTGACCGTGGCACATAAAGGGCTATTGAAGGACACTGTGGATTTTAGTCAGTACAAGTCTGACAGTCCCTAGCCCTGCCCGGGGTGGGAGGACTTATTTGAATATTTTACCAAGCAAAAAACAAAAAAAAAAGTCTTTTATGAGTAATTTCTATCGTTGCATCACAGTATCTGCAGAACTAAAACTAATGAATATTTCAAAGAGTAATAAATGTATCCACAATTTATAGTCCACTATCAAAACTTAGATCTATAACGGGCTGGGCTATCCAACTTATGCTGCAGACATAAATAATTGACGCTGGCAAAGCAGTTAAGAAGAAAACTGATCAACCTTGAAAGTTAGATTTTGCAAATTGTACACTAATTAATATACGTCCAATTGGTCGAGTTGTAGGATTCTGAACATACGGGAAATTAATTGGTGAGTGTCCGCTAAGTCTTTATAAAAGAGATTTTGTTATTCATGAGTAATTAAAATACCTTCGAAAACAACAAAAAATTCATTGCTAATCTCTAAGATTTTCTTTAATATTATGAATCGGGTTTGACATCGTAGTGTTCTTTCGGTTTTGTTGTCAGCTCACAGTACTTATTAATAATAATAAAATAAGTTTATTGACACAGATAACCTTTCCTTTTTTTGCTACAGAGGTAAACTCTAGTAGGTTACAAGTTCTGATAAATGAAGATAGGTTTAATAAACTTAATGTAGCTCTACCAGGTGTTTGTCTAAGCTCAAGAAGATTTAGAGATCCGTAAATCTGACTTTAAAATAAAACTGTAAAAATATGCATAATTATTACAACCAGGATCTGTAACTGCTTGACGTATTTTCTATCAGTTTGTGTGATAAAGTCTTTAACATCATCTGCCTAGCCTTTTTCCAATTATATTGGGGTCGGCTTCCAGTCAAATCAGATGCAACTGGATATCTGTATTTTACATGAAACGACTTGCTGTCGGACCTCCACAACCCAGTAACTGGGTAAGACCGTACCCCATTGTAAGGCTGGTTGTCAGACTTTAGAGCTTCTGACTAACAGTAACGACTATCTAAATCCTACAAATGACAGCCGGAACCAATCGCTTTACGTGCTTTCCGAGGCACGGAGGAAACTCGCTATGACAGATGGTCACGCATCCACAGACAAACCTCGGCAAGCGCGGCTTAACCCGGAAGATTGGCTTGTGTGACTGTAATTATTAAAACCACAAGCTCCTCAAGTTACAGTCATAAAACAGTTAACGAAATAAAGATATTAACACACAAAAATAACAGGTTACTATTCTTAAAGGTATCTCATAATATCATCTGTCAAATTAATGGTGGGTAGTTCGAGTTTCCTTAAAGAATAATGAATGACCTCAGAGAATTTCCTGCCATCTTCCTGCCTATTAGTGTCAATCAGGTTTCAATATAACTAATGGCACTCTCATATTGATTGCAATGCCATTTATCGACGATTTGGAATATTTTAGCGAGATTCGCGACGATTATGAGGAAGTTACTTAATTTTTTATAACACATGTGTTATTTAAATGCAACTCAAATGACTTCGATATTTTGTAAGTTCTAAGTTTATAACGAGAAACGTGGTCAGAGGCAGATTGGTAACTTTACGTATATGCCTTATTAGTACCGCAAAATTAAAACATCAAAAACTGCAAAGGTTATTTACCAAACCCTTATGAAATCAGTCTACAGCATACACAGTCTGCTTAAATCTCTGGTCTGGTTACATAGAATGATACAGAATCTCACATGTCATTTCAATTTTTGTCTAATGCAAAGTAACGTTCAGAAACATGGAAATCTTCCGCCCGATTCGGCACTAAAACTTCTCCCGTATATTCCACAACCGAGCCGCTCCGATCCGAAATATCTCACAAAACGTCTGAGAATTTAATTTAGAAACTTGTTCTCTGAAAACTAATTATACGTTCACAATACGACGCGATTAATTTCGTTATCTTAAACTGTTTCACCTCCTAAACGTCTGTTTGCTAGAATTATGCGTCATTGGAGAGTACTGTTACAATTTGGATTGTTTAACTTGCGGATTAAATTCTTAGCGCCGGACTTAAATAAATGTATTTAAAAGCGGTTTTGAGAGATACAAATGGTTTGGGAATTTGATAATAGAGTTTGTTTAAACTTTTATTTGATTTAAATGTTATCTTTTAGTTCAGTTACTTTAGTCTGCTTTGTACACATGTAATCATTTAAAAAGTAACACAATAATTAAGAACTTATCTGTGTATCTTATAAAAAAGTTTTGATTGAAAACATTATTTTGTTTGTTTTTTCTTAATTACATACTACAAATTCGTAGTAAGCCAGTCTGTTTTCTTATTTACCAAGTCGTGTAACTGTTTGACCAACATAATTGGAATAAAACAAAATCAAATTAAAACTAAAACAATAATGAAAAAATAAAAAGCTTGGTTTTGTTTTTCTTTGTTTAAAATTATAATAATTAATCAAGTCGTATAACGGGTCCACTAATTAATTGGAATAAAACAAAGTCAAATTACATTTAAACTAATAAAATTATATAATTGAAAACTAGTCTTACTTTATTTTAAATGTAAATAAAAATTACCGTTCCCAGAAACTTTATATACCTAGAGAGTGTTCAATACAGACAGCTACAAAAATAAAAGCCCTTTGTTTACTATGCCTTGTTTTAAAATATAAATTTTGTTAAGTATTTATTTGTAGGAACAAGCGTGTTTCAAGTTTAGTGATGTGGGCTTTTTTTTTTTTTTTTTTTTTTTTACGTGGTAAAATCATCAAATGAGACCTCTCACCCCGGGCAGGGCGAGAGGTACTGTCAGACTTGTACTGACTAAAATCCACGGTGTTCTTCAGTAGCCCTTTATGTTCCGGGGTCACGGTGATGGTATGAGTCCCGCAACCCCGGCAGGCTTTGGCCCTCTGAGAGGGGGCCCCGTCATTTTGCTGACAGCTCTTTGAGGCGCGCGTGGAACACGACGCGCCGTCGACCCGGGCATGGTCCATGGTCGGGCGGCGAGTTGCCCTTTACTCGCCGCCCGCATGCCCGCGCCTACGGTGGCCGGAGATCGTCTTGCGACGTCCGACGCCGTGGGCGTCCACCACCGCGGGTGGGGCGGAGGGAGGACCTTGTCCTCTCTCTCACGCGGCCCGCCTCCTCCTTCGCGAGCATGACTGCTTCGCAGAAGGAGGCGACCGCTTCCCACTCCGTCTCGCCCCGCAGCATGGCCGCGACCAGTGCTGGGCGCGAGAGGTCTCCGCCTATCGCCGCCGTGAGGACACGTCGGTGCTCCGCCCAAGCGGGGCAATCCTGCACCGTATGCTCGACTGTGTCCTCCGGGCGATCTACGCAGTGGTGACACCCAGAGTGATGTGGGCTTAATAAGAAAATGTTGGTTTATCATCTTACCTAATATTTATTTTATCTGTAACAGCTGATTTTGAAATGTCTTATTGCTTAAGCCCAATAAGACTGAGGATTTTTGAAAGAAGCCTGTAACATTCCTGGCAATATACATAGATATTATATTATCCAATGAGACAGTTTTAGTTTTAAATTAAATTTAACACTAGATAATGGTAATATCGCTAGTTACATAATACTTTATTCTATGAAAAAAGCAGGAAAAACTCTTTTAATTATTGTAATATGTATTCATAAAGCTCATAAATAAACCTATACACGACCGACATCCACAAACTCCTATCTCTAAAATAAAAGTTTATTTCTAAAACAAAATAATAGAATTTTCAACGACTCTAACCAATCACATTAAAAATTAAACTGTTTGAAACTTCCAATCACAAACTCGCATTATCCGTGAAATAAAGTTTGCAAGTATCAAGTAGGTACATATAAATGTTTGGCAATGTTTCGTTTGATAAGGGCCCGACCCGCTGTCAGGTCGATCCAACCTGACCTGTCACTTTAAGATTAAAACGTAGCTCAAGTACAACCGTATAAATCTCCGGCAAAAAAACGGATCAAGATTAAAGTATCAAAACTGTTTGTATCGAAGGGATTGATTGTATTTCTTTTTTTTGGTTCGTCAATGTAGGTATTGGTTCTATTGTGTTGTGAGGTTGTAATATCTTTTGAAAAGACTTACAAATTGTTGTGATTACTCAGACATGAAGATCTATCTGTAGCAACTTTCCAATAAAATATTAGTATACTGCTATCTTTAATCTTAACATTGGAAATGTTCATCACTGCCAATTTTTATTTTTTTCTATTCCTTTATAAACTGTCAGTATACCTACCTACTTGATAATCGCTAGGCTTCTACTTAAGTAAAGGATATTTTAGAGAAATAAATCTACAAAAACAACCATTCTACACTGAAGTTGTTACCAGAATATAGGCAAAATATTTATTGCCTGTTCAATGATATCATAGTAGTGTTGCTTATACAACGTGTAATGTTAAAAGCGCAAAACCTCTCGTGGGGTAACTCAGCCCATGTTACTGAACAATGTTTGTTCTAAGACTTTTGGAAATTCGCAAAAAAAATGGTTTTTCATACAAAATGAGAAATTGATCGAGCCCATCAGTATGAAAAATCTTTTTTATTGCGAATTTCCAAAAATCTTCGTACAAACATTGTTCAGTAACATGTGCTGAGTTACCCCACGAGAGGTTTTGCGTTTTTAACGTTACACGTTGTATAAATACGTTATACATAATTACTGGAAAAAACTGCAGCTGCTATAATTACCACTTCAAACTTAATCAGCTCCTCATTACCGTTAACATGGAAGGCAATACCTATACACCGGCACCAGTGGGCCTCCGATCTTCATAAAAGAGGAATTAATACCGGGCATAAAATGGCCGCGCATGCATTAATGTGAAAATTAATTTAAAATGAGATATTCGCCGGAACGCGATGAAATTCACTTTATTAATACGATCGCGACAGGCATTAACAATGAACGAGAAATACGTTGACGTGTGATAGAGGGTACTTTGAATATTTTGTAAGCTTATAACGTTGTAATTTCATTGTTGAGAAGTTTAAATGTACATCGCTAGCAGGACGAAACAAGTTAGGCCCTTCGTACACAAGGCGACTCGGGTATCCGATACTCCAGTCGAATACCTAAGTCGCGCGACTGTAGTAGCGCACGATCCGTACACAGCGGCGACTCGAGTCGTAAGACTCAAATCGTCTATTCGGCCACCATTCTATATTCAACCTTAAAAATACATAGTACAAAACACAAAATGTACATCTCGTTGCATAAATTAAAATGCTGTTAATTTTAAAAATGGCGGGCGCATTCCAATTTCAATTTTTTGGAATTAAAAATTGGCGCGTATACCACGTATTTTCACGCAAAAATATTGAGAAAGAATATGGTTCATAATTTCGCCGCACGATTCTGCTACAAGGTAGCTCGATTTGTTTATGCTTTGACTTTCATGGTGGTGACCATGGGCACCCATGGGTTCAATCCCCAGGTAAACATAGAATTTTTCTGTTTTCGTGTTTCACTTGTTTTTTAGAGTTTTATTGCATTTTTTTTCTAGGTTTTTTTTATAGTTTATCTTTTATTTGCACCGGAACGCTGACGCGCTTAGGCCGTTATCATACTAGCGGTTTGGAAGCGGCTGCGGGGCGGAGCGGACACGGAGCGCATCCGTCGCGAACACGCCGCGGCTGCGCAGCGACGACGCCGCGGACGCGTGGCAAATGCGTTACGTTTTCGTCACGTGTTTGTACACTCAGTAACAAAATGGATTCCGACGAGGAAACATTGCTGTTGCGTTATTATTTCGAAAACGCCGGAAACAAAAACGAAAGCATCGACGAATTTGAGAAGATCCATTATTAGATTAGGCTGAGGAATTTTTGGCAGAGAGTTATAAGCAATTTTCATGTTTCGGTAAAAAAAAAACATCTCGGCTAAAAAAAAATTGGATTATTATGCATCTATAATCTGTATCACCTACTCTTATCATATGCCAAATTTCAGCGCTCGAGGAATTTTTCGAAAGTCTTCATACATAAAATTCCTCGTTGATCTGAGGTGGGGCGGACGTTTGGGCGTTTGTTCGAGGCAGTACAAAATGGCGTCCACTTTGCTGTTCGCGGCGATCCCGTTGCGCGTCCGCAACGAATTCGCTGTGCAACCGCGGCGTGTTCGCAGCGCATTCGCTGTGCGGCCGCTACACTCCGCAACCGCTTCCAAACCGCTAGTGTGATAACGCCCCCTATGCTGATGACCGTGGAAAATTTCAGATTTGAATAGGATTTTTTTTAATGTTTTCTTTTTCTTAACTACTTTATTTTTGCCGTATGTGCAAGTACATGACGAAGCTGGGTTAAAGTAGTAATGTTTGTAACAAAACCAAAATAATTTATAAAAGTAAAAAAATTGACACCATCTTCGATAGATGGCGTTGTCGTCGAGTTAGATCGCGCTATCGTTTGGTTACATCGATTTAGTAAAAGCAACTGTGGTTTTATTTTGAACCTCATTAGTGTTCACATTAGTTCAATATTCCAACATTACCAGTTCTCAAGCTTGGTAGTAAACAACTAATATAAGAGTTGTAGGTTAAGTATTTTGATTTCATTAATTCTGTATAGGTAATCATGCTATGTGCCAATAAACGTTTTTTCTTTCTTTCTATCAGTTTCACCATGAGGTTAAAAAAACCCAAGTTTAAGAATAGAACCACGGTAGAACTAAGTGTAATTTATTTTTAGTCATGTTACTTGTTTTTAACTTCTATGTAATTCTTTAATTCCTTCATTTTTTTTTATTTGTTTTGTATAAAATGTACAAAAAAAAAGAATTCTCTGTTAAAGTAAGTAGGTAGGTACTAGGTATTATTTTGTTATCAGTGAAGTTTCATCATCATCTTCCTGCCCTTTTTTTTATGTGGTAAATTCATCAAATGAGTCCTCCCACCCCAGGCAGGGCGGGAGGGACTGTCAGACTTGTACTGACTAAAATCCACGGTGTCCTTCAATAGCCCTTTATGTTCCGGGGTCACGGTGATGGAAATAAGTTCCCAGACCCCGGCAGGCTTTGGCCTTCTGTTTTTCCCTAAAACTTTTTTTTCACTAAAATATAAAAAAAAGCATTGCCCTACACTCCACGCAGCATGGCCGAAACCAATGCCGGGCGCGAGAGGTCTCCGCCTATATCTTCCAGCCCTTATTACATTTTACTTGTGGTCGACGCAACACGTTTTTTTCTTCCATTCTCCCCTGTTAAACGTCACCGAATCATTTACTCCTTTTTCATTTATATCATCACTTACACAATCCATCCATCTTTTCTTTGGCCTTCCCCTTCCTCTCTTCTTCCCCTTCCCTTTCTTATCAGTGAAGTTTACAGTCTCATTTATTTTTATCTAATACCTAATCACTTTTAATTTTCTATGTATTTTCCCGAGCTAAGCTCGATCGACCAGGTACCTACTATTATGTAAATCACTACTTTATATTAATCATTACAAAAAATAAATACCGGCCATTCCTATTACCGCCCAAGCTTAGGTACATATTCCATAGTAATGACGGGGCCCTCCTCATTACCGTGACCCCGGAACATAAAGGGCTATTGAAGGATACCGTGGATTTTAGTCACTACGATTCTGACAGTCCCTCCCGCCCTGACTGGGGTGGGAGGACTCATTTGATGATTTTTTCCGTAAAAAAAAAGCTTAAGTCATTCCATAATATATTTAGAATATTCTTTTGAATTTGACAAGCTTGTTAGTCTAGTGGTTAGTGGCCCTGACTGCTATGCCTGAGGTCGTGGGTTCGATTCCCACCCAGGACATTTAATGTTTGTGTGATGAGCACGATCATTTTTGTTCTGTGTCTGAGAGTAATTTATCGATAATATTTATGTATTTAGAAAATAAAGTATGTTTTTCAGTTGTCTAGTACTCGTAACACAAGCTCTGCTTAGCTTGGGTCTAGATGACGTTGTGTAATAGTTGTGGAATATTATTATTATTAATTGTAATGATACAAACAAGTATATTTTTCTACTTCAGATACAAAGATGTTTAATAATAAAGTTTGAAATAAAACTTATATTGAAATGATACAAATTTTTCGTCGGTTATAAATCGCGCAGACTTGGGTATCCGCGATCTTGATAAATGGAGTCGCTCGTGGCTAGAGTCGGCGACGCATCACCAAAATAAGCCTCTAAGGATTTGTATTGCGATAGTCTCCTGGAAACCAAATCGTAAGGCATCGGAAACTTGCGTAGCGTTGTGTACGAACCTTCGTACACGACGCGACGCAAGTTGCCGATACTATAGTTTCGTAACTACTCATGACCTGCGGAAAATTCGAGGTATTAAATTTTTATAATGCAATTTGATGTAACGACATAGACACTAGCGCCCCGTCAAAGGGTCATGATGGGTGGTCAAGATTATGAATTTATAAAATGTCTGACACATGACTGTGACGTCAAAATATATTTTTAGGGATCCATAGGTTCGAAAGAAAAAACGGAATCTTATTAGATACCTAAGTCGTGTGACCGTCCGCCCTTCACAGTTAATTTTCTGTGAACTTTTTTGACCGATTAAGTTGTAAATATTTATCTATTGAATACATAGAAAGAAAGAAAAAACGTTTATTGGCACACGCCACAAGTGCACACAGTACACCAAGAAAATAAAAAATACTCAACATTTAGAACAGTTAAGTAGGTAGGTATGGCATTTCCAAACATATCAGTTCCTATTGCTCAAATGTCTTTCTGTATTATCTGTTATCTCCGAAAATACTGAGTATATTTTTAATTATGAAAAAGATACAAATAATAGAAGTCCTTTGTATATAGATTACAAGAAATTTCACAGTAGTCCTATGATCTTAAAACAACATAGACATCGCAGGGACAACAATGAAAAAAAATTATAAACAGCATCATGAATGTGACATCAAATGAAAATGCTTATTTTGAGGATTGTAAAAATAATACTTTATTCGTAATCAATTTTATTCAATTAAATAGAAAAAAAACCTCTCTCTCCCAATTTTTTTATTAAACTGCATACCAAATTAGGAGGTATTACGAGGATTGAATATTGAGTGAATATTTTTTTAACATTTTAAAATACTTACTTTCCAAAAGTGATTCAAGAATATGCTACGGAACCCATTATTGTGTGAATATAATTAATAATGGTAAATAAATTGTTCCGCCATCTTGAAAGTCGCAGAAACTCAAGTAGCGGCGATGTCAACAGATAGGTAGCGCGCGATTGGCGTCGTGCGTCGCGAGCATGTGTACGAACGTATATGGATTTCTATTGCGAGAGTCGCCTGGATACTGAAGTCGTAAGGTATCGGAAACTGGAGTCGCCTAGTGTACGAAGGGCCTAATTCTTTTAAAGCTTGTAGAGTACTGTGTTTTGTGTGTGTGTTGTAGGTACTATTTTAATTACCTATAGCTGAAAATAAGCATTCCATTTTTTTTATAAAATGACACGCCAATTTTGCTCCTTTTTCATGTTAGAATTTTTATACCAAATAAGTAGCATTAAAATTGTGAATAAGTTATCAATTAACGACACTAATGATAATAATATAATATTCAGTACTGCGTATTTTTTAACCGACTTCAAAAAGAAGGAGGTTATCAATTCGACTGTTTTTTTTTTTTTTTTTGTGTGTTTGTTACGCGATTTCTCCGGCGATTTTGGACCGATTTTCAAAATTCTTTTTTTGTTCGAAAGGAGATGCTTTCGGAGTGGTCCCATATTCACCAAGTCAAGATCTGATGATTGGATCCTAGAGAAATCGAGGGCAACCCTCAAATTTTATAGGCCCACATATAGTTTTTCGCAAATATTATGAAGTAATTTAAGTATTTGCGTGTGGTAATCATAATCTCATGTAGCTGAGCTGATGATGGAAGGTACAACTCCTTGACAGTAAGGAGTAGGCATCGACTGATTTAGTTTGTGTTCGCTTATCTCCGGAAGTACAAGTCCGATTTAGGTCATTCTTTTTTTGTTATACTAGGTATCGTTCAACTGAGGGAACACTGCAAGTTTCATCAAAATCGGTTTAGTCGTTTTTGAGATAGGGAATTTTATTAGCTAATTTTGTACATGAGCGATGTTATTACCGGTGCTACGGATTACAAAATTCTAGTGCACATGTAAGAAAATGATGTACCTATTTGACAAGAATTTGGGTTGAATATTTAAACTAAAAAGAGTAAAATAAAAGCTTTTTCAAAAAAAAATGTAACCGCCTTCAAAACCAACCAGTAAAAAAGGGTAAAATAACCTACAAAATAACTTTTCTTTCGGAAGTCGGTGGCAAAAAAGACAATTAAAAAAAAAACACCGACTTCCGAAAGAAAAGTTATTTTGTAGGTTATTTTACCCTTTTTTACTGGTTGGTTTTGAAGGCGCGGCGGTTTTTGAAAAAGCTTTTATTACAGATCATTTCAATTAAAATATCTAAAATCAGAATATGAATTAATGAATTGCCGTCATTTTTTACAAAAATTCCGTGTCTTCGACAAAGTCCTTGGCAGGTTGCTATAAGTAAATTACGGCAAAAAAGGATGTATAATACCCTCTCCCGTAATTTAAGCGTCCTATCCTCATGACGTCGCGTCCTCCTGATGGCAATATCTTAATGCAAATTGTAAGGCAGTCGCAAAATGTGGGCAATTCAATTTGCGAGCAGCCACGATCCACCAGACGCATGGGTACTTAAAACTTGGAGAAATTCTACAACTGTTTATTTATAGACGTTTTTACTTAAACTTTTACAAATGTTTTATATAACAAAACGCAATTTTATTAAGATTCTCTAGAGACATTATTTAAAAAAGATTTTAAAAGGCTGTAAAAGGATTTAACTTGCCACAAAGGCGAGCATAATTTGTTTTAAAAGAGTTTGTTGCCAAATAATTAAAAAGAATTTTGGCCAGAATGACACGATGCGGCGCGGCTCTGTGAAACAACATTCATCCCTCGAAACAATAATAATTTATCACTCCATAACATTGTCGACAAATTGCAAAATAACCGTGAAAGGGTGTTTCAATGGGAAATCAGGACGCCATACATATTAATGAGAAATCAATGGCGAATGAATTAATGAGCATCGGCGAGCGATGGCGGAGTTGTAACCAAATATGTGACGTCACAAACCAATATGGCGATGATTCAGGAGTTCATTTCGATTTTCATTAATTTTACTTTGAAGAAGTTGAATAACGTTGCTTTAATTTGTAATTGTTTATGGGAACCCCATACTTGAAATCTAAATCAATGCTCGACATGAATAAATGAATGAAGAAACATTTTAAGGAAAAAATAATTAATTTGACTATGAATAATACATAGTCAAATCTTAATGATTTTCAACTTACCTGTACATAATCATAAAAATGGATACAATAAGATTTAGGTAAAGGTATAGCATGAAATTGATATTCTTCAATGGCAATCAAGAAAAAGGTTTTCTATTAAAAATAAATGAGATATCACGTTATTACCAGTAAGTAATAGATTTTATTTCAATAAAAAATCTCATCTGAACTAAGAACTCTCATTAAAATCTTTGAAATGAGTCCTTTTCAAAGATGGATGAAGGCGAGTACTATCAATTTCTTTTTACTCTTCTCTCTGGAACGTAATAGGAACTTCACGTTTAATCCTCTAATTGGTTTGTGAAAGCCACTGTGAGTATCAGCTGCTACAAAATAATAAAGATTTTAGATTAAAAGTATCTTCTGCAACGGTATAATAATATTATATCTTGGCTTTTATATGCTTTTGAACGCCATTCTTTGAAAAAAAAAGATAAATACAGACACATTAAAAGTTGTTTTTCTTAGAAAAGCATTTACAACTGTTTCTTGTAATTATCACCGACTGAAAACTGTAATCTTGGAATTTTAAACGCTTTACTGTAAATAAATAATTATTTCACTAGAATTCTTTTACAAATATAAAATTTAATAAATAATCAATGTGGTTGATTACTACAAACTTCATCATCTGTCCTGATTTTTCCCAACTAGTATTTGGGGTCAAAAACCAATGTTAAAGATTGATTTCTTCAAAGAAAATCAATGAATGAATATCTCTCAACTGTCATAAATTCAGAATTTCCTACAGAAACTCGCTCTAGGCTCGGCTTTGTTCATTTTACAACCAGAGTATTGCAAGTGATAAAAATTTACGCGCCACTAAAATATGTTCGTTGAGTGAATCCATACGGAGAGGTTATTACCTGTAAAACGGTTTACGTGAGTGTAAATCTTGAGTCCAACAACTAAACGAAACGGTTTTATTGAGTGGATTTCTCGTGTGCAGCATGAAGAAGAGTATAGTTGGTTTGTAGTTTCAGGTAAACAAAAATTGAATAAGAGTATGCTTATATCTTGAGTTAATGTTGAGACGGTTGGTTCATGACGGTAAGCTATTTTTTTTTTTTTAGGTGGTAAAATCAACAAAAGGATCCTCCCGCCCTGGGTGGGGCGGAAAGGACTGTCAGACTCTTACTGACTAAAATCCACCCGTGTTCCTTCGGATGCCCTTTACGTTCCAGGGCCGCGGTATCCTGGGTTAAGAAAAAACCCGCGACCCCAGCAGGCATTAGGCGCGAAACACGACGCGCCACCGACCCGGGCTTGGTCCTCGGTCGGACGGCGAGCTACCCATTACTCACCGTCCACAAGCCCGCTCCGCCGCTGTGCCCTCTGCTGATCAGAGGGACACGCGTTGGAGCGTCCACACCACAGGCTATTCGCATACGGGCAAAGAGACCCCTTAGGCACACAGTGCCTAAGGAAGAGTTTTTGCCCGCATCCCAGGGTGCACCGGCCCGAAAAACTGGTCTTCCCCCCGGACATATCCGAGAGGGAACTCCAGTCCACGGGCGCACGTGGAGGTTTCCTGTCTTAGCACCCCGTATCAAAAGCTATAAAGGCGGATGTGAGTTGCATTTCCCCTTGGTGAGGTTAGTTAAGTACGTATTTCAATTCCTATAGCCGATAAAAATGGGCCTCAATCGAACACGTTTATTGAATAAAATAAAATCGGAATTAGAATAATTGTTAGTACAATAAGTATCTCGCATTTTAAACTATGGACTTTCAAATAAATATATAATTAATGAGATAAAATATTCCCACAAAGGGCTGTGTGTGATAAAAGTTATTTATTAATAAAATTCTTAAGACAAACGATTGCTACATTACTAATGAAAAACATTTTGTGCCCTACTCTAGAGTAGGGCAAAAATACCTAGGAATTCCTTGTCATGTTTTGGATGTGTTAACAAAAATTGAATTCATACGCCTACACAAACTATCAGACCCGCAACAACGAGCTGTGTTTAAATAACCACTTGCAACGTTGCTAATATCAATATAGCTAAAATTGTTCTTTCAAATTATCAATAGAATCTTATACATAATATAACAAGGGCGCAGCGTTGGAGAAGCCTATATCCAGCACTGGATTGCGAAGGGATGCTGTTGTGCAAATGTATGTTCCGTGCGGGTACAGAACCTGGGACACGTGACCCAGCAGCCACTGTGCCAACCATGTCATTACAGAGCTGTACTTTTAGATAATATATCTCAAGTATTCTCAATTCAGAAAATAAGTTGGTGACAAGACCTCAATACATTACCACGGAGTTAAATATTCATTCATTTGGGGTCGAAGTACACGTCCCTGAATAAAGATGTGTTTGTTACTTTGTGATCGTGGTTGGCATTTGTAAATGGAGTGTAAGACGTCCTCAGTCTATCCAGATTAATTTAGATGACTTTAGGATCTTGAGAAAGTGTTTTGTGTCATCTTAAGAGGGTTAGGATGAGAAAGGGTGAGTCCTTGGTGAAAATACTGTCATTGAGAGAATTATTATTAAAAAATAAGCGTATTTTCGAAGTTGCCTATTATTTTGAAATTAAATTTCAACTTAAAACTCACAGAAAGATGAATATTATTTTTATAGGTTAGGTACCTATTGCCAAACTATTATCAATGAGTGTACGATACAGGAGGCGCGGGTTGCGCGAACCACCTCGGACCGCCGCGAGTTAATCATATTTTTTAACAGGTAAACAACAAGCTTGTAACTTCAAATTTTTGTGGTATCTAAAGTTTTGTAATTCCGTACATAGATACTTTACACAAAAATACCAGACAGATGCACCAGGTTTTGCAATAACAAAAAATAATCTTATAGTATTAATATAAAAATGCTTTCCTTTTCGAACTTTTATTCTTAAAGACTGTTGTTTATATTACTTTTTGAAGTAAAGTTTAAAGTTTTTGAAGTAAGTTCTTCAAAATAATTTCGAACTGCACCAGCATTGACACAGACCATTCTTTCCACCAAGCTCCTACATTTATAACTTTGTCACCTACATCCTTCATTCCTTTCCAACATAAACAAAAATGCATCACTTTGTCTTTCTCTTAATTTTTCACCCAGAGTGTTTCTTTAAAAAAAGATTTAAGTGATGGATCTAATGAGAAAGTTCCCGAGAAACGTAGAAACAACGTGTTTGAAAGTAAAAGAGGTTTTGTTATTTTTATTTCCTTCTTTCCAGCTTTGTTGTTACACAACAATGGTGAATGCAAAAGTGTGAAAGAATGAAAAAGGTTTTATTTTATTATACTAGTAGTGTGTGTTACGCTTTATTTTCTAAAGAGTTCCATAATAGGTTAGGTAAGGTACGATCATTTCTAAGGAGTACTTACTTGTATTGTTGGTACGAAGTAGGTTGTTGTTGTGAAGTAAAAGCTATATGAGGCTATACTAATGTTATTGTATGAAAGTGGCTTTATTACAGAGTAACTAGGCATTTATTTTAACGCATCGGTAGTTTTTGGCATCCCACAAATAACTTGCCTGTCTGATCCATTTGCCCACTAGCAATAAAAATATTCAGAAAATTAACAAATAAGTCCATTGATATGAATTTGTATTGATCAAAACGTTTTTTAACTTGATTTTGCGCCACGTTAAAAGAATTTCTAATTTCCCGTAGGAGGCCAGTCGTCCAAAAATAATGTACGTAGCATTTGAAATAAGTCCAAACAGTTTCAGTTGTTTAACGAGCAATAATAATTATCCTAAATTAAAATAACTATAATGAATTGGTAAGATCCGCGTAAACTAATGAAAAATTAATGTTTAAAACTTATTTTTACAAAATTTTAAAACCTGAAGCCTCCTTCTAGCAACAAAACATATCGAAAACATTATTTAGTAACAAAACTGGCAGTATCACTCCAACTCCAACATTGTAACTTCAACTCTAATTCCTCCTTCTTATGACTGTTTATCCAACGGTTATAGGTGCTTGCATTCACGGAATATAGTCCTAATGAGGTGCTTCGTATAAACTGGAAGTACACTTGAAGGTTTATTCTGTGTAATTCCTTTTTTGTTGGAAACTCCGGATTCAGTTAGAGGAGTTTAATTTAACGCGTTGTTTTGTTCTCAAAGTGATTTTGAACATTATTTCTGTGTAGGAAAAAGATAAAAGTAGTGTTGTACTTGTGTAACAAGTACAGTAGGCAATCAAAATTGCTGTAGCTCGCTATTAAAGAAATAGCTTAACGTTTAGTTTGACTTACGACCTTCTATTTTCGAGAGACACAATAATCCATCAACATAATTTCAAGTAGAGTTCATAATTTCAACGTTAAAATATGAGTCCAGCTAGCTCAGTGGTTTAGGCGTTTACATAAATGCGTTAATCGAAAGAGGTGCGAGTTCAAATATCACGCAGCGGCTGTTAGACTTTTTGTAGGTTTTTACTCGATTGTTTAATATGTTTACACACAGGCAGAAATGGCCTTGTTAGGAATTTTTTTGTGTGTTTTTGGTTAGCTGGTTAGTTAGTTAACTTAACAAATAAAAATTAACATAATCATTTAAATAATACTTAAAACAATAAATAATATATAACTTCTTTAAAAATAAACAATAAGCGTAAATATACAAAATAATAATAAATAAATAAGTTATTTATTAAAAATATTGTCACGAATTCAACGATACTAAATAAAAACAAAAAATGTCCTCTTTAAATTAAAGATTGATTTTAATGAAAACAAAACAACGTAACTAAGATTCGAACTCAAACCACATTGATCATGACCCCACGCTATCCGCACAATCATGTTAGATCATCTAATGAAGGCAATGCAATGGTCACCATCTGTTTTTGTTAGTTAAATATTTTCACAAGTTTCGTATGTGGTTTCGTTAGTGCTGCTTATTGTAATTTTATTTCGTTTTAAATTTTTGCCAATGATGATAATTTATTACCTACAGGGTTTAGAATAAAAACGCATGTTTTGTAATTAGCAATAATAATATATTTTAGTTGTAATTATTATAATTCTATGTTTTAGATAAAGTTATAAAACCGCTAAAATTATGAATATTCGAGCTGAATATAATGTGAAATAGTTGTAGTAAATCGTAGATGCAATTTTTATTATTTAAACAAAATTCTGAAATTATTTAAATGAATCTTTGACGTAATAAAACAGTAAATAAGAGAATTTAACAATTAAAAAATATCTTCTTAACATTAATATAAGTGGTTTTAAGGGTAACTTACGTTTTATTATGCGTAGCTAATTAGCAATTACAGGGTATTCTAATTGCGAACATCTTAGTATGTTATTTTCTATAAGAAAATTAATAAAACCGTATTTACTTTACCAAAAGAAATAATAAAGTTATCATTATTAAAGCCATTTATTTTAAAACAGTATCAAGACACCGCGGCCCTGAAACGCAAAGGGCCAGTTGCCTTTTGCGTTCCTGTGCCGCAAAACCGAGCAAGGCGAGCTCGGTATTCGGGTCGCCCCGACTCGGAAATGTTAGATTAGGCCCTGGAACGCAAATAGGAAGTTGCTCTTTGCCTTCCTGGGCCGCAAGAGTGAGCGAAGTGAGCTCGGGGTTTGGGTCACCCTGACTCAGACCGATTAGGTTAGGTTAGGCCCTGGAATGCAAAGGGCTAGTTGACCTTTACGCTCAAGAGCCGCTATGCCCCGTTACTGTTCCAAAATAAACGCCTTTTAGCATGGCAGCTCTGGAACACAAAGGGCCAGTTGCCCTTTGCTTTCCAGTACCGCGGCGCCAAAAATTATTGAGCTTATCAAATTTCTTCCGTTCCACCAAGTTCAATTTAGCGAAAAAAAGTTATATATTATCAAATAAAAAATTACCAAACGGCATAAAAAATACCCTGATACAAGATATTGAGGTAAGTTTAAGGATCGTTTTCTTTACGAAAAGATGTTTGAAACCATACCTCAATTCTTAATCCTTAAATAATAAGTTATCAATAAAATGATGTTTACGTTTTCAGTCTATTTACAATAAATAAACAAAATTCATATAAAAAAAGGACCTCAAGAAAATCATAACTTTTTTTGGACTCCCATAAACGTAACGGTTTATAGGTGATATTCAATGATGTAAGCCTTCCATATTGAGTGCACGATCGACGGTTATTAATTTCGTGTTGAATTAGTTACACGGAAACCATTTTCCTTCGTATTAATTCCCGGACGTCGCTGACGTCCCTGTTTATTCTTAACAACTCATCTCATCATCATGCCATATCTCAAATCCCACAGACTCATAGTATTAGATACGTCACTAGAACAAAACATAGAATACTATTATTATCTTTATGCAAAACAGCTGTTGATCTATTTTACTATTAAGAAAAACTGTAATATAATAGCACATACTAAGTATTAATCACTTTTCTTTTACTTTTAAAGAAACACTTTTGAATAGGGAACCTTATTTATAAAAGAATATTAACATGTGAAATAGTTAAAATTTAAATGTTTATACTCACACTTAGTCCGGTTTCATTTCATATTTTGTTTTAAGTTTCATCCACATATTTTATGCAGGGCTATAATGTTCGCCCTTAATATTTATATAATTCCCATTGTTAATACTTCACTGCAAAACCATAACAGTGTTATACGTAAACAATCGTCACATAAAATAATCAGGAATCAACAACGTTCCGTTATGAGACTCGAAACGAACTAACATAGTTTTGTCTACCTCACAAATAAAAATAATTTACGTTTGTCACTTTTGTTTCGTTTTCTGTGATCTACCTACAAAGCTTTATTATACTAAAATTATGATCATAACCACAGATATAGATAGACCATTATATCTGTGATTATAACGAACGAAACGCAACACTAATGACTAATATTGGTAATTATAACAAAAAAACAAATTATGTTATCAAATTCCTACTTAAAAAAGTATTAGTAATAACAAAAAGAATAAAGTAATTATTGAAAATTAAATTAAATAAAATAATAATTGGAAAAAAAGTGAGGATCGATCCATCGCCGCAGCGTACGAATCCTACGACTTTTACCACTGCGCCATCATTACTTGTAGAATGATGGTTGAAATTATGAAGTATATCATAAGTTAATTTGATTTGTATAGTATTAAAACAACTTATTACAAAAGGACGTAAGTCAAAGTGAAGCATCAGTCTATTGCCTTAAGAAGTTGATGCTGGATTTTTGAACCTGACTGTACTTACAACTGGATTTTGTCAAAATTGACTTGCCATGAGCAAGATATCTTGTTTTTTGAGTAAATTCATTAAATAAGTCCTGACGTTTGAAAACAGCTGTAATTTGGCATGAATATGTTATTCATTACATATTATGAATATGTAATTATTGCGCGCTGGTGGTCAACCTGTGCTTCAAGTTCTCATTAAACTTTATAACGAAGTCTTATTTAGTGCTAAGTCACCACAAGCTTGGAAGAAAGCGGTAGTAGCTATCCTCCATAAGAAAGGAGACCATGCAAACCTTAGCGACTACCGTCCTATAACTCTCCTACCTCAAAATTATAAGCTGTTTGCCAAAGTTATGTGTAACCGTCTGACCCGCCAGTTGGATGAAAGCCAGCCCGTTGAACAAGCCGGTTTCCGGAGCGGATTCTCCACGATTGACCACATATACACCGTGAAACAGTTGATGTAGAAGAGTTCAGAGTACAATAGACCTCTGTGTTTAGCTTTCGTCGATTATGAGAAAGCATTCGACAGTGTCGAGCACTGGGCTGTGTTTAACTCCCTCCATCGCTGTCAGATCGATGCTCAATATGTGGATGTACTTAAGGAATTGTACGAAACGGCAACAATGCAAGATCATGATCTTACCTCTCCAATATATAATATACCCAGCAGTGGGTGATCCCGGGCTGGTATGATGATGATGATGATGATTTGTTATTCAAGGTTTTGTGGGTTTGTTTTAAACGGCGGCTGCGTCTAAAGAACGTAAAGGTATGTGAAGGTTTAAACCTTTACATACCCTTACTTTAATTACGGCTTTCTAGTACAAGCTGAGCTGCGACAAACGGACAAACGTAGCGAAACTATAATGGTTCCTTGTATACTATGAATACCTAAAAACTAGAATAAATAAACTACAGCAGCCACAATTTCATTGCTGTGCAATTCATAGTGGTAACTAATAATTTGGTTATCAAAACGCGGCGATAAAATCAATGTTTCCGCACGGACAATCAATGGAGCGGCCTAATGGGTTCCTGACCACGAACGAAACCGATAATACTATTACGATACTGAATAATAATAGGTATCATAAAACAGTGTTACTAAATTCATTCGCAAATACTATATTGTAACATTCTTCACGTAGGTGAAATTATTTAAAGTCAAGTCAAGTCCCAGTTTCAGGTCCGGCTGAGTCCAAGGCATAGTCCCAGCATAAGTGGCAGTCCCAGTTCCAGTTACAGGACCCAGTCTCAGTCACAGTCCCAGTTCAAGTCCCAGTCCCAGTCCCAGTCCCAGTCCCAGTCCCAGTCCCATTCCCAGTCCCAGGAAATTTTGGGATTGGAATTTTTGGGATTGGGTGTTTTGGGTTTGATTGTTTTGGGATTGGAAATTTTGGGATTGTGTGTTTTGGGATTGGGTGTTTTGGGATTGGAAATTTTGGGGATCGGAAATTTTGGGATTGGAAATTTTGGGATTTATTGTTTTGGGATTGATTGTTTGTTTGGGATTGGGTGTTTTGGGATTAGAAATTTTGGGATTGATTGTTTGGGATTGGAAATTTTTGGGATTGATTGTTTTGGGATTGGAAATTTTGGGATTGATTGTTTTGGGATTAACTGTTTTGGGATTGGGATAAGGTTTTGGGAAAAGAAATTTTGGGATTGGGTGTTTTGGGATTAATTGTTTTGGGATTGGAAATGTTGGGATTGGAAATTTTTGGGATTGGAAATTTTGGGATTAATTGTTTTGGGATTGATTGTTTGGGATTGGGTGTTTTGGGATTAATTGTTTTGGGATTAGAAATTTTGGGATTGATTGTTTGGGATTGGAAATTTTTGGGATTGATTGTTTTGGGATTGGAAATTTTGGGATTGATTGTTTTGGGATTAACTGTTTTGGGATTGGGATAAGGTTTTGGGATAAGAAATTTTGGGATTGGGTGTTTTGGGATTAATTGTTTTGGGATTGGAAATTTTGGGATTGGAAATTTTGGGATTGGAAATTTTTGGGATTGGAAATTTTGGGATTGGAAATTTTGGGATTGGAAATTTTGGTATTGGAAATTTTTGGGATTGGAAATTTTGGGATTGGGTGTTTTGGGTTTGATTGTTTTGGGATTGGGTGTTTTGGGATTGGGTGTTTTGGGTTTGATTGTTTTGGGATTGGAAATTTTGGGATTGGAAATTTTGGGATTGGAAATTTTGGGATTAATTGTTTTGGGATTGATTGTTTGGGATTGGGTGTTTTGGGATTGGAAATTTTGGGATTGATTGTTTTGGGATTAATTGTTTTGGGATTGGGATAAGGTTTTGGGATAAGAAATTTTGGGATTGGGTGTTTTGGGATTAATTGTTTTGGTATCGGAAATTTTGGGATTGGAAATTTTTGGGATTGGAAATTTTGGGATTGGAAATTTTGGGATTAGGTGTTTTGGGTTTCATTGTTTTGGGATTGGAAGTTTTGGGATTGGAAATTTAGGGATTGATTGTTTTTGGATTAATTGTTTTGGGATTGGGTGTTTTGGGATTGATTGTTTTGGGAATGGAAATTTTTGGGATTGGAAATTTTGGGATTGGGTGTTTTGGGTTTGATTGTTTTGGGATTGGGTGTTTTGGGATTGGAAATTTTGGGGATTGGAAATTTTGGGATTGGAAATTTTGGGATTAATTGTTTTGGGATTGATTGTTTGGGATTGGGTGTTTTGGGATTGATTGTTTTGGGAATGGAAATTTTGGGATTGGAAATTTTTGGGATTGGAATTTTTGGGATTAATTGTTTTGGGATTGATTGTTTGGGATTGGGTGTTTTGGGATTGATTGTTTTGGGATTGATTGTTTTGGGATTAATAGTTTTGGGATTGGAAATTTTTGGGATTGATTGTTTTGGGAATTGGGATTGGAAATTTTGGGATTGTGTGTTTTGGAATCGGAAATTTTGGGGATTGGAAATTTTGGGGATTGGAAATTTTGGGATTGGAAATTTTGGGATTGGAAATTTTTGGGATTGGAAATTTTGGGATTAATTGTTTTGGGATTGATTGTTTGGGATTGGGTGTTTTGGGATTGATTGTTTTGGGATTGGAAATTTTGGGATTGATTGTTTTGGGATTAATAGTTTTGGGATTGGAAATTTTTGGGATTGATTGTTTTGGGAATTGGGATTGGAAATTTTGGGATTGTGTGTTTTGGAATCGGAAATTTTGGGGATTGGAAATTTTGGGATTGGAAATTTTGGGATTGATTGTTTGGGATTAATTGTTTTGGGATTGGGTGTTTTGGGATTGATTGCTTTGGGATTGGGTGTTTTGGGATTGGAAATTTTGAGATTGGAAATTTTTGGGATTGTTTGTTTTGGGATTGATTGTTTTGGGATTGGGTGTTTTGGGATTAGAAATTTTGGGGATAGGATATTTTGGGATTGGAAATTTTGGGATTGATTGTTTGGGATTGGGTCTATGACATCGGGGATAGGGCGATACGCCTCAAGTGGAGTTGGGCTGGGCATCTGGCTAGACGCAGAGATGGCAGATGGAGTAAGGTTTTGACCGAATGGTGGCCAAAGTTCGGCCAAAGAAACCAGGGCCGGCCAAAAGCTCGTTGGGTTGACGATTAGGGCCTGCAACCGGGAAATCCCGGTACCGAAAATACCAGGAAATCCCGGGAATTTTTTAACCAATCCGGTATCGGTTTTTCATCCCGTAGTCCCGGTACTTTCGATACTTTCGGTACTTTTTTATTTTCCTTATTTTTTCAGTATAAAGCAACAAATCATATCCAATTAACTATTTTTAACAGTATTATTAACATAAAACATTTTTAATTGATAATAATGAGAATTTTATTAATAAAAAATTTGATGACACTAATCAAAAATCTACTTGCAAAGACAATAAATTTTATTATGCTTAAATTATGTGAGTTTTATAATTATTTGGCAAATTGATCTGTAATAAGTCCTTTTTAAAAAAAAATCAAACCGACGAAACATCGAATTGAAAAGCAAGTAAAAAAAATAACTTTTGAAGCGGCGCCCAACAAACAAACATATTTATAAATTAACCATTAGAGCAGAATAGCTCGTTGTATAGCTTGTCGTGGTTGAATAGCTCGTCGTAGCTATTCGTTGATTGTTTCTTTGGCGCCGCCTCAAAAGTTATTTTTTGCTTTTCAGTTCGATGTTTCGTCGGTTTGTTTTTTTTTTAAAAAAAAGGACTTATTTTTTACTTTTGAGTTTCCTATCTCGTGTCATATATCACCGTTATAACGGCGATATATTATACAACAGAGATGTGGAGAACATAACATGATGGCATCACCATCATCAGATCAACTCCATCTGTTGAGGACCTCTTGCCCATGCTATCTGTCCCAATCCTCAGACCCTCGATGGCAATAATACCTCATCTAGGTCTAAAGTTCTCATAAAGCTAAGTGAAATGAGCCCAAACACGGTATAGCTGTTGTTAACTGTTAAGGAACTCTTGGTACTGACTTCACAAAATAACAGGGATCTGGAGTTGATCTGATGATGGTGACGCCATCATGTTATGTTCTCCACATCTCTGCTATATAATAATGTCCTCAGAACTACGATTGTCAACTTTATTTCAACAGAATCGTTTCTTAATTGAAAATTCTGTAGGAAGATTGACAATCAATTTCTTTTTTTTCTACCCTCAGAGGCCGATTTTAGTTTTGAAATTTAAATGAGACCAACTTTGAGATATACTCTTTCTAACAAAAAAGATTTTTTGAAATCGGACTACGTTAGGAAAAGTTGTGCGTGTTCATACATAAAAAAATATAATTATATATATATATACATGTCGAATTGAGAACCTCCTCCTGTTTTTTTCGTCGGTTAAAAAGCTTTTACTTTTTTTAATGATATTTCCTTTATTTTAAAGAAAATCGCGTTTTCTACATTCAAATTTTATTGAATTTTATATTTTTTTCACTTCGATAAAGCATGATACCTAGTTTTGTTTTGCTGTTTGCTTAATGATATTTATTTATAGTGGAAGGAACAAAGTGATTAAGTGACGTAAAAGTTGTATAGAGGAAAAAAAAAAGCAATCACGTGACAAAGATAGGCTTCTTTCTAATTCAAAATAGACTAGGAATTTAAGTTCTATTTGATATATTTTCATTATAAGATATAAAAAGGATTTAAAGGTTCCTTGAGATTGTGTACTGATGATTATTTTCAATTATAGATTTACGAATAAAACGAACGTTTTTTGAACTGTTCCATTCCACTTTTGTAATGAGGACATTCACATTCAACCGATTTAGATAATTATATGTAGTGTGCACACACTCATGCCTTTCATACAATATCTTAATAGCGATTTGTACGCGAGTACCGAAAATACCGAAATTCCCGGGAAATCCCGGTTCCAACTCCAGTACCGAACATCCGGTACCGGGTCTTTAAAATGTACCGGTTCTGCAGGCCCTATTGACGATATAGTTAAGATCGCGGGGAATGGATGGATAAGAGACGCACAGAACAGAGAGATATGGCATAAGAAGGGGGAGGCCTGTACCCAGCAGTGGGTGATCCCGGGCTGGTATGATGATGATGATGATGTTATTCAAGGTTTTGTGGGTTTGTTTTAAACGGCGGCTGCGTCTAAAGAACGTAAAGGTATGTGAAGGTTTAAACCCTTACATACCCTTACTTTAATTACGGCTTTCTAGTACAAGCTGAGCTGCGACAAACCGACAAACGTAGCGAAACTATAATGGTTCCTTGTATACTATGAATACCTAAAAACTAGAATAAATAAACTACAGCAGCCACAATTTCATTGCTGTGCAATTCATAGTGGTAACTAATAATTTGGTTATCAAAACGCGGCGATAAAATCAATGTTTCCGCACGGACAATCAATGGAGCGGCTTATTGGGTTCCTGACCACGAACGAAACCGATAATACTATTACGATACTGAATAATAATAGGTATCATAAAACAGTGTTACTAAATTCATTCGCAAATACTATATTGTAACATTCTTCACGTAGGTGAAATTATTTAAAGTCAAGTCAAGTCCCAGTTTCAGGTCCGGCTGAGTCCAAGGCATAGTCCCAGCATAAGTGGCAGTCCCAGTTCCAGTTACAGGACCAAACTTAGTCACAATCTCAGTCACAGTCCCAGTTCAAGTCCCAGTCCCAGTCCCAGTCCCAGTCCCAGTCCCAGTCCCATTCCCAGTCCCAGGAAATTCGGGATTGCAATTTTTGGGATTGGGTGTTTTGGGTTTGATTGTTTTGGGATTGGAAATTTTGGGATTGTGTGTTTTGGGATTGGGTGTTTTGGGATTGGAAATTTTGGGGATTGGAAATTTTGGGATTGGGTGTTTTGGGATTAATTGTTTTGGGATTGATTGTTTGGGATTGGGTGTTTTGGGATAAGAAATTTTGGGATTGGGTGTTTTAGGTTTGATTGTTTTGGGATTGGAAATTTCGGGATTGTGTGTTTTGGGATTGGAAATTTTGGGATTGGGTGTTTTGGGTTTGATTGTTTTGGGATTGGAAATTTTGGGATTGTGTGTTTTGGGATTGGGTGTTTTGGGATTGGAAATTTTGGGGATTGGAAATTTTGGGATTGGAAATTTTGGGATTAATTGTTTTGGGATTGATTGTTTGGGATTGGGTGTTTTGGGATTGATTGTTTTGGGATTAGAAATTTTAGGATTGATTGTTTTGGGATTAATTGTTTTGGGATTGATTGTCTGGGATTGGGTGTTTTGGGATTGATTGTTTTGGGATTAGAAATTTTGGGATTGATTGTTTGGGATTTGGTGTTTTGGGATTAATTGTTTTCGGATTGGAAATTTTGGAATTGGAAATTTTTGGGATTGGAAATTTTGGGATTATTTGTTTTGGGATTGATTGTTTGGGATTGGGTGTTTTGGGATTGATTGTTTTGGGATTATTGGGTTTGGGATGATTGTTTTGGGATTAGAAATTTTGGGATTGATGTTTGGGATTGGAAATTTTTGGGATTGGTTGTTTTGGGATTGGAAATTTTGGGATTGATTGTTTTGGGATTAACTGTTTTGGGATTGGTTGTTTGGGATTGGGTGTTTTGGGATTGATTGTTTTGGGATTAGAAATTTTGGGATTGATTGTTTGGGATTTGGTGTTTTGGGATTAATTGTTTTCGGATTGGAAATTTTGGGATTGGAAATTTTGGGATTGGAAATTTTGGGATTGGGTGTTTTGGGTTTGATTGTTTTGGGATTGGAAATTTTGGGATTGATTGTTTGGGATTGGGTGTTTTGGGATTGGAAATTTTGGGATTGGGTGTTTTGGGACTGATTGTTTAAGATTGGAAATTTTGGGGATTGGAATTCTTGGGATTGGAAATTTTGGGATTGATTGTTTAGGGATTAATTGTTTTGGGATTGGGTGTTTTGGGTTTGATTGTTTTGTTATTGGAAATTTTGGGATTGTGTGTTTTGGGATTGGGTGTTTTGGGATTGGAAATTTTGGGGATTGGAAATTTTGGGATTGGAAACTTTGGGATTGATTGTTTAGGGATTAATTGTTTTGGGATTGGGTGTTTTGGGTTTGATTGTTTTGGGATTGGAAATTTTGGGATTGGGTGTTTTGGGATTGATTGTTTTGGGATTGGGTGTTTTGGGTTTGATTGTTTTGGGATTGGATGTCTTGGGTTTGATTGTTTTGGGATTGGAAATTTTGGGATTGGGTGTTTTGGGATTGATTGTTTTGGGATTGGAAATTTCTGGATTAATTGTTTTGGGATTGATTGTTTGGGATTGGGTGTTTTGGGATTGATTGTTTTGGGATTAGAAATTTTGGGATTGATTGTTTGGGATTAGAAATTTTGGGATTAATTGTTTTGGATTGATTTTGGGATTGGGTGTTTGGGATTGGAAATTTGGATTGGGTGTTTTGGGATTAATTGTTTTGGGATTGATTGTTTGGGATTGGGTGTTTTGGGATAAGAAATTTTGGGATTGGGTGTTTTAGGTTTGATTGTTTTGGGATTGGAAATTTCGGGATTGTGTGTTTTGGGATTGGAAATTTTGGGATTGGGTGTTTTGGGTTTGATTGTTTTGGATTGGAAATTTTGGGATTAATTGTTTTGGGATTAATTGTTTTGGGATTGGGTGTTTTGGGATTGATTGTTTTGGGAATGGAAATTTTGGGATTGATTGTTTTGGGATTAACTGTTTTGGGATTGGGGTAAGGTTTTGGGATAAGAAATTTTGGGATTGGGTGTTTTGGGTTTGATTGTTTTGGGATTGGAAATTTTGGGATTGGGTGTTTTGGGTTTGATTGTTTTGGGATTGGAAATTTTGGGATTGATTGTTTGGGATTGGGTGTTTTGGGATTGGAAATTTTGGGATTGGAAATTTTGGGATTGGGTGTTTTGGGTTTGATTGTTTTGTTATAGGAAATTTTGGAATTGTGTGTTTTGGGATTGTGTGTTTTAGGATTGGAAATTTTGGGATTAATTGTTTTGGGATTAATTGTTTTGGGATTGGGAAAGGAAATTTTGGGATTGGGTGTTTTGGGATAAATTGTTTTGGGATTGGAAATTTTGGGATTGGAAATTTTTGGGATTGGAAATTTTGGGATTGGTTGTTTTGGGATTGATTGTTTTGGGATTAATTGTTTTAGGATTGGGATAAGGTTTTGGGATAAGAAATTTTGGGATTGGGTGTTTTATGTTTGATTGTTTTGGGATTGGAAATTTCGGGATTGTGTGTTTTGGGATTGGAAATTTTGGGATTGGGTGTTTTGGGTTTGATTGTTTTGGGATTGGAAATTTTGGGATTGTGTGTTTTGGGATTGGGTGTTTTGGGATTAATTGTTTTGGGATTGATTGTTTTGGGATTAATTGTTTTAGGATTGGGATAAGGTTTTGGGATAAGAAATTTTGGGATTGGGTGTTTTAGGTTTGATTGTTTTGGGATTGGAACTTTTGGGATTGTGTGTTTTGGGATTAATTGTTTTGGGATTGGGATAAGGTTTTGTGATAAGAAATTTTGGGATTGGGTGTTTTGGGATTAATTGTTTTGGGATTGATTGTTTTGGGATTAATTGTTTTGGGATTGGGATAATGCGGATACCAGCCCGTTTTTTTTTTTACAAGGTTTTGGGATAAGAAATTTTGGGATTGGGTGTTTTGGGATTAATTGTTTTGGGATTGGAAATTTCGGGATTGTGTGTTTTGGGATTGGGTGTTTTAGGTTTGATTGTTTTGGGATTGGAAATTTCGGGATTGTGTGTTTTGGGATTGGGTGTTTTGGGATTGGAAATTTTGGGGATTGGAAATTTCTGGATTAATTGTTTTGGGATTGATTGTTTGGGATTAGAAATTTTGGGATTAATTGTTTTGGGATTGATTGTTTGGGATTGGGTGTTTTGGGATTGGAAATTTTGGGATTGGGTGTTTTGGGATTAATTGTTTTGGGATTGATTGTTTGGGATTGGGTGTTTTGGGATAAGAAATTTTGGGATTGGGTTGTTTTTAGGTTTGATTGTTTTGGATTGGAAATTTCGGGATTGTGTGTTTTGGGATTGGAAATTTTGGGATTGGGTGTTTTGGGTTTGATTGTTTTGGGATTGGAAATTTTGGGATTAATTGTTTTGGGATTAATTGTTTTGGGATTGGGTGTTTTGGGATTGATTGTTTTGGGAATGGAAATTTTGGGTTTGGAAAATTTTGGGATTGGGTGTTTTGGGTTTGATTGTTTTGGGATTGGAAATTTTGGGATTGTGTGTTTTGGGATGGGTGTTTTGGGATTGGAATTTTGGGGATTGGAAATTTTGGGATTGGAAATTTTGGGATTAATTGTTTTGGGATTAATTGTTTTGGGATTGATTGTTTGGGATTGGGTGTTTTGGGATTGATTGTTTTGGGATTAGAAATTTTGGGATTGATTTTTTGGGATTGGGTGTTTTGGGATTAATTGTTTTTGGTTTGGAAATTTTGATATTGGAAATTTTTGGGATTGGAAATTTTGGAATTAATTGTTTTGGGATTGATTGTTTGGGATTGGGAGTTTTGGGATTGATTGTTTTGGGATAAGAAATTTTGGGATTGATTGTTTGGGATTGGAAATTTTTGGGATTGGTTGTTTTGGGATTGGAAATTTTGGGATTGATTGTTTTGGGATTAACTGTTTTGGGATTGGGGTAAGGTTTTGGGATAAGAAATTTTGGGATTGGGTGTTTTGGGTTTGATTGTTTTGGGATTGGAAATTTTGGGATTGATTGTTTTGGGAATGGAAATTTTGGGATTGATTGTTTTGGGATTAACTGTTTTGGGATTGGGGTAAGGTTTTGGGATAAGAAATTTTGGGATTGGGTGTTTTGGGTTTGATTGTTTTGGGATTGGAAATTTTGGGATTGGGTGTTTTGGGTTTGATTGTTTTGGGATTGGAAATTTTGGGATTGGGTGTTTTGGGTTTGATTGTTTTGTTATAGGAAATTTTGGAATTGTGTGTTTTGGGATTAATTGTTTTGGGATTGATTGTTTGGGATTGGGTGTTTTGGGATTGATTGTTTTGGGATTAGAAATTTTGGGATTGATTGTTTGGGATTGGGTGTTTTGGGATTGGAAATTTTGGGATTGGAAATTTTGGGATTGGGTGTTTTGGGTTTGATTGTTTTGTTATAGGAAATTTTGGAATTGTGTGTTTTGGGATTGTGTGTTTTAGGATTGGGTGTTTTGGGATTGGAAATTTTGGGATTAATTGTTTTGGGATTAATTGTTTTGGGATTGGGAAAGGAAATTTTGGGATTGGGTGTTTTGGGATAAATTGTTTTGGGATTGGAAATTTTGGGATTGGAAATTTTTGGGATTGGAAATTTTGGGATTGGTTGTTTTGGGTTTGATTGTTTTGGGATTGGAAATTTTGGGATTGATTGTTTGGGATTGGGTGTTTTGGGATTGGAAATTTTGGGATTGGAAATTTTGGGATTGATTGTTTAGGGATTAATTGTTTTGGGATTGGGTGTTTTGGGTTTGATTGTTTTGTTATAGGAAATTTTGGGATTGTGTGTTTTGGGTTTGATTGTTTTGGGATTGGAAATTTTGGGATTGTGTGTTTTGGGATTGGGTGTTTTGGGATTAATTGTTTTGGGATTGATTGTTTTGGGATTAATTGTTTTAGGATTGGGATAAGGTTTTGGGATAAGAAATTTTGGGATTGGGTGTTTTAGGTTTGATTGTTTTGGGATTGGAAATTTCGGGATTGTGTGTTTTGGGATTGGAAATTTTGGGATTGGGTGTTTTGGGTTTGATTGTTTTGGGATTGGAAATTTTGGGATTGTGTGTTTTGGGATTGGGTGTTTTGGGATTAATTGTTTTGGGATTGATTGTTTTGGGATTAATTGTTTTAGGATTGGGATAGGTTTTGGGATAAGAACTTTTGGGATGGGTGTTTTAGGTTTGATTGTTTTGGGATTGGAACTTTTGGGATTGTGTGTTTTGGGATTAATTGTTTTGGGATTGGGATAAGGTTTTGTGATAAGAAATTTTGGGATTGGGTGTTTTGGGATTAATTGTTTTGGGATTGATTGTTTTGGGATTAATTGTTTTGGGATTGGGATAATGCGGATACCAGCCCGTTTTTTTTTTTTTACAAGGTTTTGGGATAAGAAATTTTGGGATTGGGTGTTTTGGGATTGGAAATTTTGGGGATTGGAAATTTCTGGATTAATTGTTTTGGGATTGATTGTTTGGGATTGGGTGTTTTGGGATTGATTGTTTTGGGATTAGAAATTTTGGGATTGATTGTTTGGGATTAGAAATTTTGGGATTAATTGTTTTGGGATTGATTGTTTGGGATTGGGTGTTTTGGGATTGGAAATTTTGGGATTGGGTGTTTTGGGATTAATTGCTTTGGGATTGATTGTTTGGGATTGGGTGTTTTGGGATAAGAAATTTTGGGATTGGGTGTTTTAGGTTTGATTGTTTTGGGATTGGAAATTTCGGGATTGTGTGTTTTGGGATTGGAAATTTTGGGATTGGGTGTTTTGGGTTTGATTGTTTTGGGATTGGAAATTTTGGGATTCATTGTTTTGGGATTAATTGTTTTGGGATTGGGTGTTTTGGGATTGATTGTTTTGGGAATGGAAATTTTGGGTTTGGAAAATTTTGGGATTGGGTGTTTTGGGTTTGATTGTTTTGGGATTGGAAATTTTGGGATTGTGTGTTTTGGGATTGGGTGTTTTGGGATTAGAAATTTTGGGGATTGGAAATTTTGGGATTGGAAATTTTGGGATTAATTGTTTTGGGATTAATTGTTTTGGGATTGATTGTTTGGGATTGGGTGTTTTGGGATTGATTGTTTTGGGATTGATTTTTTGGGATTGGGTGTTTTGGGATTAATTGTTTTTGGTTTGGAAATTTTGATATTGGAAATTTTTGGGATTGGAAATTTTGGAATTAATTGTTTTGGGATTGATTGTTTGGGATTGGGAGTTTTGGGATTGATTGTTTTGGGATAAGAAATTTTGGGATTGATTGTTTGGGATTGGAAATTTTTGGGATTGGTTGTTTTGGGATTGGAAATTTTGGGATTGATTGTTTTGGGTTTAACTGTTTTGGGATTGGGGTAAGGTTTTGGGATAAGAAATTTTGGGATTGGGTGTTTTGGGTTTGATAGTTTTGGGATTGGAAATTTTGGGGATTGGAAATTTTGGGGTTGTTTGGGATTGGGTGTTTTGGGACTGATTGTTTAAGATTGGAAATTTTGGGGATTGGAAATTTTGGGATTGGAAATTTTGGGATTGATTGTTTAGGGATTAATTGTTTTGGGATTGGGTGTTTTGGGTTTGATTGTTTTGGGATTGGAAAATTTTGGGTGTTTGGGATTGTTTGGTTGGTGTTTTGGGTTGATTGTTTTGGGATTGGATGTTTTGGGTTTGATTGTTTTGGGATTGGAAATTTTGGGATTGGGTGTTTTGGGATTGATTGTTTTGGGATTGGGTGTTTTGGGTTTGATTGTTTTGGGATTGGAAATTTTGGGAATGGGTGTTTTGGGATTGATTGTTTTGGGATTGGGTGTTTTGGGTTTGATTGTTTTGGGATTAGAAATTTAGGAATTGATTGTTTGGGATTGGAAATTTTTGGGATTGGTTGTTTTGGGATTGGAATTTTTGGGATTGATTGTTTTGGGATTAACTGTTTTGGGATTGGGGTAAGGTTTTGGGATAATAAATTTTGGGATTGGGTGTTTTAGGATTAATTGTTTTTGGTTTGGAAATTTTGATATTGGAAATTTTTGGGATTGGAAATTTTGGGATTAATTGTTTTGGGATTGATTGTTTTGGGATTGGAAATTTTGGGATTGGAAATTTTAGGGAATGGAAATTGTGGGATTGGAAATTTTGGGATCGGAAATTTTGGTATTGGAAATTTTGGGATTGATTGTTTTGGGATTGATTGTTTTGGGATTGGGTGTTTTGGGATTGGAAATTTTGGGATTGGGTGCTTTGGGATTGATTGTTTTAGGATTGGGTGTTTTGGGTTTGATTGTTTTGGGATTGGATGTTTTGGGATTGGAAATTTTGGGATTGGAAATTTTGGGATTGGTAATTTTGGGATTGGAAATTTTGGGATTGGAAATTTTGGGTTTGATTGTTTTGGGATTGGAAATTTTGGGATTCGAAATTTTGTCAGTCAGTCCTAGTCCCAATCCCAGTCCCAGGCCCAGTCACAGGCCCAGTCCCAGTCCCGGTTCCATTCCCAGTCTTGGTTCCATTCCCAGTCCCGGTTCCATTCCCAGTCCCGGTTATAATACCAGTCTCGGTTCCATTCCCAGTCCCGGTCCCAATCCCAGTCCCAGTCCCAGTTCCAAAACCAATCCTGGTTCCAATACCATTTTCAGTCCCGGTTACAACACCAGTCCCAGTCCCGGTTCCAATACCATTCCCAGTCCCGGTTCCATTCCCAGTCCCGGTTCCAAAACCAATTCCGGTTCTAATAACATTCCCAGTCCCGGTTCCAATACCATTCCCGGTTTCAATCCTAGTCCTGGTTCCAATACCAGTCCCGGTTCTAATACCAGTCCCTGTTCCAATACCATTACCAGTTCCAATACCATTCTCAGATACGTACGCGATTGCTTCGCCAATTGTAAGCCGATTTGTCGTACTAGGGATTATTCACCTTAGGGAATACTGCAAGTTTCATCAAAATCTGTTCAGCAGTTTTTGTTTGAGCTTATTGTGTACATGAGCGATGTTATTACCTGTGCTACGGATTACTGGAAATTCATGTGCACATGTAAAAAAAAATATTTGATAAGAATTCGGATTGAATATTTATACTAAAAAGTACTCTTTTTAGTTTCGTATTATACTTAATACGAAACTTTTTTCAATAAAATTTAACCGCCTTCAAAAATAACCACAAAAATGGTAAACTAACCCACAAAATAACTATTCTTTCTGAAGTCGGTGGCAAAAAAGACAACGAAATAATATTTTTACATAATTTACATAATGCACTTAGTTATTTTTCACGATGTAAAACACTTTGGTGTTTGAAGACACTTCGTCGCGAACGATTACGAACATGTTCATTGCATTTGGGTCTTGCCCATAAATATCTCCCAATGTTAATCCAACAACCACTTCTCTGCAAAACAGCAGAGTGAGCTGAAAACCTACTGAAATACAAGTCGAGAATTTAATTCCCTCGCTTTTATGCAAGTGCTAAAACAAAAAAGAAAATAAGAAACGTCACGTCTCCAGAGTATTCTCTTTTAATCTTGTAAGTGGTTCATCTTAGCGATAGTTTCATTTGAATTTCAGCTCTGCAGCCTTACAGCCTTGCAGTTTCGGCAGCTTCGTGAGAACTTGCACTGCTATCAACTTGTTGACAATCCTCTCCCATTAATGTTATTAGGTAGAACTGAAGATGCTTGGATTGTTTTAGTTAAAGTTGGACTGTAATATTTTTGTAAATTTTGAGATTCTAAATAAATCTAGGGAATATTTTACTTACTTTACTCAAGTGAGCGGCATGTTGTCCAGGGGAAAGTAAAGATCAAGGTTGACACGATTCAGGTTGCACACGAATAACAGCCGACATGGCGATGAACCTAAAAAATCATGAAACCCTGTAAGTATACACAAATAAGAATTACAAAACATTTTGTTGGTAATATTTTGGATCTTAGAGCGAACCAGCAGATTTATCCGTTCTAACCTCAAAACATGTCCCGAAAACATTTTGCACATCCGAACTACAATATTTCCGGAATAAAAATCAAAAGCATCTCCAAGATGGAAGATTGCGGCGTGCGCCATAACTCGATAGCTGACAAATAGAACTATTTCCGTGCGCGTCGGTCACACAAACGTACCAATAGGTACATTCATGGCTTTCCAATAAGGTTACATTTTTAAACTTTTGGAATTTCGTGTTTTAACCCAAAACGTTTGATATCCAAAATAGGTTGTTGACACGCGCTATGTTAATTAGGGTAAGTGGATACATTGTTATGGCTGTGACTGTTTGTTCTTAAACTTCTGGACACATTTCATGTAAAGGTACCTACATAATGGTATGTACCTTTATATAAAATGTAATCTTGCGAGACCATGAATCAACTGACAATGAAAGATTTGTACAAACTAGTTTGAAGAAACAAAAAAAAACAGTAGAAAAAGCTGTACTGAACAGGCACTTACATATTTTTATACCATTCCCCCTCAAAAAAGCTACTTTTACTCACGGAAAACAGTGCGTAAAAGTAGTCTTTTACGCACTGTTTTGGTGCTTTCTTTTTCTCGTAGTCATGGTATAAAGTATCGTTTGCAACTCTTGAATAAAACGGATTTAAATCGAGGGCCTGAATCACTCGCGTCGCTCAGGATTTAAATACTTGAATCACTCGCTTCGCTCGTGATTCAGTCATTAAAATCCTTCGCTTGCTCTTGATTCATATAATGGCCTTCGCTTTAAATCCGCTCTTTATTCAATCGTTGCAAAATATACTATTAATACATCCCATGCTAAAAAAGAAAGAATCTACAAAGCTTCAACTGGTTCAATATTTCTTCAGGCTTCCTTATCAAGCCTTTTTATTTTAACCGTAAACCGCCTTTATTTTCAGAAGAGGGTCTAGTACATTTTTCGCACTCTCTGAGGGCCGATATCTTATCTCGCACAGACTGTAAAATGTCTTCGAAGCTTATAAAAATAACCGTATTTTTCGGGTTACGAAAACTTTTATAACACTTTTTAAGGTAATTGTTTGTCATAAGTTCATTCGAAAGCTTCTGTAATGGTACTTAGAGTGATGCAAATCATGATAACGAAAAGCTTTTGAGTCTCTTTTAGGATTTCACAGTGGACTTATTTTATGATACCTAAAAGCTGACATCGTAGATAAGCAGTGAATTATAATCACAACACTGTGCTTGATGATTGTTGAAGATCAAGATATTGAGATGTTTTCCTTTCGACTGGCAATACTAATAACACTAGTTCATACCATTCAGCTAAGTATCTTTATTGGGTACAAGCCTGATATAGACAATGCATTAGATATTTGGTTGAAGATTTATTGAAGAGTTCCCTCAATTTCTTTGGGTTCCGAAGATCAGATTTTGATTGAGATTGACAAACAAACTCTTCAGCTTTTTGATTTACAATCATTATTAGTATATATTATTACGCTTTAACACACAATATCCACAGTGACCTGTCATTTAAAAATACAACGAATCATTTAATGTCGTCGACGACGTATTCCTCATGTTTTACGACAGGTTCATTTACTCTTCTGGCGGCTATGTTTTATTCAGCAGTCTCACCAGACAGGCTAAAGTGATTGCTTTACTTCACTCTTTAGTATTTACTGATAGTGTGTGGTTATAGTCGGATTTATATTAGACTTGCTATTAAATTTTAATTATAAAATGGCGTCAAAACATAACATAGAAATAATAAAAAAATTAAAGCTCGCATTTTAATAAAGAAAGTTTAACTTTTTATTACTTTTACTTCTAACCTTCAAAGACGAGGCTAAAGGATTTTGTTTAAAAACTACATATTTCACACAGTATGAGTTTCCCGAAAATGACTCAACTACACTCAAGTGTTTTTCCCATAGAGCTAGGCATAAACTACCTAATTCAAACAAAATTTTAAACCTCATAAAAATCATACACTACTAACCACATTCTACCAGTACCAGCGTTATAAATCCCCACGAGAGCAGACCGCTACACAGCTACATCATCCTGAACCACCTCTAGAGGTACTCCACATAGGTACGTACGATGCTGTAAAACGTATGGCACTTGGGAGGACATTTACTGCCCTCATAAGTCAGCCATTTGTGGCGATTGAGTAATCGGCTTGTACTTTATGATGTACACACTGTTATCTAACGAATTTGTCCGTTATGATTACCAACAGCTTAATTTCGAGTAGGTAGTTACTAAAAGGATAGGATCCGTTTTATGTTTAGGATGTAATAGTTAGTGAAATTATGTAGATCAATCATTATCTATTGTTAGAAGTTTTTTGATTTAATTACGAAAATTGAGCGAACGGAAAAGTGTTAAGACGTGTCGTTTTTTTATAGCAGTCGTATTTTTTTGTAGAAGGCGTCCTTTTTATATTATGCGTTGTTTTTACAGATGGCGTCGTTTTTTATAGCAGGCGTCGTTTTTCATAGAAGACGTCATTTTGCATAGAAGACGTCGTTCTTATAGAAGGCGTCGTTTTCTATGGAAGGCGTCGTTTTTATAGAAGGCGTCGTTTTCTATGGAAGGCGTCGTTTTTATAGAAGGCGTCGTTTTCTATGGAAGGCGTCATTTTTTTTATAATGGGCGTCGTTTTTCATAAAAGTCGTCGTTTTTAAAGTAGGCGTCGTTTTTATAGCAGAAATTTTTGTAGGTGTCCTTTTTATAGTAGGCGTGGTTTTTTATAGTAGGCGTCGCTTTTTATAGTAGACGACGTTTTTTATAGTAGACGATGTTTTTTATAGTAGGCGACGTTTTTTAATATCAGGCGTCGTTTTAAATAGTGGGTGTCGTTTTTATAGTAGGCGTCGCTTTTTATACAAGCCGTCGTTTTTTATAATGGCCGTCGTTTTTATTGTTGGCGTAATTTTTTGTAGAAGGCGGCCTTTTTATAATAGGCGTTGTTTTTAAAGATGGCATCCTTTTTATAAAAAGGCGTTGTTTTTAAAGATGGCGTCCTTTTTATAAAAGGCGTTGTTTTTACAGATGGCGTCGTTTTTTATAGCAGGCATCGTTTTTTTATAGCAGTGTCGTTTTTCATAGAACGCGTCGTTTTTTTTAGTGGCGACGTTTTTGTAGAAGGCGTCGTTTTTATAGAAGGCGTCGTTTTTAATAGTGGGCGTCGTTTGTATAGTAGGCGTCGTTTTAATAGCGGGCATTGTTCTTAAAAGTAGGCGTTGTTTTTATAGTTGGCGTCGTTTTATAGTAAGCGTCATTTTTTATTGAACGCGACTAACTGATGATCGGTGTATTCAATTAATTAGGCAAAATACACAGATCAATATTATAACCAATTAAACCACGAGAATAATAGTTAATTGTAAAACTTGTAAAATTGTAGTAATGGAAGATGTCACTAATAACTTGTAAAAGTATCGTAGGTAGTAGTTGTCTATTCCACTTCGTAGAATTTTTTGCAGAGTAATGGACGAGAAACAATATGGTTACCCTTTTAAAATTCGAGGTTATACTCCATTATGAGTCTGTTTCTTTTCGAACCGGATCAAGCATTGAGCTATGTAATACTTTACCTCTTACTAAACCAGTACCCTTAGCATGAGTTTTTTGTAAATGAGACGTAAAGCAAACAAGAACTTTGACACTTTCAAATTGACAATTTTCAAGGAAAAAATGGAACAGCGCCTCTGGTGTGCGAAGAAGGAACTAATTTTTTCCTTGAAAATTGTCAATTTGAAATTGTCAAAGTTGCAGTTTACTTTACGTCTCAAATACTGAAAACTCGTGCTGACGGTACAGTTACTGGCTGGATTACCCAGTAACTTTTAACTTTCAGTAAGACACACCCAAAACTCTCGATTCCTAATTCTTGCATTATAAATTCTGTTCATGTGCAAATTGTTGGTAACACTTTATCATACAGGGTCTTACTTATCCTCCCTCTTGTAAAACGTACGTCTGTGGAACGAGCACATTATTTTTACAAGCCTCTTTATTACGACCGTAAGTCAGGCGTTTGCTTAGATAAAATTATTTTGCCTGTACTTATCAGGAGCCAGATTTTTATTATAGGGGCGAACGACTTTTTTGTTATACATATGATTAATTAGACTGGCTTGTTGGTCTAGTCGTTAGTGACCCTGACTGCTATGCCGGGGATCGTGGGTTCGATTCCCACCCAGGACAAATGTTTGTGTGATGAGCATGATCATTAATTTGTTCTGTGTCTAGGTGTGATTTATCTATAATATGTATGTATTTAGAAATATATAAGTATGTTTATCAGTTGTCTAGTACCCATAACACAAGCTCTGCTTAGCTTGGGACTAGAGGGCGTTGTGTGATAGTTTTGGAATATTAAGAATATTATTATGAATTATCTATGTTTGCCACTATTTTGTTGACAACATTATGAGCTATGTGTGTCTATGCCCTTGACACGGCTCTCACAGGACTCATCATTACCGATCCAATTCTAATTACTGATTATAATTTTGACTTGATCGATGCAATTAGTGATGACAGGCTTCATCACAATCCACATCTTCCTGCCCTCGAGCAAAGTCACTTGGGTTTGGCGAATTTCTTCACCAGTCACCTCACATATTTTTCCACAAACAAAACAGTTATCCCTGCTAAATATAAATTGTTCTCTTTCTAAAACTTTTTGGAAATGATTACCTACTTGATAACATACCTTATTTCTCACTCCGAAAGGTTAAATATTATTTATTTTCCCGTACTCAGACAATTCACCTTTTTCAAACCGACAATTTAATTTCCTGTGCCAAAGAACCATAAACAAGCATTACGCTATATTTATCAAACAAACCTAGATTTCATAACGTAAATCCCGGCTGAAATTGAAAACAAAACACAACGCAATTTCATCTCAACCGCGATTTAAATTTAAAAATAACAAAAAGGACCGGCAAAATAATAAAGCTTTATTTTAAATCCTGGGTTCTGAACACATGTACGTGGAGCATTGTTTCTCAAATAGTAGGCCGTAAATAATCTAACTCTCAACTGTCATAGGTACAAAGCGTAAAAGGACCAATCATTTTGTAAAGCAAATAAGTGCCTATCACATAATGATGCACAAACACAAAAAATGTTGCTGGATGACTACTATTCTTTTTTTGGTGTGAAAAAATTCAATATGATGCAGTTTAAAAATTGTGTTGTTGTATTTCAAGTAAAATTATAATATTTAAAACCTGAATTTTCGTTGAAAACGGTTGCAAGAATTGCAACTTTGTCCTTAAATACTCGTATCTCTGTAAATAGGTTTTCGGGTATGGCCCAGAACATGGAAAAATGGGATCGACAGAAATAAATAAGATTCTTATTCTGTAATTAGGTTATTAAAAAAAACACTTTTACACGTCACAATCATTATTTTTAAAGCTAGACGAGGCCGGTTTTTTGTACCTGACTACTCTAGGAAGAAACCGCCCAAAAAAACTTAGAGGTCACAGTCTCTTTTAAAGTGTTTCTAGCTCGTTAAATGTTTTAAACTATATAATTATCTATACTACACTGCTGGTATTGATGTCTTGGCATCAAATTCGGCTGAAATTTCCAAGCAACGCTGTGCCACTGTTTCGCATTGTGTCATGTTTATTAAAAATGAAATGTGAATAAATGTGACGTATGTTTTCACTACATACCGGGTACGATCGTAATCGCCATTCTTTTTCTATTGACTTTTTAACTATAACGGCGTATAGAGGGTATCAAAAGTGTAAAACTGTCAGGAACAATATAAACAGTGCAAAACTTTATTCACAAATAAACTCAGTGTATCTTGAAAGCAAAACAATTAACCCAACAGCAGTTATTTGCAACTTTTAGCAACTCATTTATCGGCGTATAAAATAGAAGTACAGCGCCATCTATTGCACAACGTGCTTACTAGCTTGAACTGTGTCCAGGCCGGTACCGAGAGCGTTCATCGATAACCACGTACGAAATATCACAAATTAATATCGACCACAAGAGGGCGCTATATTGAAAATCGCCAGGGTGCAGAAGAAACGAGTACACTGCCATCTATCTTATACTATACCTAACTAAGATCCAAGAGCGTTCATCGATAATCACACAACGTAATAGTATACCGAAAAACCACAAGAGGGCATTTACGTCAACAAGCTAGACAACTTTGTTTTTGAAATATGGAGGAAATTATGAACGCTCTTAAAAACATTCAAAAGGAACTAGATGACCAGAAAATTGAAATTCGTAAAAGTGGAGAAAATGTAGCAAATCAGGTTACACAAAATATCAACAAAATGCTGGAAGAAAGATTCTTTAAATGGGAGGAAAATCATGAAAAATTAAAAGAGGCGTACAAAGATCTTCGAACAAACAAAACTTGGATAGAGGGACTAAAAAAGGGAGACAAGGACCTGACTAAACGTATGGATATTGTCACTACTGCAACTGATTTTTACAGAAAACTTTACAGTGACAAGACTCAAAAACCCACAATCGAAATTAACACTATTAGGAATAGTAGTAAAGAAAACATTAAAGAAATCGACGAAATAGAAGTTACCGACGCAATTAAAAGGCTTAAACTAGAAAAATCTCCCGGTTCAGATAACATTACAAACGAAGCTTTGAAGACAGCACAAGAAATCCTGGCCACACCACTAGCAGAACTCTTCAATATGATGTCCGTTGTTTCACGTATTTTCATAAGTGGCGTCAATTGAATCCTAAATTACGAAAATTTTATTGTTTATTCGAACTAAGATTATGAATACAAAATTTAAATATTTTGTTTGTATCTTTGTTGAGTTTTCTCGCTCCAACTGCGGTGTTTATTCTGAAGAAATATGTTGTTGAAATAGATTGGACGATGAACGGTTATAAGCTTCTTTTCTGTTATATGAAACGGGAAGGGAGACAATGGGATCAAAAGTGGATTGGCCCCTTCGTACAGAAGGCGACGCAAGTCTCCGATACCTTACGATTATGGTATCCAGGCGACTATCGCAACACAATAAATACACAGGCACGCGTCAATGGATGTCAAAGTCGTAAGGTATCGGAGACTTGCGTCGCCTAGTGTACAAAGGGGCTTAGTCGCGTTACATGTTATTGCCTTTTATTAGTATATTAATCCAAAATACAATTTCCCTGTTAAAACGCGACAATATTGGAAAACAAATAAAGGCGTTAACCGTGAAATATTTTATTGATTGAGCACATATTTGAACTGACACAATCCGTCGATATGAACTAACAAAGCAATCAATCTAACTCGACACGGTTTACACAATAATATTGACAAATAGTCGTATTTATTGTACGCTATAACCATTAACCATTTAAACCGGGACCGTTTATACCATCCGAATAACTTCGTTCTCCTCGTATCGTTGCGTTGTTTTGTAAAAGTCTTACGTATAAATTATTATACATAAATGCGATATTTTGTGGGTATGTGTGTATGTTTGTTACTCTTTCATGCAAAAACTACTGAAAGGATTTAGTTGATGACATCATCAACTAAATCCTTTCAGTAGTTTTTGCATGAAAGAGTCGCCGTGCCGCCGATGCCGTGCAACGATACATATCGTTGCACGGCAAACGGCACCGCACCTTAGACATGGGGCCACACCCTGACGCAGGTCCTCACCAGATACGGATATTTCAGAAAGTACTGTGTCTAATGAGGAAGGAGGAAACGTCTGGGTGTCACCACTGCCAGGATCACCCGGAGGGTACGGTGCAGGACTGCCCCGCTTGGGCAGAGCACACACGTACACGGTTAGCTTATAACCTGGATTAAAAAAAATACCCCCTATAATGAACACATTCCACAATTATGCCTTCATATCACGTGAGGAGACAAAAAGTCTCCACGCCGTAAGTCAACCAGTGAGCGTCCAGCATTAGCTGTTAGCACTGTATAGTTATAATTAATAAACTAAACTATTAAGAGCCCTTTTGTCATGTCAATAAGACAAATATTCGAATCACTGACAAAATATAAGCGAATCGTGTCCATTCCACTTGGATGGCCACAACGATATCAATCATATTTGCCAACGCAGCTTCACCGGGGGATTTAAATCCGACGTTTTTTTTTTAAAGAGAACCGACAATGTAATCGCTCATAGTAAACGATGTAAGCTGTGTCAGATTATAAAGAGTATAAAAATTAAGAATATAATCTACCAAGTTTTTTCTTTCAGTAACATAGACTGCAAGTTTGTGTTCAGAAGGTGGTATTAGCCTATGAATATGACTGGCCGAATATCGAAGATGATTTTCTGCCAACGTGTTTATAGATTATATTTAAAAATCTAAAATTTTGTCTTATACAATACTCGTATAACTAAAGCCATTATGATATTCGGGGTCGCGGAACTGTGTTATCAGGTAATCGAGACCCTGGAATGTAAAAGGCTATTATTGAAGGATCACTGTGAATAATTATTTTAGTCAGTACAAGTCTGACAGTCCTTCCCGTTCCGCCCTTCCCGTACTTATTTGATGACTTTACCACGATAATACAAACCAACCAATTCTTAGAGTGGGACAAAGTATAAATAAGTTTAGAAGTTAACTTCCCTTCAAGTAATTTCGTACTCTATACTCAAAACCACATAAACATCAATCTTTTACGCTCAAAACTACAACTTAATACTGCCATACAGAGGCCATAACAATTTCGAAACACACGTAACCGTCTCAGCAATATTTATAGCGCCATCGAACCGCAAACCTGACGTGTTTATGAATGGACCAAACGGTCGTGCGATCCGATACATTATGGTCCTTAGAACTGTTTCTTTGAAAACAATAGATTCATTAATATACTCATTTAATTCCGCGAGGGTAAGCACGCTCTTGACCACATTAAGGACAAGACAAGCCCATTATAAATTAGAAAAAACTGTCTGGCTGACTGATTGTTCGATCAACGCATTTTGCCGCAACCGCTGTGTCTAATAGCATGAAATTTTGAACCTGAGTGAACCTAAGTGCACTAAGAACAAATTTTATGAAAATCATCTCTCAAGGGTTTAAAATTGGGATGAAAGTTTGTATGAGAATGTTTTTTTTCATCCGATTTACATAAAATTTACATTTGGATCATGACCCATTTTGACAGCAAATCGTTTGAATCCGTCACAATTCAAGGTTGTTACTAGGTATCCACGTATGTTTATGCAAATGTGGATCTAATTGTATTTGGATGTCTGTAAGAAAATCAGCTTAAGGTGCTTATAACTGAAAGTCAATTGTACGCTATCAACAAAACTATTAAAAGTTATTTTTCTATATTTATGTTTTCTACGGTAAAGGGGTATCTGAATAAAAATAATTATTGTAGAGGACAAAGTCGCGGGCTCATAGCAGTCCATGATAATTATCTTCTGTATTAATAAGTAAAGATGCAGTCACGAACACTATTTTTTTTCCATTAATCTACCATGTCTCATCGACTAGTATTTACAAACAGCCAGTCACAAGAGGCCAGTGATCAGGTAAGTCCATTGTGACGTAATCAGAGGTTCTCCCGTTGCTCCAGAAGTCGCAGTCGTTCGACAACCAACTTTCACGGCTGCACTCCCTCACACTTCGAATAAGCTGGGGACACAGTGAGAGTGACCTGCTAAGATATGGCTGGATATGTGAAGGTAAAATTAAAATGATTCAATTACTCATGGTAAAACAAAAAGTATTATTAAACGACATCGAAAAATTGTAAACACTGTTACTGTTTAAAAATTATGATGATTATAAATTGTCGAATAATTATTGAGAGTTTTAACCAACCATTTACAACATTACATACTTCTTTTATAACTATGCTCTGAGTTTTAAATTTATTCATTGAAAACGGTGAAGTTGTGAACTCATAACAAACTTGTGTACCATGAAAAATTGATAGGATGAACATCACGTATTCGTCTCGTACTGACACAGAACTGGCTCACTAGCATACATTGTCATTACCATTTATTTCGTTTCCCAAAACATAATACACGTACAAAAATATCAGGTTCAAAAAGAAACCTGTGTTGTTTTAATAACAATGTATTTGCTTCCTTTTTCTAAAATGAAATAAACCAAGTCACTAATAAACAAGCCAACATCTCTCCTAAGAGCCACAGTATAACATCACACCAAAATTCAATTTCTCCACAGTAAAGCGCTTGCAGCGTTAATCGCTTTTACTGGAGCGCGTACGGAAAATTCATAGAACGCTTGTAGGATCCAGTGCTAAATCAAGTTAGCGGTGCAGCGCTGGAAGATTTATTCGTCCCCCCGCCTCCGTTCCTTTGTGAACTTTAAAAATGCTTAAGATTTTACATTTTGCTTTTTAGAGCGCTTTATTTAGTCGTGCGCTGTTTCTGCGTGATTGCGATTGTGGTATTTTTAGTTTCACGGTGTTTAATAAACCTGAAATGCTGGCTGAATTTGCAATCGGAAACCCGCAGAGTTTTTTCCACTTTATTCTTGCATTTTTACTTTTGATAAGCCGGTTGCAAATCGAACGCTAAGGTAACTTAGCTTAGCTAGGAACGCATTGTTGATGCAGTTTTTTTTTGCACAAAAATACGTAAAACTGCGTCAGCATAATTTAGCTCTTGGTCTACAACCGGCATTAGGCTCTCTAAATGAATTTGGCCCCTTTCAAATTATACTGCCTTTCAAACTTTACTCGTAATCCGTCCGCAATTGGAAGATAACGTGTTCAATTCTAATCCAGCCACCCAGCACATAAACATTCAATCAAGTAACAGCAGGACAATAAAAACAAAACGTATAACATTCCATAAAATGGTTGGAAAGCGTCATAAAGTTCTCTTCACGCTCGACGGAGGAGGGTCTTCTAAATATTTTATAACTTCTCCTCCTTCGGATTCTCTACTTATGCCTTACTGTGAATTTATGATATTGATTCCGAGTATTAACCTTGTTTAGGATCGCGATTTGTACGTGAGTCGTGACCTTGGAGTGTGTTTCTTTTTCACTTGGCTTTTTAACGTTGGCAATCGACAGTGAGTTTCAGATTATGTTTTTTTTTCACAGACTTTTTAAACCTCTTTTCACGTTCCTTTTATTATAAGTGGATATATTCCTGTAGTTTTTGTACTCCTTTGGTTATCTGTTAGAAGTTTATACGGGTTTCAAAATCCTGTTACACTCTTACAATGTAAACGGTTATTTCCTCTTTAGTACTTAATAATAATAATATTTCACAACTATCACACAACGCAATCTAGTCCCAAGCTAAGCAGAGCTTGTGTTATGGGTACTAGACAACTAATTACGATGGGTGCAACCGGAGGATCCAAAAAAATGCAAATTTATTTTAATAAACTAATTTATTACTGTATTACAAAGTATTGAAATTACGACTAATTATACTAAAGTGTCAATTGGTCGATGTCAGATCCAAAAGTGTCGCTCCACGTTTTTAAGTTTCTATGGAAAGGTTCGATTGACGTCAATTGGTCACGTTATGCTGAGCTTGCGTTTCGTGCCCGTAGGTGCCGTGTGCAATGTATATGCAGGTATGCCGATGCAGCGATCTATTAAGGTTGGCCATGCGTAACACCTCCCCCCGTAGAACAGCGAGTATCGATGGACTTGTTCAAGATGGTCGCTGGTAGACATCCAGGGTCAATCCTTATTTGGCTTGGGTTGATAGTGCGTGGTGACGGGATTGCATAGACGACTTCAGGGTTGCTGTTGAAGTTTTCTGTGATTTCTCTGGATGCTTTTCTTATGCGTAGCCGACGATAGATTAGAGTGGCGATGAGTGCGCATGTACCGGATAGTGCGAGGTACATGGGTATAGTAGTGTGGTAAATGACGGGATCGGTGACGTCATCTAAATGTACAGGCAGTTGCGTCGCTATCTCGTTGCTAAGGGTGTGAAGTTTTTGTAGATTTGGCGAATTTAGGATGAGCTTCGGATGATTTTCAGGCCTCGTCTCGTTGTATAGGGGCATCTCAATGATCTTCACGACATGTCCTTTGATGTGGTCGTCAGTGTTGGAGATAGTGAAGGCGGGTGTTCTCAGGTTACAGTTGAGGGGAATAATTGCCAAATAGCTGCCTCGTAGGGTCCGATATTGTTCTTGACCGCAAGACATCTTCACTTTTGTTGGTACAGGAAAACTTAAGGTATAATGCTTGTCGTCCAGGGTTTCCAGGGCTTCGGTGGCGAGAGCTACGGGTGTCAACTTGCAGCTGGGTTGAAGTTCTTGATGGACTATGAGATGCTGGATACAATCTGGTTTGCTCTGGATTTGTAGGTTGGCTGTTGACTCACAGAGATATATGGAGTTTACCTTCGGACATTCTGTCTCTATGTACCTAGAGTCTGAGCTAGAGAGTGCTACGAAAGGTGAGGGTGGTATAAGAGTTTCGTGGTTTCTGTTAGGAACAAGGGAAAGTTTATACAAGTTATATGTGGAGGAAACAACTATCGGGACTTTTATAACTACTACTATCTGCTTATTAGAATAGAAGTAACCTAGTTTAATTATTTCATAAAAATGCCTAATTTCTACGTCAAGGATTTCGTCATTAGCATATAAAATCCTTAATTTACCTAACATATACTTAATTTCATCTAAATTAAATAGAGAGTACGGGGTACTCGACGCACGAATAAATGTTAGGGTGTTCTCTAAACTTCGTAATTCTTCATAAAGATCTTCTACATTATCTCCTAAGATTAACAGATGTTGGGCCAGATGGGCGTATTTAATTAAATCTGTATCCCTATTAGCGTTACTTTCCAAAATTAAGTTTAGTGCTTTGTTCATCTTATCTTGATTTGAAATTATACTATCTATTATTTGAGAGCTACGTGAAATAAATTTACTATTTAAACTAATATGGTTATTAATTTCTAATTCTAATTTATGCTCATTATTACGTAAGGTGTTTATGGCGTTTTCGTATTTAAGTGCATCGGTGTAGTCTAAATTACCAGAAATTGATTTTATTACAGAACCCAAACCGTCGATAAGGCCTCTTTTACTACGCGTTGATTCAAACATACTAATTTTACTAGTAATTAAATTGATTTTACTATTGAGATGTTTCAGATGAGGGTCGAATAGGAATAAGGTTTTATTGTTAACTAAGGGACTTAATTCAGCCATCTGTGTTTTTACCACTTCAATTTGAAGATGGATATTCTCTAAATCTATATGACTTAGGAAAGAATGGAAATGGGAAACGATCTTTGCCGCTCCTAATTTGAAGGGAAGTAGTCCTGGTCCATTGTCAAGTAATTCAACTGTTATCTCTTGTCCTTGGGCCGGATGTAGGGTCATCAGCCATAGTATTATCCTGTAACAAAGTGGGATCTTTAGGACTTCGCTTAAGGCGAGATTTTGCTACTGGACCGCGTTTCTTCTTCGTATAGATGTGGATTGGAAGATCTGCGAGTACAGTATCTTGCGTATAACGCGGGGCTAACTTCTGTCGAGACGCCATGGGATTGCGTACAAAGATTTGCTGGTCAGGGGTATAGTCCTTCTCGGGTTCTCTGTCCTTGTTACGGGTTTCAGTCAGTTGTGTCCTGTCATGTAAGGATGTCTGGTTAATAAGGTCGTATACTTGACTCATTCGTTTCCTATGGTCTTGTGAGTACTGTTGCAGTAAGTGTTCAGATAGGTCAATATCTATTGGGTCTCGAGGGTCAAAGTGTCCAGTTATCAAGTCCAAAGGTCTACATTTTGTGAAGCTATGGATCGAACTATTGTACGCTAAGATGGCATAAGGCATAAGATTAACGACTGGTTCATTTCGTCTCTCTAATTTCAACAACCCAAGATGTTCTAAAATGGTAGAATGGAACCTTTCTACTATGCCATTGTCGTTAGGGGAATGCGCTAATATTTTATGGTGAATAATTTTATGAGTTCGGCTGAATTCTAAGAAAATCTGATTTGTGAATTCAGGGCCTCCGTCCGTGACAATAGTCAATGGGACCCCATGGTGGGTGCAAAATACAAGTAGAGCTTGTACTACACTTAAAGCGGTGCTATCTCTAAGGTGATAAGCTTGTGCATACTTAGAGAAAGCGTCTACAATGGTAAGGAATTTCTCTGTTTGAGCTGTGAACAGATCTAGATGGATAATTTCAAAAGGTTTACTAGGGGGTGGTACAATGTTAAATCTTTGCTTGATGGGATGACGGTCGTACTTAGCCTGACCACAGATAGTACACTCATTTATGTACTTGGAGATGTGTTCTTTCATCTTAGGCCAGTAGAATTTAGAAGATAAGGCTAAGTAACATTCAGTGATACCGCGATGATTTGTTTTACCTTCGTGGTATTTCTTTATGATGTCTTGTTGACGCAGGTAGTCTTTAACATTCTCTAATTCAACTTTAGTTAGAACCATGTTCATTGAAGAGCTTTTGAAGTTGTCTTGAATTATGGGGATTATTTTATACATGGCAAGAGGAGGATGGATGATTAAACCGGTTTTGACTTTAGGGTTCACATATTCTTTAACTGCATTAATAACGTCGTTAGTCAGGTTACACTCAGATAGTTGAATGGTAGTTCGGGTATGCGTTTCAAATGGCTTACTCACTGTCGGTCGTTTTTTAATATCGCCTACAAGTACAAAACAGATTTGTCTACTGAATTTATTTAAGGGTTCGTCTGATATTGGCACTTCTAGAATAGGGGCTTCGTTACTAGTGTGAACAGTTGCCGTGTCAGAGTTGTCGAGTATGTCAGGGTTGTTTGTAGGGGCTGTCAGTGTTTCAGAACCTACTGTTGAGTGAGGCTTTTCAGATACATTTACCGCTATAGACATAGCGTCCTCGTTGTTGATTTCAATGCGGGACAGTGCGTCGGCGTTAGTGTTCTTTTTGCCTTGCTTGTATACTGTAGTAAAATTGTATTCACTCAACTTAAGTCTCCAACGTGTGAGTCTGGAGCCTGGTTCTTTAAGGCTCATAACCCATTGTAAGGGTTTATGGTCTGTAACTATCTTAAACTTCCTCCCAAACAAGTATGGACGAAAGTATTTAGTAGCCCAAACTATGGCTAATAACTCCTTCTCGATTACACTATAGTTAATCTCACTGGAGTTTAATGTTCTAGACGCGTATGCTAAGGGCTTATCTTGTCCTATAGGTCCTTGAGAAAGGACAGCTCCTATGGCGAAGTTAGATGCGTCAGTCGTAAGCACAAATTCCTTAGAAAAGTCAGGGTACTGCAGTATAGGGTCGTTAGTCAGTAGTAACTTGCATTTTTCAAAACAATCGATGTAGTTAGGGTCATTGAAGGTGATCTTAGAACCTTTCTTGAGACATTGCGTCATGGGTTTCGTAATGCGCGCAAAGTCAGGAATAAATTTCCTATAGTATCCTAACAGGCCTAAAAAGCGTTTGATCTCGGTAGCTGTCTTAGGAATAGGGAATTTCTGGATGGCAATGATCTTATCAGGGTTAGGCTTAATACCGTCCTTACTTATTACGTAACCTAAGTATGAAGTTTCAAGCTTTAAAAACTCCGACTTATCCATCTGGATCTTAAAGTTTGATTCCCTTAATCTCTTGAATACTTTTTCTAAATTTATCATGTGTTCCTGTAAGGAGACACTAAAAACGACTATGTCATCCAGATATACGAGACATATGACATTTTGGAGGTCCCTGAGGACATTATCCATCACACGTTGAAACGTGGATGGAGAATTTTTGAGACCCATGGGCATGCGTAAAAATTCAAAGTGCCCATGTTCTACATTGAAGGCCGTTTTGTGAATATCGGCTGGGTCCATTTCTACCTGGTAAAATCCACTTGCAAGGTCTAGAGTTGTGAAGTAATGACAGTTACCAAGTTTATCTAAGATGTCATTAATATTGGGGATTGGGTACTTGTCATCGAGGGTTTTCTCATTGACTTTACGAAAATCAATGACTATGCGCCATTTAGTCTTTCCGGACGCATCAGATTTTTTTGGAACTACCCAGATGGGTGAGCTCCAGGCTGACTGCGAGGGACGGATTATCCCTTGGTCTAACATTTTGCTAATCTGATCCTGAACTTCCTGTCTGTGAACAAAGGGATATCTATAGGTCTTAGTATAGACAGGTAATTCGTCGGTGGTATGAATACTATGCTTTATCTTATTGGTGAAAGTTAGAGGTTCACCATCGATATAGAAAACGTCAGCATATTGTGCACAAAGAGATTCTAAGTTGGCTCGTTCTTCAGGATTCAGATGGTCAGTGCGTAGTTTTGATAATACCTCGGATACGCGATCGCTAGGCTGATAGATAGTCGCGCTTTGCTCGTTAAAAAGTTCCGCGGTAACTGGCCTATCCATTGAGAAAACTACATCGTGTTTAGTTGGATTAATTATTTCTATGATGCCACGGTTATTTTTAACAGAAGTAACACAGTCGCGAATAGTGCAATTGGAAATAGTCTGCTCTGATATTATTACGTCACCATCATGAAGATTAATGGGGACTCTAGCTAATTTGGATGAATTAGCGGGTACTATGTCCTCGTAAAGATTACAATTACGTGAATCATACATTCGCAAGGGATTAGATGAATTACGTGTAACAAGAACCTTATTCTTTAAATCTATATTAGACTCTAACTTTTCTAGTAAATCTAAGCCTATTAAGCCGTCAAAATAATTGTGGAACTTGTAAATGTATAGGGTAATGTCACAGGTTTCTTTAAATTCCGGGAAGCACGGTATAGTAATGGAATAATTATTACGAGTTGTCGCGTGGATGTTAGTGACTTCGAAAGGCTCATAATTACACTGGATATGATGATAAAATCTTTCTACAACGTTCGGGCTAATAAAAGATAGGTTCGCACCGGTATCTACTAATAGTTTAATGGGTGGATTAGCAATCTGAATGAATGGAAGTTGTCTCTGGGTTTGTAAGTTGATCTCTATTTTGGTTTGTCTGATTTCGGGGCTGTATGAAAATCCTGGCCTTCAGCAGACATCCCTTGGGCAGATGTTCCTTCAGGCACATTCTGATGTTCCTCCACGTGCACAGGAACATAATCACTATGAGCTAGTGGCTCATACACAGGTTCGTAATTGTAAGGTACGGGGTAGAACTGGTCGTAATAGTCATTATAGGCATAGTCAGGGTACTCATAATAGTCATAAAAGTCTACTTCGTTAACATTCGTCTCACGAGTCTTAAAGTAGTTACTGGGAGGTGGATTTCCTTGTTGAGTCCAGTCATGTCCTGTCGAAGGTCTCGGCATAGGTTTAGGAACAAAGTGGCTTACACCACTCATGGGCTTAGGGCCATTATTAATGGGCGTGTAACCAGGCCTTTGTTGAGGCAATCGGAACACGTTGCTCTGGGGCCTATAGTTAGGCGGGGGTGCGCTTAACATTTGTTGGGTTCGCGTGGGACCGCGATTGAAAGGCACTTGGGGTCTCCAAGCTTGCATTGGCCTTGGCGGTTGTGGCTGATAAAAACTTTTAGAGGGACCGGGCTGATTAAACGGCGCTGAAAAAGTGACTGGCTGTGGAGTATGCAAATTAAATGGCTTAATCTGATACGTACTGGGATTAAATGAAGACGTAGACTGCACAGGTCTCCGCTCCGGCAAATGGTCGTTACGCTGCTGTAAGTACATGGTGTTAATTTCCTCGTGCACAAACTCGAGAGCCTTTTCAATGGTGTCGGGTCGCATGCACCTAATACGCGAGCCTAAAGGTTCTTTTAGGCCACGAACGAATGCCTGTAGGGTTAATTTTTTATATAGTGCCCGTTTGGCTTCGATGGTAGTAGATATGGACTCATGCAGGGTCACATAGGTCATAATTGTGCTAAATAAAGTTTGGCACTTTTCGTAAAATTCCGGTGGTGATAAATTCTTTTGTGTTAACAGGGCCAGATCATTGTATAAGGCGGTCTCGTCCCGCTGGTCCGAGAAGTTATTAATCAGGGCGTTTCTAATACCCTGCCAGGTTTCGGGAATGCCGTTTGAATTTATAGTGCGGGCGGCATTTCCGGTAACTTTATTAAGTATGCCGTTCAACAAGGATAAATTACTTAGTTCGTAACCTGGCTCTGCCTTAACAAATTGCGCGACAAGTTGGTCACATAAACGTACAAACCGCGTGAGCACGTTCGGGTTCCCGTCGAATTCGGGAACGAGGCGTAAGGCCTTGTAAACTTGATCTACCAAATCGGTACTCATTTTGTCAGTTAAATTATTCTCTATAATTAAGTAAGATTCTACACTTTCACTATCTTCTAATATAGTATCTAAATTCCTATTCGCATCGATTTGCGAGTTCCTATTAGAAATACTCGACTTAGGAGTCCGTGATATACGTGGGTGAAAAATTTTGAAAGTTTAATAGAAACACTTGAGGAAATTAACACAAAGGAAACACAGAAAAAAAAAGGAAATTACACAAAGGATACTAAAACATAGGAAGGCGAGCAACTCTAGTAGATCTAGGTACTTACCAAATCTGCATCTCTCTGTGGTATCGATATTCGGATACTCCTCCGTAGCCGCACACCCGTAGGTTCGAATAGCCCGTTGTCGGTGATCGATTCACTGAATTTACTGGACTATCCTACCGACTGCGCCAATTACGATGGGTGCAACCGGAGGATCCAAAAAAATGCAAATTTATTTTAATAAACTAATTTATTACTGTATTACAAAGTATTGAAATTACGACTAATTATACTAAAGTGTCAATTGGTCGATGTCAGATCCAAAAGTGTCGCTCCACGTTTTTAAGTTTCTATGGAAAGGTTCGATTGACGTCAATTGGTCACGTTATGCTGAGCTTGCGTTTCGTGCCCGTAGGTGCCGTGTGCAATGTATATGCAGGTATGCCGATGCAGCGATCTATTAAGGTTGGCCATGCGTAACAAACTGATAAACATACTTATATATTTCTAAATACATACGTATTATAGATAAATTACATCCAGACACAGAACAAATGATCATGCTCATCACACAAACATTTGTCCTGGGTGGGAATCGAACCCACGACCCCCGGCATAGCAGTCAGGGACACTAACCACTAGACCAACAGGCCAGTCATTTTTGCATTCTTAATTTATGAAGAGTAGGTCTGTATTTAAAGGTTCCGTTCATATCTATATTTTATCTTTAACTAGCATGACTTGTCGCGTATTTGTAACGTAAAGTAAACGGGAACATAGACGTTAAATTGACAAATTATTATATTGTTCGTCTGTGTTTTTCAATTTTGTTTTTGTATACAATAAAAGCAGTAAATACTTCAACTACGTTGTAAATGCAATACAGAAATCTTGTGATAAGGACTCTGCTATCGTGCATCAAAATCTATATAAAAGTATACATTTTGTGTGTAAATAATCTGTGCGTAGTGAAATAAATTCTCCACTCCGTCTAGAATATCTAGGAAACGATCTGGATGGTTCCCAAGATCTCGGTAAACGGCCGACTTATGGGGAATCAATAGGATGATAGGACTGAACTGTTCCACTTTTACATAATATAAGGCTTTTCGAGGGGTAATGTACGAGAGAAATGGTTATTAGTTATTTCGTAGATTTTTTTTTATCTGACTTTAAATTCAGTATTATAAATGCGGTGTATTTTCATTTTCGTTTTTTTTTTTACAATTTTTGACAAGCTTTTGAATTGTGTTTTTTTGGTTTCTGTAGTTGCAAATGAGAAGGCCCGGTCGTACCTATATTATGCAAAGCTACCTTAGGATACCCAGCGCGTCGTGTTCCACGCGCGCGTCAAAGAGCTGTTAGTAATTGGACGGGGTCCTTAGCTTCTTCGTACAGAAGGCGACGCAAGTCTTCCATACCTTACGATTTCGGTATCTAGGCGCCTTTATACCATAGGCGATACAAATCCATAAAGGTTCTTACACAGGCATACGTCAATTAATTTAAAAGTCATAAGGTATCGGAGACTTGCGTCGCCTAGTGTAGGTATACAAGGGAGTTAGACGGCCAAAACCTGCCGGAAAAAAAGAGCTATTGAAGGACACCGTGGATTTTAGTCAACACAAGTTTTACTGTCCTTCCCGTCCTGCCCTGGGTGGGGAGGACTGATGATTTTACCACGTAAAAAACAGGGTACCCGGCCACATGACAGTTTCCCAGGGTATGTTTCAAATAAATTAATTGGTTAAATTCACATAAGGTTATTTGTTTATTACGATAGCTTTATAATGATAATATATTTTTAATCATGTCAATTTATTTTGTTTACAAAAAGACTTCTATTCTTCTTCTATAAGAAAACTGCGAAAGATTACATTGACACTCTAAAAATACAAGAACTAAACGCTTGAAAATAAGAGAAGTCAAAAATAAACTGCTCCCGGATAGCTCACTGTTGATTTTTTCATAAAACAGCTAAAATAAATAGGTCTCTCGACCATTTTAAATTCTCTTGAAGATATTATTTCATCTTTTTAATAGTCTACAATAGCCCGCTATCTGTGCAGCTTTTTTACCTTTAAAAGATGGAATTTCTCTAATGTAATCTGGGTAGATCAAATCACAAATCAAATGTATCAAAAGCTTTTCAACATTATTCGATGTGTTATTTAGTGGCATTATTGCACTCCCCTATTGTTTCATAGTCAGTTAATCACTCTATGTATACTTTTACCACACGGTGCAGTGCAGAGCAGTGGCGGCCCAGTGAGCAGTGGTAGCCCAGTGGTATCGGTCCCGACTTACGAGTTGTAGGTCGTGGGTTCGAACCCCGCCAGGCGTATACTTTGTGTAATTTATTTCATCACCACTGCTCTCAAAACGGTGAAGGAAAACATCGTGAGGAAACCGGCATGTCCTAGAACCAAAAATTCGAAGATATGTGACATCTACCAATCCGCACTGGGCCCGCGTGGTGGATTATGGCCCACTCCCTCTCTCAGAGAGGAGGCCTGTGTCCCAGCAGTGGAAACATTATAGGCTGATGATGAAGGGCAGAGCGCGAGGGACTGTCAGTACGAGTCTGAGAGTCCCACCCGCTCTGTCCTGGGTGGGAGGACTCATCTGATGATTTTAACAGCCTAAAAAATGTTTTTTTTACCAACGCCTTCAAACATCATCTAGTTTTGCTTAGAAAGTATTAAAAACGTACTTGCACCAAATGCGTCAAACCCCTCTCCTAATCCTCGTACCTCCAAGCTCATTAAATATGTAACAACAAATATTATGTCCAACATCATCAAATGAAACTGAAAAGAAAAAATCTATTCTAGAACGGTTCAATTGAATTTGGTCGTAACAGCGCTATCTGTGGTTGATACAATTATCCGATAGACCACAGACGGTGTGTTGCGGTGTCTCTTGATTTAGATGCCTGCACTAAATTAAAATGAATCTAGTTTGCCTGTGCGCCCGTTTTAATTAAGGGCCACGGTTTAGTTGAAGCGTGGTTGTTAGTGGCGGTTTATTGGTAAATGTTGGTAATAGGCTGGCTCCAGTGATGCTATTACGTTGGTACGGCGTGTTTCTAACGAAATAGTTATCTTCGAACTGTCGCTTCATTAGGGTGCCGTAAAGAGCTCTCATAAGAGAGGAAAAGGGTATCAAGAGGCACAAGGTCTATAAAGGCTATACAGCCGCGGCTAACTAGATAAGAGTTTATGAAAACGAAAAAGGTCTACTCTTAGTTATATTTTTTGTGCTCACTTCACCCGTAACACAACTTCACGACATCATTAACTCTTGTATTAATATTGTCTGATGTTATAAATACACGTCTGATGTTACGCATTACATTAGATTGTAATGCGTAACACTCGGTAAATCACTATATTTTGGTAAAATTATAACGAAATTAATATGATGTTTTTTTTTATGGAAAATATACAGGCAGAATATACATACATGGCAGGAAGAAGAAGATGATGATTATAATGAATTTTCCAAAAAAAAAACATTGATCTGGATAAGCGATACAGAGTTGACAATCACTGTCATAGAATATTTATACAGCACTTATACGCCATTTTTTGTTTTTCAATGATCAGAAGACTTCTCAAGAAAAAAAAATTAGTTCCTTCTTCGCACACCAGAGGCGCTGTTCCATTTTTTCCTTGAAAATTGTCAGTTTGAAAGTGTCAAAGTTCCAGTTTACTTTACGTCTCATTTGCTGAAAACTCGTGCTAAGGGTAGAGGTTTTTTATTTATGAAAATTACTCGTAGTAATGCAAAAGAAAACATCTATTAGGTATTTCGTTCTTTTATTTTATCTTTTCAATAAAGACATTGCCTTAAATAATCTGATCCAAATAGTAAGAAAAATGATGATATCCGTTCGGAGGGCTTCCCAACGAAACGCTTGTAATCTGTAGAGGCTCGGCTCTTAATCTTTGTGCGAAGTGATCCGTGAAATGGGGCCATCGACTAAATATAGAAAGATCTTTTGTCTAGAAATCTTACAGTTCATCCCCTGTTTACACTCAATTTGAAAACGGGATTGTGTTATAATCTGTTTGTGAAGTTATTTAGGTTAGTTTGAATAGTGTAATGTACCAGGAATCGATCAATCAAAATTGAACCAAACTGACACTATAAATTGCTATCAAATGGCCTATCAGTAAATTTCTATGATCTTAATGAAAACAACAATCGATCAGTGACAAGCATGATAGCAATCAATAGTCTGTGACTTAAACCACGATTCATATTAAGCATTCCAATCAGTTTTGAAAACTAAGGCAAAAAATCTATTGTTTCAGCGCTTTCTCATTAATTTGGTTTTTAGTTTATTATTGAGTGGTTGACTGTCAATAAAAAAATAACCTCCCAGACCGCATGACTCCTGCCTGTAGAGATTACTGCCTTTCTGTTCAGATTACTCTGGTGGATATAAAATAACCTAATGATCGCTTCGCCAGCTCACCAGACCCCACCATCCCATAATATTTTAGTTATGTATCCACGGCGCCGCTGATGGCGAGAGCGAGACGATCTGGACGCATACCTGGCTAGTTAAAGAGAAGAGCTCTTAGAAAGAAGCCCAGCGTTTAGACAACAAAGAGCCTAGAAAACGTCTGTGTGTGGTTGGGCGTTCAGTGTTGCCGACCGTGTCTTGTTCTTCATGCGAGAAGCTTGCGCAAGCAGAACTGTGTTGAAACTTGTGCGTGTGGTAGGCCCATTACCCTATGTTAGTTACATTTCTTTTTTTTTACATGGTAAAATCATCAGATGAGTCCTCCCACCCCGGGCAGGGCGGGAGAGACTGTCAGACTTGTACTGACTAAAATCCACGGTGTCCTTCAATAGCCCTTTATGTTTCGGGGTCACGGTGATGGTATAAGTCCAGTCAACCGCGGCAGGCTTTAGTCCTCTGAGAGGGGGCCTAGTCATTATGCTGACGCTCTTTGAGGCGCGCGTGGAACACGACGCGCCGTCGACCCAAGCATGGTCCCTGGTCGGACAGCGAGTTGCTCTTTACTCGCCACCCGCATGCCCGCGCCTACGGTGGCCGGATATCGTCTTGCGACGTCCGACCCCGTGGGCTCCCACCACCGCGGAATGTTAGTTATAAGTTTATAACGTTATTTTTTATTTATTTAAATTCCCTCTTTGAGACTACTGATATCGTCTAATGACATAAGACTACGACATAAAATATTGTTCAGTGGAGTTTTTCAACCGTAACATGTACACGTTCACAATAATAGTATTCTGTTTGTGGTCTACTTAATCCATTCCTAATTTATTGTTTTTTTATTTGTTCTAATCTATTCAAAGATCGTTATATGATAACCAGGTAAGAAATTCTATGTAAGAAAAATAATAATAAAAAACAGCAATAAACAACTATTTGTCTAGTAATGTTCTAAATGCTTTTTCGAATATTAGTTTCACTATGAAAATTTATATTGGAAAAAGCGCCAAATACGTACTTATAAAGTATGATTACTACTGCCCATAGATACATCTTTTTTTGTAATGATACATTAACAAGAAGTACTAAGTAACTAACGTTTGAAATAGCTACCAATTTTTACTCTTATAGCCAATCAATTTTTTTTTAAATGAGCCACAAATTTTTATTTTGTCTACTGAAACGATCCTCTAATTCTATAGTTTTATACGAAATACCTATGAAAAAAACTTAATGTGAATTCATTCGCCTTCTTTACAATGTCAAATATGTCGGTATTCCAAAGAAAGCTTCATTAAAGGAACAACAGTAATAAGTTGTCCTACTTTATACCGCCTCTTATTTTTGATACTATGAATGAATTTATCATGCTAGTCAGAATTGAAATATTTGGCGCTCTTGAAACATCAGGGTACAGGCTTAAAAGAACCTAACTAAACCGAATCCCCGAGATTCGGTCTGCCTGCCGAGAGAAATCAAATCAAATAATTTATTACAAGTAGGCCTGTCACAAGCACTTTTGAATTGTCAGAAGACAAAAAAAATTAAATAGGTAACATAAAAATAGTTAAAGTCTCTGTGACTATACCTCTAGTTTTCAATTTATAGATAAAACATTACAATTAGTTTAATATATTCGTTGTTATCTCAGAAGACGTTGGTAACCTGCTAACTTGGAAGTAATTATACTCAAAGGATAACAAAACAAGTTATACTCGTTATTTACAAAAAACTAAGATAATTGGTTTTTTGCACCTCCATTGTTGTTTTTCTTTTCCTTAAAATTGTTGGGTGGTGTTGGTGGTAAGTGTTTTTTCTCCACGGATGGCCAAAACTTCGGCTTCTTGAATCAGTGTAAACCACCGATTCTTAATGGTCAGGCACCTGTTCTATAAATAGTGTGGTCAGGACCACACTTCACATTTACATACATGCGTATAAAAATTTCCTTGAAAAGGTTTGAATACTTTACGTTTTGTTTCTTATATTACTATTTTTATTTTTTACCAGTTTATATTGTGCTTCTTTTCAGATGACGCGTCAGTCTAATATTTGCTTATTAGGTCTCATATTTCTTGCCAACATTCTGATTTTCATTAATATTATGATTCAATATGCTGACAACTCATACTACCTCACACCGATCAAGAGCCGGAGGAATATAGAGATAGCTAGAAATATGAAGAATGAAAATATACTCATTCATAACTCAGACACAGAGAATAAGCCCATACTCTTGCAGGATGAGACCCACAGTGCCATATCCAGAACAAACATATTATTAGAAGAAGTGCGATCGAAAATCAAACATGACACAAGCAACTTTAATTTTTCTCAATCCGGTGTTGGTAGTTTACAAGATTTGGTTATGGAGTCTGGAGGACAACCCCAAATTAATATAGTTGTATCAACATGGAGGTCAGGATCTACGTTTACAACATATCTGATATACAAAGCGCGTCCAGGAACTTACTTCCAAAATGAACCTCTGTTTGTGTATGGAACTCGACAATTTAGGAAATTAGAAGAAGCGGGAGAAGCTATAAGCGTTGTTAAACGTGTTTTGAAATGCAATTTTAAAGGATTAGAAAAAGACTTTGAGAATCAAAGACTACATTTTTACAAGTGGAAGAATTGTAACTATGAGGATGATCTATGTTATGATACGGAGGTGATATCGAGGTTATGTAAGCTGTTTCCTTTCCAAAGTGTTAAACTAGAACGACTAAGGTTGCAGCTCGTCGAGGAAATATTGAAAGATAAATCGTGAGTCATTTTACATTTTACTTACTTACCTATAAGTAAGTAGTTACCTTATTATCCGATCCAGTGGAGCTATTTTAAATTGTTTAAAGTCGATGCAGTAGACACAAAGTCAACAGCAAAAGGTAAATCAACTATGCAAATGAAGAACTGAAAATCGAAATCTTGCACGCAATATTCACGTTCACTGTGTTTTATAAAGTAGCCGACTGCTAGTCGGAACCTTTTTTCCATAGGCATTTCGAGGACCCTCACAACCTTCGAGAACTTATTTGCATAGAACGACAATCCTCTTAACGGTGACTCTACTTTCAGGCTCAACGTGAAGCTGATACTATTGGTACGTGACCCTCGCGGAGTGATGCAGTCACGACAGCACGAGCGCTTCTGTCAGAGATCTTCAGACTGCTGGGATCCTTCCAAGCTCTGTGCTGACATGGTCAGCGACTATGTGGCAGCAGCTAGATTGTTGCAGTTATATCCAGAGAGGCTGATGTATGTTAATTATTGATATCTTCAACAAAACGATACTTTACAAAACACGACGGTATTAATATTTTGTTAGCCAACTATTTATTGACAAAACGCATCATAAATCAATTAACTGAACGTACAGTACATTCTGTTTCCAGTCCTGAAGTTTAAAGTTCTTTTAGAAGAATTGTGTCTGGAATTATTTTTAAAACTAATTTATTTATTAAATTATTTTTAATATGTGCCAGCTATCCAAATGTAGAAGTTTTATCATCATTTCGTTGCTCAAATCCCATGGATAGTTGTTTCAATGAGAACATTTTCTTCATCACCAAATTCCACTGCCTCAGGGAACTCATACTCATATTTCCACCCTGTTTTAGCATAGTTATGAATAATGTTTTTTTTTTTGGTTGTAAAATCATCAAATGGGTCCTCCTACCCAGAGCAGGGCGGAAAAGACTGTCAGACTTGTACTGACGGTGTCCTCCATTACCCATATACGTTCCAGGGTCACGGCAATGAGGTAAGTCCCGAGACCCCAGCAGGATTTGACCCTGTAGAGGGAAGGGGGCGTCATCTTGCTGACGCTCTTTGAGGCGCGCGTGGAACACAACGCGCCGTCTACCCGGGTATGTCTATGGTCGGGCGACGAGTTGCCCATTACTCGCCGCCCGCATGCCCGCAAATGAAGCATAATAGGATAATGCAAGCAGCCGATTATAGGAAGCATAGAACTATATAAATATACTTAAATTTTCCAGGGTACTGCGGTTCGAAGAATTGGCTCTACAGCCTTTTATAACTTCTGATCGTATTCTAAACTTTCTAAAAGTGGAAAGGACTGAAACGTTTGATGAGTTCCTACAATCACATACCAATGTTGAGGAGGCTGGCCCTCACGCTCTCTCCAGAGTCTCCCACAATGTACCGTACAAATGGAAGAATGTACTGACCTTTCATAAGGTCCATGAGATACAGGTACGCTGAAATGTTTATTGTAAATGTCTTATGTCTTTAACATTGAGTTCATTATTCGGCTTACACAGCTCCTCTAGTCCAGTCAATGGGGATAAAAACAGGTTTTGAACATATTTTATATTAAGTAACACAATTAAAAAAGAAACCGCGTGGTTAGTCAAAAGATTTCAAATAGTTATGCCTACCGTCTAATAATATAATATAATGTTAAGCTTACAATTCCTAGGTTCGATTCGAAGGGTGTATAAAAAGTGTTTTTGTTATTTTTCCACCACAAATAAAATTCCTCTGTAGGTATTATGAACTTGACGGCATGGTCGGTTGAAGGCTGTAGAATTTTATTACGTGTAAATAAAACACAACTGGCAAAATGTGTTTTTTATCGTGGTTAAATCAGCAAAATAATATAACATTTCGGTTTTGTAACTTTCGCTTTTGTAACTTTCGGTTTTGTAACTTTCGGTTTTGTAACTTTCGCTTTTGTAACTTTCGGTTTCTAACTTTAAGTTTTGTAACTTCCGGTTTTGTGTCTTCCGGTTTTGTATTTTCAGTCTTGTAATTTCGGTTTTGTAACTTTCTGTTTTGTAACTTTCAGTTTTCTAAATTTCGGTTTTTGAACTCGTATTATTCAAACTTATAACATTTGAACTTCAAACATTCAAACGTATGTAAAGGCCTGTCTAGGGTGGGTCTGTCAGATTTGTAGTGGTTGAAATCCATGGTGATCCTTCATTATCCCTTTACGTTCCAGGGCCACGGTTACGTACCGACACAGTCCCGCACCCCAGCTGACATTGGTCCTCTAAGTGGGACTCCGATAAGTTTGCTGACAGCTCTTTGAGGAGCGCGTGAAACACGACGCGTTGTCGTCGTCACCCATGATTACTTGCCATCCGCAGGCCTGAAACTGTGGGGGTACTATTATGACTCCTATTATAATTTTGACTGGCCTGATGGTCTAGTCTAGTGGTTAGTGACCCAGACTGCTATGTCGGGGTCGTGGGTTCGATTCCCACCCAGGACAAATGTTTGTGTGATGAGCATGATCGCATGTATGTATTTAGAAGTACATAAGTTAGTGTGTTTATCAGTTGTCACTCATAACACAAGCTCTGCTTAGCTTGGGACTAGATGGAGTTGTGTGATAGTTATGGAATATTATTATTATTATTATTTCAGATGATTTGCAGAGAAGCTATGCGTTTGTGGGGATACAGAATGGCACATAACGACACTCATGTAACAAGTGAGGACTTCAACCCCATCGGTGACTACACGATCACATTATGAATAGTACATTAAATGTTGTATATTGGTTTCTCTTTCTTCTTTTTTTTATGTAGTTAGAACTGCACTTGTGTTCCCGAACACATTCAACCCAATATATTAGCTAAACCGGGATCTGGGAAAAAGTGTAGCCTTTTTTTTTTGCGTGGTAATATCATTAAATGAGTCCTCCCACCCCGGGCAGGGCGGGAGGGACTGTCAGACTTGTACTGACTAAAATCCACGGTGTCCTTCAATAGCCCTTTATGTTCCGGAGTCATGGTGATGAAAACTGTACCCCTAGCACGAGTTTTCACTATTTTACTTTACAGAGTCTTTCCAGTATTTACAGCGTTTCTTGTATGAAAAAAAGGAACAGCGCCTCTGGTGTGCGAACTAGGAACTATTTTTTGAAAATTGTCAATTTGAAGTTGTCAAAGTTCCAGTTTACTTTACGTCTCAAATACTGAAAACTCGTGCTAAGGGTACTGATGGCCTAGAGAACGAGATGGCGCAAAACTTGTATAGCTGTGTCTATTTCCCACAGCCTAAAGACTCAAAGTAACCGACATAGCCCAACGAATTAGCAAGTTGAAATGGCAGTGGGCAGGCCATATAGCACGCAGAACTGATGGCCGATGGGGCCGTAAGGTTCTCGCATGGAGACCACGCACCGGTAAGCGCAGCGTAGGACGTCCACCCACTAGGTGGGCAGACGATCTTATGAAGGCCACAGGATCACGCTGGATGCAGGCCGCTTACAACCGGTCCTACTGGAAGTCTAAAGGGGAGGCCTATATTCAGCAGTGGACGTCTTACAGCTGATATATGATGATGATGAAAGACTCACGTTTTAAGACGTCATGGTAGGATAGCTGGTGTGATTGTTTCGGGCTGACGGTTAACCCATAAGTTTCAGACTTTTATTGGGAGCCCCATAGCTTGCGTCTATGTTGGTTGGGTTACCAGTACCACCGCTTAACTTTGACGGCGTTGTCATTCTGTTTAGTTCTGACGTCAAGGAACTAGGTTTGTATGGTGAGCAACAACGTCACTGGAAAGTCACTTTTATCGTTTGAAAATATTGTCCATCTCACTATAAAGCAATGCTTGTTCATACAGTCCCTTATTTTCCCCTTAATTGACTATGGTTATAGGTGTTACTATGCCCTGAATGCAGATCTTCCGAATAAACTAGACAGACTTCTAAATGGCTGTGAAAAATATTATGAACATTTAGAAATAAGGTTTTTTTTTACTCGATCATTAGAAAGGCTGAACGGATCTCGATGAGAGGCTCAAAGATAGGTTGTATCAACTTAATGTTTAATTTGGATGTAATAAGGGGCTTATTGCCCAATTTGCACTCTGAGACAAAATATAAGTGAAAAACAAAATAAAAAACTTATCTGCTATCTAAGCCACACAGTCCCACACCCAGACCCTGCTAACAATTCTATTTAGTTTCCCCATTCATCAATGCTGACCTAATGGAGCTCTAGAAATGCATAAATCACATTGTCCAGTGGATTGACGGCCGCTTGATTACAGATTACCCCAGTAATCCTCCGTGATACGTTTCAATACCACAGATTTGTCATACTGCCTTTACTTAGCTTGCGTTTATTTGAACAGGGGATTGGACTCTGTATGTACTGAGGATTGTCGACTTTGGGATATGTTCACTGTTACGTTTTACTCTGCGATAATATTTTCCTTTTCTGAGTAAGTGATAAATGGTCAGCTTGGGTGTTAATTTAATTTTACATGGCATTACAGTTGTATCTTATGAGAAGATAATCATATTTCTCCCGTTCCAATATGCCACTGAATCCGAAATGCATATTGCAGATAATGCACAAAGAACAACAAAAAGATCCATTTGATGCCGAATCTAAAATGAGCGAGACTTCCATATTCATGGAGGCTTCAAAAGCACTCATTTGCCGACCATTAGACGGTGCCATTCAGTGCAATCGTATAACAAAAGGCACGTTCGCATTCAAATCAAACTGAATAACGTTTAATCTTCATAGAATATTCCAATGCTAACGAGATCGCGAGAGATTTCCAATGTCCGCCTTCGTTTCTCACGAGGACTCCAAATGAACTAATTCCATTATGAAAATCTTTTTCTTCGTCAAATTGGAATAATCCTGCTTTTTGTTCGGATTAAAAACGATTTATCAAAAGAATTGTTTGCTGTAAATAAAATAGGATCGGAACGAGATGAGACTCGGATTGCTTGTGCAGATGTTACAAGAAAAATTGTCTGTGCTGTAATTTGGGACGCTCCTCTTCCTCGTCAGCCTGTATTGTTTAGAATTCTATTAAATGCTATGAGGCTTGTAAATGTTTGTGTTAATGTCAACGCAGGAATGAGGAAAACGGTGAATTTATGGTCTTGTTTGAATATCATTTCGAGATGAGAAATTGTTTTGAGTACGTTGGACCCGCAATATGAATAAAACATTATTTTTCATAATTTATTTAAGCGTGTAATAGGAAACCAAGTATTATCGACTTTGTGTGTGTTGAAAAGATTTTTTGTTAGTTATAAAACCTTGTAATAATTATAACATTTTGAGATCAGTGTAGGACTGTAGGTTAACTATGCCTACATAAAAGGCTACTTTATATGAAAGAGAAAATATTCTAAAGGCTATACTTATTGACGGGGCCCCCTCTCAGAGGGCCAAAGCCTGCCGGGGTCGCGGGACTTATTCCATCACCGTGACCCTGGTACAAAAAGGGCTATTGAAGGACACCGTGGGTTTTAGTCAGTAAAAGTCTGACAGTCCCCCCCGCCCTGCCCTTGGTGGGAGGACTCATATTATGATGATTTTACCACGCAAAAAAAAAGGCTGTACTTATGCTATTTTCGAGACAGCCTTTAAACTTGATATTCAGTAGTCATTATAACATAATATTTTCTTAAACCTTCCATTTAAAATATGCAAATCTTCATTTAAGTCCCGCATTAAGACAGGAAACAATTTGAATAAGACTGGTACATTGTGATCGACAACGTAAAAGCTTATATATTTAAACGACATTGTTACAAGAAAGCTTCACTGATATTAAATGTATTAAGGGAGACTACTGTGAGTTTGAAATTATGTCTGCAAAGATTTCTCAGTTAAAATAGAGCGATAGTTTTATAGGTTAATAATTGGTACATAAAAGTAGTGTAAGGCGCCCATTAGACTGTAGGTTTAGCCATGGCAAAACCGTCAATTATGAATGATGGAATTTTTATCGCCTACAATTTTCGTCGTTACGATGTTTTCGACGATAGGTTTTCCGTTAGTCAAAATCTCAATATATGTTATGGGCGCCTTATTATCTTATCTTATTATTATTAGCTATATAAAAAAATGGGCGCCTAAGTTACTCCACCACATCAGTCAAACTATCGTGGAAATAACAGACACAAACATTTCAAAAACTGTTTTTTTTATATTCCGTATATCCTACTGTTGTATAGGAGTCCTCTTAAATATTTATGTCATTCTTAATTTTGTATCTCTTGTTTTAGCGGCAACAGACATACATAATCTGTGAAAATTACAGGTTTCTAACTATCAAGGTTCTTAAGATACAGCCTGGTGAGAAACGGACAGACAGTCACATAGACAGACGGACATCGGAGTCTTAGGCCTGTATTACAGATCGCACATCAAAACTCAAGTCTTACTTTGTAACTAGTTTCAACCAAACAAATGCCTTTTTTTACGTATTAAAATCATCAGATGAGTCCTGAGTCCGGGAGGGACTGTCAGACTTGTACTGACTAAAATCCACGGTGTCCTGCAATAGTCCTTTATGTTCCGGGGTCACTGTGATGGCATAAGTCCCACGGCCTCGGCAGGTTTTAGCCATCTGAGAGGGGGCCTCGTCATTATGCTGACGCTCTTTGAGGCGCGCGTGGAATACGACGCGCCGCCGCGCCGTCAACCCGGGCATGGTCCATGGTCGGATGGCGAGTTGCCCTTTACTCGCCGCCCGCATGCCCGCAACCTATCAAATGCCTTGAATCTAGTTTTAAGTAATGCTTGAGTATTGAATGACGTTCTGTAATACAGGCCTAAGCAATTGATTGGGTCAGGTTGTAAGTACCCTATACATATGGAGCCCTAAAAATGAGCCAAGTTGAAGCACATAGTGGGCGAACTAGGTATTAATTTGGTTAGTCATTAGGGAGGCTGGGGATCATTGCGAATTTAAATCAAGAGCGTTCCATATTCATTAATCAAAACCTACGGTTACACACGCCGGTTATTCGTAGCGGGCGTGTTTTGCTGTTTCTACTGTGTTATATATGTTACTGTATCTAAATAAATAGTTAATAAATAAATCGGTTAGAGTGGTGGATGTGAAATAAAGATCATCAGCTATTTACCTATAACAACAAGTTTTTTTATTTGAAGTAACTAATGTATTATTTAGGATTTATACATTATAATATTCCACAACTATCCCACAACGCTATCTAGTCCCAAGCTAAGCAGAGCTTGTGTTATGGGTACTAGAGAACTGATAAACATACTTATATATTTCTAAATACATACATATTATAGATAATTTACACCCAGATACAGAACAAATGATCGTGCTCATCACACAAACATTTGTCCTGTACCCTTAGCACGAGTTTTCAGTATTTGAGACGTAAAGTAAACTGGAACTTTGACAATTTCAAATTGACAATTTTCAATGAAAATTAGTTCCTTCTTCGCACACCAGAGGCGCTGCTCTATTTTTCATACAAGAAACGCTGTAAATACTGGAAAGACGCTGTAAAGTAAAAGAGTGAAAAGTCGTGCTAAGGGTACTGGTTGGGAATCGAACCCACGACCTCCGGCAGCAGTCAGGGCTACTAACCAACAGGCCTGCCTCTACAGGATCTACATCATGAACATGTTGCGGAGCAAAAAAGAAGTGGCAGTCATGACGGATGTTTTTAATGGCTAGAGGCCGATAATTTCGCCATATTAAAAGTCAATATTAATGAATCATGTAAGAATTCAGTAATATTAAGTTCACTAACCTTCACCAAGTGGTGGTGTTGTAGACCGCGGGTACGATTCCCACCAGAAAAAAATATTTGTATGTTCTGCGGGTGGTTTTTCCAGGTGTATGTGAGTTTAAATATTTGTAAACGAATCCACGACGCAGAAGAAATTCCTAACGGGTGCAAAAAAAAATAGTTAACAAAAACTTTAGAGGAACTTTAGGTCCTGAAGACAAAAAATCAAAGACATATCTGGCATGTATCCACTAGCAAAATCAGCAAGTCGGATTGCAGCCCGTATTTCCTTTCTAAGAGGAAACCGCGTCCCACCAGCGACGGACAACAACGCTGATATTTCTAACTCTGTGATCAAACCTTGTCACGAAAATCGTGGAGATTTTAACAAATTTACATTAGACCTCGTATCAGCCGGAGTGGGACTAACCAGTAACCATGGCCCCGGATCGCAAAGGGCTATTGAAGGACACCGTGGATTTTATTCAGTACGAGTCTGACAGTCCCTCCTGTCATGCCCATGTAGGGTGGAAGGACTCATTCAATGATTTTACCACGTTAAAAAAAAGAACTTGATATCAAAATAATAAAGTATATCCTCTCTTTAATATTCCAGTGCAGTCGGCAAAATGTCCTGGCATCGCTTTAGCATTTCAATAGCAACAAATTGTGAACGATATAAAGTCCAGTTAGGCTGGACGCAGAGCGGCGATTTTACGACAAGCACGTTCATTTCGCACGTGGTTGTCGGATGTGAAATTATAATATATGGATACTAATGAAACGGACGACTTTCGCAATGATCTGGTAGTCCTAGATCCAACGACGATATATTACTAGACTCCTAATAACAGGCGACCGATGTCTGTCAACACATTAGGCAAACAAGTCTTATATCCGTCTTATTTCGACCACTCCTGTGAGCCGTAAACATACTTGAGTCAGAACAGATCTTGAGTTAGCCAATTACAACGCAGTACCCCGTCCCCTTCGCTTACGTAGTACCTCAACGAGTTGACAGAATAGTTTTTGTTCCTTAGATCGTGAATGCGGAGTCTAGTAATATATCGTCGTTGCCTAGATCAGATTGTGTTCCTGAATTTTTTCACTGACTTTGACTTTCGAACTTCGACTTTCAACTTTCGACTTTGGAGGTGTTGCCCAATTTCTCGCAGGACATGGTAACTTGACATGTCCATTATGTTCCTTGGTTGTATCCGAAGGCGAAACCTGCCCATTATTTGGACATTTATTTTGTACAATGGGTTTGTCTCCAAAATAGCCTTTAGCCTTTAGGGCCACGATTACCTGTTTAGGCAGACCCGGCACCGTTTTAAGGTATTATCTTCTTTGAAGACTATGCTCACACGTAGTCAACTTTTAGAAGTAACGTAACACAACTTCGATAAAAGTCGTCGTGTTCTAGACTTGTTGTAAACATTTCGTTTAATTGTTTACGAAAGCGACATCTGCTGTGTTACAAAATTATTGTTTTGGAACACAGAAGTAGTCACGTAAGGATAATTTATATTTATTTGCGGTGATGCGAATAATGGGTGTACTGTTACTTTACATTTTAGGCACCTACATAAAATAATGTAATCAAAAGTTTATGTTTGGTGTTTTTTTTAAATGAAAGTTTGTGGAAATTGGATTGAACAAGTTATGTAATGTTTTTTCTGAATCTAATTCAATTTGTTCATGTAAAATGAAGGCTTCATTCCGTATCCAGTTAGAAAATAATTTGCAAAAATGACAATTGAAAATCAAAAGCCTATAGTAATTATAGGAAGAACTAGCAAACATTTTCACCTGAACGAGTACTGCGACAGTTAATTACAAAGCTACACCTTAGACTGAGGCTCGAGCCGGCACAATTTCCGTGTAATATCCGCCGTATCCGGCCGTATCCACCGGTATCCGCGCCGTATCCGCAATCCGTACGTTTTCGATCAGCGAGATCATGCGAGCACATACGGATTTGTATGGAGTGTGTACTCAGCGGGGTAAATATTTCAGGCTTTTTTTTATTTATGTACTATCAAGCTATGTTTTTATACTGGCTGGTTAACTGAGCTTGGCTCGGGAGAAACAAAAGGAAATTAAAAAAAAAATACAAAAAAAAACTAATTAAAATCCGAGGTTTCAATTAGCAGTCATTAGCATAGAAGTTAACGTTTTAAAGAAATCAGCCGCCCAGAAACCGTTTGAGCTATGAAACTTGTTATTCGTGTAAGCATATATTAGTGTAAAGTCTTTTTGTGTAAGAATACGGAGAAAATGAATTTTCCCAGAAATTGAAAATAATTTATTATGAAACGGCCACACGCACCATAGGCGCAGGCTCGCAAACGGCAAGTAATGAGTAGCTCACTGATCAAGGGCTATGCCCGAATTGACGACGGGGCGCGTTGTTTTGCAGGCCCGCCTCGAATAGCTGTTCATAAACTGATGAGGCGCCAATAGGATCGAACAGCACGCCATGGTTTGCGTACTGGCTGAGTGAGAAAACTTCGTAAAAAAAAAACGTGGCCGAAATTTAACCACTGCGATTTTATGCACTTTTAAGTCCTTTTCGATGGAGATAATTTATGCCACGGATACATAAAATCCTCCCACTAAATGTGTGCGGAACAATGAACCTGGTATTAGTGTTTAGCACCCAATATATAGAGCAACACTGTCCGACCATAAATTCGCTCTCTATAATAATGTCACGCGTGTTATTTACGACTCGTTTCTAATGAAAAATATTATTTTGAGCCCATTGTAACATTTATTACGCTTTGTCCTCCGATGCTTATGATAGTTTTTGATTTATTGCTTTGATTTTCGCTGGGAAAATTGATGAGGGCTTTTGTTTTGTCTGAGATATGTTATCGTAAAAAATAACCTTTTTACAAGCGACATACAAGACTTACAACCTGATTCCATGTTTTGATTCCATTGATCTGACTATGTATTTCATTTCTTTTTTAGGTGGCTTCTCTGTACCGCTCCTGGGCAAAGACCTCCCACCACTCCTTCCACCTTTCACGGTACTGGGCGTCTTCCTTCCAGTTCGGACAAAACCTGTCCAGTTCGTCCCGCCATCTCCTACGTGGCCTGCCACGACCTCGCCTCACTGTCTCAGGGTACCAGTTCTGAGCTATTTGGTAAGCGAAGGTGTGGTCGACGATCTTTGATATAACTCGCAAATTCTCTTTATATCTTTTCACTACGTTCAGTTTTAGTCCGAGATAAACTATGACCTTTGTTCTATTAAGAAATACTTAAAAAAACCAAACAAGTGTGTGTGTCGGAATTATTATTTGTTTAGCTGTCGTGGTATACTAACGTTTAATATTAAGGTCGACCAATCTCTATTTTTTGGTCACTTTGTTGATAAAGTCCAGATTTATTAAAATCGAATGTGTCAGGTAAGTACTGTGATTTATATCATTAAAAAGAATTATTAGCTAGTAACTTTCTCTTCAAAATCTTATGCAGCGCCTTTTAACAGTGATTATTATATTTTATGTCCATTTTTTCCTTAAATCTTGTTGACAGACACAGTAGAAATAACACACTGTTACACTGTTCAATGTTCATAATTTATTAATCATAACAGCATTAAGTTTGTTTTGGTATATCTTCTATGACATTATATCTGCGCCTGCATCACTGTTTTTCATTGTTATCAGTAAAACCCATGGCATAGAAAACCTGTTTGCAAGCGCGACTGCTGAGCTTGGTTTCCCGGGTCGGGCAAAAAAGTGCTATTGGGTTTTTCAAAAAATAATTTCTCAGTAGCTGCCCAGAGTTTGGATGTTGGCAGTATAATATTATTATCCCCGTGCTACGGAAAGCACGTTAAGATGTTGGTCCTGCGCCTGATCTCTCTCCGGTCGTGTCGCATTGCGATAAGGAACAGAGAGTGCACCTGTGCCTGCGCACATACTTGTGCCCTATAATATGTGCAGTTGGCTAATCTCCTTTGAGATTGGCCGTAGGAACCTTCAAGAGGACTACTACTAATTTATGTTGCATAGCGGCGAGAGACGTCACGGCGTCCTAACCTTCCGGGTGACGCAGGTCCTCACCGGACACGGATGTTTCGGGAGGTACCTGAGTCTTATAAGAAAGGAAGAAACGCCTGGGTGTCACCACTGCGTAGATCGCCCGGAGGACACAGTCGAGCATACGGTGCAGGATTGCCCCGCTTGGGCGAAGCACCGACGTGTCCTCACGGCGGCGATAGGCGGAGACCTCTCGCGCCGGGCATTGGTTGCGGCCATGCTGCGGAGCGAGACGGAGTGGGAAGCGGTCGCCTCCTTCTGCGAAGCAGTCATGCTCGCGAAGGAGGAGGCGGGCCGCGTGAGAGAGAGGACAAGGTCCTCCCTCCGCCCCAACTGCGGTGGTGGACGCCCATGGCGTCGGACGTCGCAAGGCGATCTCCGGCCACCGTAGGCGCGGGCATGCGGGCGGCGAGTAAAGGGCAACTCGCCGCCCGACCATGGACCATGCCCGGGTCAACGGCGCGTCGTGTTCCACGCGCGCCTCAAAGAGCGTCAGCATAATGACGAGGCCCCCTCTCAGAGGGCTAAAGCCTGCCGGGGTCGCGGGTCTTATACCATCACCGTGACCCCGGAACATAAAGGGCTATTGAAGGACACCGTGGATTTTAGTCAGAACAAGTCTGACAGTCACTCTCGTCCTGCCCGGGGTGGGAGGTCTCATTTGATGATTTTACCAAGTAAAAAAAAAATATTTATTCACATTTGTTTATATTCTTATACATTTTATTTTGTTTTATATAATGTTAATAAATGTATCTGATAGTGACTTTATCTTGAGTCCGATCAGACTATGCTGAGACAGTGGCACCTTTGGCCTCGTACGGGACACATATTAATAGAATTTTAATTTTTGGTTTTTATACTGTTGTGTATACTTTTTTTTTAGTTTGTTATGTTTTCTACTAATCATTTTGTTTTGTTTCCAGATGATGTGGCGTTTCAACATTTATACAATATGTCTCGCATTTGGCCTCAATATTCTTATTATAGACATCGGGACTACACATGCTGAAACTTTAAAAACAGAAGAAAATTACTTGATTGATCCGCCAGGCCATACAAACATTCCCAACATGCACAACGAGATCAATGGTTCAACTTACATCACCAACATAATAGAAACGGTGCGATCAAAAATCAAATATGAGACATCAAACTTTAACTTTTCTCAATATGGTGTTCATGGTTTAGAAGATTTGGTTTTGGAATCCGGAGGACAGCCTATAAGAACATTCGTTGTATCAACATGGAGGTCCGGATCCAATTTCCTTGGGGACTTAGTAAATAATGTATATCCTAGTACTTATTACAACTGTGAACCACTTCAAATGTATGGATTGAAACCATTTAAAACCCCAGAAGATGTTACTAGAGCCCTGAGTATTGTTAAACAAATGTTAGATTGCGAATATGAAGGTTTACATGATTATTTTGATTTTGCAAGAAAATACCTTGAAGGTATATGGAAACCGTTCAACAGAAATAACGTTGGAAACCACAAATCAACTTCATTTCAGTATTTCGACGAATGTAGAAACGAGAACGGAGGTGAACTTTGTTACGATCCGGAGTTAACTTCACGGATATGTAAACTGTACCCTTTTCAAAGTATCAAGCTTGTACGATTAAGATTAGAATACATTGAAGAAATATTGGCTGAAAAATCGTGAGTATCTCTAAAAAACTTTTTGAGATTATAATTATTACAAAACTTCCTCGTTAGTGTTTCATAATACCCGTTTTAGGCGAGCTAACAGCCTTACGCTTACCTCCCCTAGTGGTAACAAATACATAAACTGTGTCTGGTTCATGGCAATAGGCTCGCCTGCAGTTACGTACTTGAAACTAAAACATAACTGGAGAAATGTGGGTCTTCTAGTAAGAGTAATAAGGATTTAAATGAATTAACAGGTACAACGTGAAGGCGATCCTGTTAGTGCGTGACCCCCGCGGAGTGATGCATTCGAGGGAGCAATTTCCTCGCTCTCAGAACTTTTCATTTTTTTACGACACGTCACTACTCTGTGCCGGCATGGTCAGCGACTATACGGCAGCTAGAAGAATACTGCAGCAGTATCCAGATAAACTTCTGTAAGTGAATCATGATCTACTAGCTGTTATCCACGCCTTTGCTCGGTACCAATCTAGATCCATTCATTTAGAAAATCGGTTCAGCGGTTAGGGCCTAAAATCGTCAAACAGATACCTTTTAGCATTTACATATAATATTATGATAATTCTATTTTCCACGATATCAGCAAGCCGACCGTGTTTTTGAAAACTGAAGACGTTTTCTTATTGGACAAGTTTTGCAGTGAACCTATTGTATGTGTGTAACCTTGGTTGATCAAATATCAACCTTCTCAACCAGTTTCAAGAAAGCACTGCTGAAGCTACTTGGAGCCATAAATTAGCTGTTTGACAAATTCAAGATCGTCAAAACTGGAACGTTTTTCCGTATTTTGGTACAGGGATAAAGACGGCTATAAGCTTTGGAGGGATCGGCGAAGCCGCGGACAACAACTAGTCAAATACAAGATAAGGAAACTAGTTCTTGTGTCTCTAGAAGCATCTGTTTAAAAATATAAATTTACCTTACAGAGTAATGCGGTTTGAGGACTTAGCTTTACAACCTAATGTGAGTGCTGATAGAATTCTAAACGTCTTGAACACACAAAGAACTCAGGCATTTGATGACTTCCTGCAATCGCATACCACTGTTGAAGCGGCTGGTCCTTTCACAACGTCCAGAGTCTCTAGCAACATTCCTCACAAATGGACAACTGTGCTGGACTTCAATTATGTCAATGAGATACAGGTTAGTAGTCTGTAAATCGTTATAAATGTGAAATCTAGTTAATTTATTTTTTATATTGCTTAGTCTCGTCTTCATTCATGAAGATTTTTGAGGAAAGAAAATTTCAACTGCGGGTGGTACTCGAACCCTCCTCTTCTGGATAAGTACTCCAGACGCCTTACCAATTAGGCCATCGCAACACACTCGTTTGAAGCTGCATCTTTCATTCTCTTGTTTAAATGTTTACGGAGTACTTATCCATAAATAAAATACAGAAATCCTGTGCCTCTCGATATTTTGTAATCCCAGTCAGTCAGCCAATGTTGGTCGCGGGACATCTCATCGATAGGTACCTTACTGGTTTACAAATTGGGTGGTGGGGGGGTGGGCAATATGTCGATAACTTCAAATTATCGATTGTTGGAGATTTTGAGAGCAGTGGTGATAAAATAATTTACGCCAAATAACAATTTTACCTGTGTTTGATTACTTCGTTTGGGTTACCGCTGGTCTACTACTTTTTGTTTCGGCTTCCATGTAGTTCAGGTAGTATGGTAAAATAATATTTTTACACTTCAGATGACGTGCAGGGACGCAATGAATTTATGGGGATACAAGATGGCGCACAGTGAAACTCATATGAAGAGCGAGGACTTCAACGCCATTAGTGATTATACAATTTAATACAAATTATGTAAATTGCAAATGTATTTATAATGGAGGGCTTAGGGGTTTTGCCCTAAGATTTTCATTGCGGTGAATGTTTATACTCTAAAGTAGAATGTTTAACTTATAATGTTAAAGTTAAACTATTTACTTGTGATCTCGATTTTTAAAATAAATATAGTTAATTTAATCATCAGTTGGAAATCCATAAGATAATTATTATTCTGCACCGTGTCTTCTGGACATTGCAATAGTAGCACATGGACATTTGCTTTTTTATGTGACATGGGTTTGCTCTTGACCTTAGTCTAGGTCAGGAATAACCAAGACAAGTTCGACGATGAAGCGAGCTTACCCAGAAGAAGCCTGTTCACTCTATCTTTGAAGAGATTAGGGTTGTATGTGTTCAGAAACATAAACGCAGGGAGAGAGTTCCACTCCTTCGCTGTCCGCATTATAAAAGACGTTTGGAAATGAATGGACTGGCCTGTTGGTCTAGTGGTTACTGACCCTGACTGCTATGCCGAAGGTCGTGGGTTCGATTCCCCCCCAGGACAAATGTTCGTGTGATGAGTATGATCATTTGTTCTGTGTCTGGGTGTAATTTATCTATAATATGTATGTATTTAGAAATATATATGTATGTTTATCTAGTACCCATAACACAAGCTCTGCTTAGCTTGGGACTAGGTGGCGTTGTGTGATAGTTGTGGAATATTATATTATAATAGATAAATAATTTATGATGTTACTAACCCCTAACCCCTAACCTATTTTGACATAGATACTTTCCGAAACAACCATTTCAATTCGGAACGTAAGACCGCCGAGCCTTCTACCGATCCAAGCCCTTATAACGGAAGTTCTGCTACAATAGCTGCCCCGTAGCTCAGTGACACGTTCAACCATGCATTAATCGATCCATTAGTTTTTTACCTAAAATATGATGTACATAGTATGTATAAACAACTTTTAAAAAGAAATAATAATTTGGTTAAAAAAAAAAACTCATTGATTGGATTTGGGTGAAACTCCTAATACGTGCCTCGGGCGGTATAGCTACCACTAAAAGGCAACTAAAAATAACGCGATCAAATCGTATTAAATAGCCGCACTGCGCACACCGCACAACCAAATGTATTTTAATGGAACACTACAACCACTATGAATTTAATTATGTGTACCTTTTTTTTTAGGAGGGATAATCAAATGAGTTCTCCCTCTCGTTTTTTTTATTAGTGAATTACCTAGTAAAAAAACATTGAGCTATTATTACTACGTATAGAGACGACACCACATATCACCACTATGTCCCTCCAGCACGCGTAGCATGGCGATTCTATGTCTATTCTACCAAGAAAAGACAAAGTTATTTCATCGTTATTTCTACACAAGTCGTCTGTTTTTTTGCAAAAATACGACACCATTCGTACACTATTGAAGAAAAGAACGTTTATTTTCCATATTGTTTACATTACCATGCTTAAAACAATAAAAATATTTGTACGTTCTGTCATTTTGTCTATTCTTCCGTCGACAAAACCCCTTTCTACGGCGCCATGCTACGCCTGCTGGATGAGTGCGCGCGCTTAGAGCACGCGACAGAGCTGTCAAACAACTGAATGAACTTGTGCGCACGCACTCATCCTGAATAGGACATAGTGGTGATACGTGGTCGTCGTGGACGTCGTCTCTATACGTATAGTAGTAATAGCTCAATGATAAAAAAAAATATATAAGATGTATGCAGCATCTGTACTGTATTTTAATATTGTCTGTGATTAAAACATTATTCAAGAATAAATAACCTCTTTACAACGTTTAATTAAAGGTGATAAACATTAAAAATATACATAATTAATTATATCAAGGTTGTGTACGACTAAATCGTGTGCATTGGGTATATTTTAAAATGAGCGCATTAAATAAATTGAAGAAGAAGAATGTATAATTAAAGGGATACGAAATTATGACAATACGGTTGGCGCAGTGGCTCGGCGTTCGACTGTTGTGATGAATGTCACGGGAACGATTACCGCTCCAAACTGATTTTTATATAGTTTACTAGCAGGAGGAATCTTATTGTGCGGCATTTTTTTTTTAAGAAACAAGGTCTAATTTCGTCGACTAGAATATTTTTGTCAATTTTTTTATAACTATGTATTAAACTAATTTATGACTAAATAAACACGAAAGTTACTTTGAACGGAGATTAAGCAACTCTTCATAATTATGTGGGTATTTTTAAAATCACGTGTGGAACGGATTTGTTTTAAAAATTGGTTCGCTATTCTTACCCATTCAAATTTGAAGCATTTGGTGCATTTCCCGTCCTATTTTTCCAATCGTATTAAAGAATTTCGCATTCAATTGCCATCATAGTTAATTGAATTCCACCTAAAATGGCCGCACTCTGGAAATGAATTTAAAAATGGAATTTATAATGGGTGGCTTTCCGGTTTCCGAAAATTGTTTTAGTCATCAATTTGTAAAGTGAAAATTCACATCATTCTATTCAAGTTGGCCAGTCAAATAATTACAAATATTTAAAAAAAGTTATGGTGTTACAGTCCCCGTAACAAGACATAATAACTGTTACAGGTGCCCATTCTAAAGCATAGATCTCTATGAAGTAGAACAGGCAAGAAACTCCATGGAGACTTCTTTTAAATCGACATCTTGAGATGGTACACACGACTTCACAACTAGCTATAACAAACTAGTTTGTCTTGGTCTCGCTTTGTACGATTTTTACACACAATAAACGGTCAGCTAATACTGGTTTTGTATAGCTTGTGTAGTCGTGTGTAAGTTAAGTGTCTCAATAAAATTATAAATAAAAAAAAAGCCGTGAGTGCTAGAGACGACCAGTCCCAACTGATAGCGCCATTCAGCTCTACCATTTTGGGAAATAAATGGTCCGACATACGTAACATCATCATATCAACCGCCTGGGTCATTCAAGTCAATAAAAGAACGTAGGTTTTTAGTCAATGTTAGCTCTGAAATAAAATGGTACTCACACAATGCAGGCTTTGAAGCTATTTATTACTAGAAAGATTGACTCTCTACAATGCAAATATAGTTGTATAATCTTTTTCGGATCCTACATTGTAATAAAGATGTCTGTTTAAACGTTTACCAGAAAATTACATATTTTTAAAACCAAAAAATCGAAATACCTACCAGAATGGATAAATGCGCACTAAGTTGTGAATTGTACAAATTAACCTCGTTACTTTTCAGTAATGAAAAAAAAAAAACGGGGCTACTATTTCTTCTTTCTGCAGGGTTTGCAAGGTTTACAGGAACCTAACCAAACCGAACTTTGGGAAGTCCCTGAAATCTTACTAAAGCTTTTTTTACATTTGGTGAGAATTTTTAAATTTTGGTAAACAAAAAGGTAATATAATTTTATTAGAATAACATTCATGAGCATTTAAATTATATCCATTAAAATGATTAGTAAATGATTTGAAAACCAACTATTGACGTACGTACTAAAAATAGATACACAAGAAGGAAAAAAACTAAAGTAATGAAACAATAATAGCACAAAGAAATAAACACATAAATTATAACCTGTCAACAAGCTATATTTTGGTAAGACCAGTTTCCGCGTATTTCTTTGTCTTACACTTAAAAACTCGGTGAATTGTCATTTAGAGGACTTCCACAATCATTTGAATTAATAATTATCCTGATACACAAGGTTGGGGTGTTATTTATTAGCGATACTATTTATAAATATGTAATATAATAAATACTAAATTGTAAAATCACTAATGGCGTTGAAGTCCTCGCTCTTCATATAAGTTTCATTGTGCGCCATCTTGTATCCCCATAAATTCATTGCGTCCCTGCACGTCATCTGAAATGTAAAATTATTAATTCGTTAAGCTATCTGTCAAGGAGTATCAAAGAATTTGTGCAACTTTGAGAGGGAAAGTGTAGAAATATCTCTACAATAATGACTACAAAAACCTTAGCAATACTCGATAGCGCGCAGCATTCGTCATCTAGTTCGGATGGATTACCGTCGATAGAGCGACTAGATGGTAGTTCAAATTATGCAAACTGGATGTTTGACATGGAGTGCGTGTTAGTTCATGACGAGCTATGGAACTAAGAACTGACTATTACTATAATAATATATATATATAATTATACTATTAGACTGGCCTGTTGGTCTAGTGGTTACTGACCATGACTGCTATGCCGGAGGTCGTGGGTTCGATTCCCACCCAGAACAAATGTTTGTGTGATGAGCACGATTATTTGTTCTGTGTCTGGGTGTAATTTATGTCTAATATGTATGTATTTAGAAATATATAAGTATGTTTATCAGTTATCTAGTACCCATAACACAAGCTCTGCTTAGCTTGGGACTAGATGGCGTTGTGTGATAGTTGTGGAATATTATATTATTATTATTATTAACTAAAATTTGCAAATTCCATGTGAAGAGTGCTAAAACGGCGAAACAAGCCTGGGACGCCCTGAGGTCAGCGTATAAAGACAAGGGAATCGATAATAAGTGCAGGTTATTATCTCGCCTTGTAAGAATAAGACTCTTCGCACATGGGCGTAGGCGTCTCGTGCGCGTATCGTTATTACATACGCGTATCGGCATCGGAGGATAGGCTACATAAGAGTACGCAATCTAAAACGAATGACAGATAAGTTAGCAAACGGGGTGAGTTACAGTCTAGGCAGCCCTTTCCAAAGAAGAAAGCTTCTAGAGCCAAGGATGTACAGGAGCTCACTCGTACATTCTGATATCTGTGGGCCTATGCGTGTTGAATCGTTTACAGGTTTTAAATACTTTATGACACTCATTGCAAAATAAGACTGATAAACAGAGAGAGAGAATGAACAAAAGATGCACAATATCTACCTTTCACCTGTATCATGGTTTACGAACTACTCACCTGTATCTCATCGACATATTTAAAGTCCAGTGCAGTTGTCCATTTGTAAGGAATTTTGCGAGAGACCCTATACGAAGAAAAAGGACCAGCAACCTCAACAGTGGTATGTGATTGCAGGAAGTCATCAAACGCCTGTGTTCTTTGTGTGTTTAAGAACTTTAGAATTCTGTCAGCGCTCACATTAGGTTGTAAAGCTAATTCTTCAAACCGCATTACTCTGTAAGATAAAGGAACATAATTATTTTTGAACACATACTAATTACTAGAGGTACAAGTTCCAAATCTTTTATATGACTATTTGGTGTCCTCAGCTTCAATTATAATGCCCTTATACAAGTAGCTATCAGCAGCTCTGTATTCCTTAAAAAAAGCAACACAGCTACGTCAAGGCTCCAAGTAGCTTCAGCAGTGGTTTCTTGAAACTGGTTGAGGAGGCAGATATTTGTTGAACCGAGAAAAATTAGACTTTATTGCTAGACTTGTCTAAGATAAACGTCTACAATCTTTAGAAGCATGGTCAGCTACTGATGTCAAGGAAAAGACGACTGTTTGGCGATTTAACTCCTTAACTGCTGGACCGATTTTGATACAGAGATAGATGGGACGAGCCTTGGAGACAGTAACAGAGTATGGGGGGAGGGGACCGGCCACAGGCGCTGGATATAACCTGTCAAGGATGTCAGGATGAATCACTTACAGAAGTCTGTCTGGATACTGCTTCAGTATTCTTCTAGCTGCCGTATAGTCACTGACCATGCCGGCACAGAGCACGGACGGGTCGTAACAATCTGAGAAGTTCGCGCAGCGGGGAAAGTGTTCTCTCGAATGCATCACTCCGCGAGGGTCACGCACCAATAAAATCACCTTTGCATTGAACCTGTTAATTTATTTAGGTATTACTTATAAGAAGACCCAACTATGTTTCAGTTCCATGTAAGTAATCAGTAAGTCAGTGTTATGTCCTATTGCCATTAATAGGACACTAACACTGACTCCTAAAAAATTGCAGAAGGATAATCTTAATTTATTTTTGTCCGACCTGTGATTCGAACCTGGGACCATCCCTCAGGTGTCCTATTTGCGACCACTAGACTAACAAGGTATTTTATACAATCGTTGTCTTCTCTTACAGTTTAGTTTGAGTTTCTAATAAAGAACATAATAACTCACCCTTTTTCAGTCAATATTTCTTCAATGTCTTTCAATCTTAATCGTGTTATCTTGATACTTTGAAAGGGGTACAGTTTACATATCCTTGAAGTGAACTTCTCATCATAACATATTTCGCCTTGGTTTTCGTTTTTACATTCCTGGGAGTATTGCAATGAAGTTCCTCTGTGCTTTCCAACGTTGTGGCTGTTGTACGAAGTCCATTTCCCGTCAAGGTATTTTCTTGCATAGTCAAAGTATTCTTTCAAACCTTTATAATTGCAATGTAACATTTCTTTAACCATACCCAGAGCTCTACTTACTTCTTCTGGGGCTTTGAACTGTTTCAATCCATACATGATAAGGGGTTCACAATTATAGTAAGTACTAGGATACACAGTCGTTACCAAGTCCCCAAGGAAATTGGATCCGGACCTCCATGTTGATACAACGAATGTTCTTATAGGCTGTCCTCCGGAGTCCAAAACTAAATCTTCTAAACCATGAAAACCATGTTGAGAAAAGTTAAAGTTTGATGTTTCATATCTGATTTTTGATCGGGCTTTTTCTATTATGTTGGTGATGTAAGTTGAACTATTGTTCTCGTTGTGCATGTTGGATATGTTTTTATAGCCTAGCGGATCATTTGAATAGTTTTCTTTTGTTTTTAAAGTTTCAGCATGTGTAGTCCCGATGTCTATGATAAGAACATTGACGCCAAATGCGAGACAAATTGTATAAATGTCACGCCACGTGACGCCACGCCACATGATCTGGAAACACATTAAAAATATTTCTGTGAAATATTGTTTCAGTTTATGCCTTTTCCCCAAATAGTAGACAAAAGTCACTGAACATCAGCAGCAGGTCTATCAAGACTTTGGCTACTTAGTTTTTTACAGGATGTTTTTGGTGGCATTTCACTTCTTTTTGTAGAAAAATCTGTTTTCGAAAAAACACGTGTTTATTCATTTTCGTTAAGCAATAGCGTTCTAAAATATCCGCAGTACGCTTAAAAATACCCTGTGGCAGGAATAAGCAGTAACATTGCGGACCTTTTTGTATAAGTTCACCAATAAGGCCGACTACAAATAGTTAATATTAAATAGAACATGATGAATGGATTAAATATTACTTGCATGAGACAATGCTATCAGTCTAGTATTACTCATTTAAAGTAAGGAATGCACCCAATAAACCAAAGTATATTGAATGAACTATAATTGCTTAAAATATTATTACTTATTTTTATTCTTTTCAAGATATACCTATTATAAAATTATAAAAAATAAATGAATAAAATAGATAATAAATAATTAAAAATAATTAATAATTTTAATTATTATAAATAAATTATTTACTCACCTGTTCCCTGTGAATAACTTTGAACAGATTGTAGTCTACCGTAACAACAAAGTGCAACAATAAGTAATTAACAGTTACACATAGGTACCAGAATCTTATACGTTACAAAATTATATAAACACCGTTTAAGTCACACATTTATGCTGCCCTAAGTACACAAAGTGCCACAAGGGGCTAAAAGATATGTGCGATCAAATCCGTGGTAAAACCAAGCCGAACTGGGTTGATGTTGTGACAATATTAAAACTTATAATTAAAAAACTGCTACGAATATAACATCAAAATAGATTACGTAAATCGATATTTAAAGATCAATTGGAATAACAGGCCAAAAGATGTAACCGCTATTTTGGCCAAAACTTGATTTGAATGCAGTCGTCGTCAGCTGACACTTCGCAATTTGTAACCTACGTTATATTAAACATGGTTATAATTAATAATTATTATTATTTTAATTTACATATTGTCATACATTGTTTTAAGGCATACATCGAGGCAGAACGAGTAAGTTACGAAAGTTCCTGTGTTGGGACTGTCTCCCATCTTTCCGTAATAATAAATAATCATAAGTCAACAATGGTAAGACCGATATAACTTTACTAAATAAAAAAAATAACAAAACAAAAGAAGTTAATAACAAAAATTATTATAAGCTTACGATGGAAAACTGTTTTGAGTATTTTTTATTTTTTTGGTAGATACGCCCTTTAGGCCTAAAGGTATCTAAGTGTTAGAAAATCTTTTCCGGAATCTAAATAAGAGATATAAAATTGAATATTTAAATGCCACAAAACTTGTTCTGCAATGTAATTATAGAAACACCTTGACCTTGAAGTATTTATATAGATTATGCATCCACACCGCAGTTACTTTTTGTAGCTCAACGTTTCCAAATATTACTCGGTAACATCCGCCGACAAAAAGTTATTTATTGTTACTAAGTGATGATGTGTTACTGTAAGTCGAGTAACGTTGCTCGACAATCGGTAACATTGTTATATAATGTTACCCCTGCATCCACACCGCAATGAGGGATTTTCTTTTGACTGTTTCCCTAGTCAATGGATAGATGGCGCTGAACTTGGTATGTTACTGCAATGAACGGAACGTCGTCATTTTTCGATTTGTTTCACTTGATTGTAATTTTGAGATCTTAAAACGTAACGTACATATCATGTCATTGTCAGTCACATCACAACAAGGAAAAAGAAAAGAATATTCATTGACTAGTCTTTTTAATTAATGAGTTTTCCATGCCATAAAGAAAATGTCCCAAAGAAAAAAAAGAGAAATCTGTTTCTCGTGGATTTGTGCAAAAATGAAGGCATAAATCTAGTAACGTAGTCAGTTCAACGCCATCTACGGAGTTCTTGGAAACTACTTTTTTTTTAATACTCGTAAAAGAAAACTTTTCATTGCGGAGTAACAAAATGCAACACGATAACATCCGCTAACTTTTGTGGCTCCTTGTTACATGAAATCAGACAGACAAACAGACAAACGGACATTGAAGTCTTGCTAATGTTTTACCCTTTGGATAAGTAATCTTAATAAGTTGCTTCCGAATTAGTACCTATAAGCCCTTTCGTGCATTAGGCGACGCAAGTCTCCGATACCTAAAGACATTTTTTTTTTGCGTGGTATAAACATCAAATGAGTCCTCCCACTCTAGTCTACTGTTAGATTGTGTAATCTTCGATGGGGTTAAAGTCATCACTCGTCATATGTGTCTCATTGTAGGCCATCTTGTATCCCCACACACGCATAGCTTCTTGACACGCCATCTGAAATGTTGTTATTTTATTTTATTTATTTATTTATTAAATAGCAGCACACTTAAAATTGTATACAATACTTTGATGCAAACAAAACTCATTAGAGTTTTACCGTGCACAAGTACAGGTTTTGTCATTATATTAATTATGGTTTACAAGAAGACGAAAGTCACTTTTATTTTTCCTACAAAATTATCCAAGGATTGTATATTTTCTCAAAAATTATTATCATAGCTAGAAAAATAACCTACAAAATTTACAAGTAAAGGAAAGTCTTATTTGAAACATTAAAAAATAAATAAAAAAAGTTAGTTAATCACCTGTATTTCATTGACGGACCTAAAGTCCAGAGTATTTTTCCATTTACAAGGGATGTTGCGAGATATTTTGGAGGTGGATAGAAGACCAGGTATCTCAACAGTAGTGTGTGACTGCAGGTACTCCTCAAACACTTGTCTTCCATCCAGATTTAGGAACTTTAGAATTCGATCTGCTGTAGCGTTAGGCTTCAGCGCTAAATCTTCAAACCGCGTTATCCTGTTATTTTATTATAATGAATTAGTTTCAAAACAGTATAACCTATATTATTTGTGTGGAAGTCAAGGCAGTTTTGAAGATCAAAACATCAAATTATTATGTGTCAGTATCGTCATGTACCGGGATACCCTTGCATGGAACAAATAATTGTGACCTGAGTAGTTGTTCCGGATCTGGGTGTCTGTGCACACACAAGAAATTTTCAGTTTTAAAAAAAGGCGTTATCATTGAAGTTCTCCTCTAATATTAACTTATTAAAACTACAATAATAAATAAATTAAATCTAAATATATAACAAACAAAAAAACTGTACAGAAACCAAAAACTAAATTAAAATATTACATGGCATCGAAAAATTCATCCTCAACGCTGTCAGCCGGTAATGTGCCCAAGAAGCGGCGTTACCTCTTTGAATGGCTAAGCTTAGCCTCTGACCAAGAAAAAATCCAGCTTTTGGGTCACGGGAAGCGTCAACAAGTCTTTTTGAAAGATCTCTGAAGCTGTGAGCACTCGGACACCATGGCCCTATAGTTTCAACCCCAAACGGCTCAAAAATATAGTTACCACTCAAGTTACTACATTTTTAAGCCGTTTGAGGTTCTCAGCAACCGCAGCAGCAGCACCAGCAGAGCACGATGAAAAAAAAATGTTTTTTAAGTTAGAATCAGAAGCTGGCTCTTTCTTTGGCCAAAGGATTTGCTTTGCAATTCAACTTGGCAACCAAATTCTGCTTGTCTTCTGGGCACGTTCACGGATAAAAGCAATGCGGAGGACGCCTATATAAAGTGTCTTATTGCCTTTACCTGTTTTTAATTTTGCATTTAAAGTTGTAGTTTTAGTTATATATATCATTTGTAAAGCAATTTTGTTACTAGATAGATAGATAGAATACACTTTATTGTACACCAAAATTGTTACAAAACACGGTTTTACAATATTTCTTATTCTATGGCTACAACGGCGGCCTTATCGCTAACAGCGATATCTTCTTACTATTTATATTTGGTAATATTTGTAGATTTTTAATTTTACTTCTGTATATATTTGGAATCGAGCAGGTCTGGAACTACATATTTATCTTGTCCATGGGGTACTAATACTTACATCAATCTCCCCGGATACTTCTGCAGGAACTCTTTTGCGTACACATAGTCACTGACCATATCAGCACAGACCAGGTAAGGGTCTGTACAATCTGGATGATTGCAGAAGGGTGCCTGTCGCCGCGACTGCATCACTCCTCGAGGGTCACGAACTAATAGTATCACCTTCACGTTGAGTCTGGGAAGCATAATTTATAATGGTGTCTCAAAACCGAAAGATTGGAATATCAGTGTAAATTATAATGCCAGAAAAACATCAACAACTCACTCTCTATCGTTCAATATTTCTTCAGTGGGACGTAATCGTAGTCGCACAAGTTTCATACTTTGGAAAGGAAACAGCTTACATAAACGAGAAGTGAAGTCTGCATTAAAACAAAGATGGCTGCCATTCTCATCTTTACAATAATCATATAATCTGGTGCGATGATTAAACCCAGGCAAGTCTTTACTCTCGAATTCAAAGTAATCTTCTAAACCGTAAAAATTACATTTAAACATTTGTTTAATCATGCTCAGCGGTTTGGTTGCCACTTTTGTATCCGTGATTCGTTTAATTCCAAACATGAATAGGGGTTCATAATGATAATATGTACTGGGAACAGCGTTCACCAGTTCTCCAAGGAATGTAGATCCAGACCTCCATGATGATATTATAAGAGTCCGCAGGGGCTGTCCCCCAGACTCCATGACTAAATCTTCTAAACCATTGACACCCGATTGAGAGAAGTTATACTTAGAGAGATCGTCTTTTATTTTTGTTCTTGCTCTTTCTAATATCTTGTCGATTTCTGCAGAAGTGCGGGTTTTATTGTTCTCATTTGAATGTTTCTGTTGGTGGTCCAGTGGTTCAGAGGAATTGTTTCCATTCGTCGTTACAAGCACATTATTGTCCTGATCGATCTCGAATTTTGAGATAATTTTAATACTTCTGCGATTCCTGATTCGTGTTTGCTCATATGCGTTCTCAGCATTCTGTGATCCAATGTTAATAAAAATAAAAATACTGAGACCAAATACGAAACATATTGTGTAATTATTGAGTCGTCGCATCATCTGTTAAATTGTACAAAATCATAAGTCATTTACTCATAATACCTTGAATTCAAAATTCTATTTTAATAAAATGTATTGAAAAATCGTTAAAATGCTGTATCGATACATGTAAGAGGTAAACACTCAACAAATAGTTGAATAGGTAACCAACCAAATCTAAATAGTTTTATGTCTAAGGCAAGAAGTGTATTTTTTAAGTTTTTTTAATGTCTTAAAAATAGAATGTGTTGGATTTGTTTACTGACTAAATTATTATCACTAAAGTAAATGAAAAACATTTTTTAGGTCAAGATTTTTTTTTGTAAATACCTACAAGAATTGGTCTTAATCTGGGTTGCGTAGTGAACTAAAAATTGTCCTAAAATTCTTCCATTAAGCTTAAAATGTTCTCGATATTAATACCCATGCATTATTAAATAAAACAGAAACAAAATTGTTCACCAAAATTAGGTACAAAGTGGTAGTTGTTGAAATTCACTGACATAGCTTATTCAAAGAAAGATAAAATATGATGATAATAGGTACATAATTATGAACCAAGAATTAAAAAAAAGGTATGATCTACACTCTACTCAACGTAACAGCAGTGTTTCTCTATGGCATGGGTTTTACTGACATAATGACGTAGAAGATATACCAAAACAAACTTAATACTGTTATGATTAATAAATGGTGAGACTGTTCTGTGTTATTTCTACGAGAATTCTTTTTAAAAATGTACATAGTAAAATAATTTACTGTTAATAGACGCTGCATATAAGATAAATTACTAACAGCGAGGAAGCTGGACATTAATTATTTTTAGTGACATAAATCATGGCACTTACCTGATACTTGATATAATTATGTATATTTTTAGTAAACCGGGATTTTAGTCACAAGTGACAAAAAAAAGGAATTTGGTTTGAGCATATAAACAAAAATTAATTGTAAACGTGTATATACCACGATAGCTAAACAAATAATAATTCCGACACGCACTACTTCGATTTTTTAGTATTTATAGATCAAAGGTCATAGTTTATCTCGGACTAAAACTAAAAACAAGATATTAAAATTCGAAAGATAAAAAGTTGAGTTGAGAGTTGAGCTGAGATTCGCTGCTGCCACATTCTATGATCTGCGCTATTACTATGACAAATATGTACAATTTTTAAGTTGTAAAAATTTAATTTTGAATCATACGAGTAAAATATTGATCAGGGCGATTGGTAAATCGGTATAAGCGTCTAGGTAGTTCAGCCTATATAAGCAATATGAGGTTTCTCTAACAACAAATAAAACTATGTGTACTGTTAAAATGTGTAATCTTCGATAGGGTTAAAGTCATCACTCGTCATATGTGTCTCATTGTAGGCCATCTTGTATCCCCACACACGCATAGCTTCTTGACACGCCATCTGAAATATTGGTTTGCCGTGTATTTAATAACAGTTTACAAGAAGACGAAAGTAACTTTACTTTTCATACAAAATTATTGTAGGTTAAAGCCAAGGTCAAGATAGGGAGAAAAACACTACAAAAACCATTGAGCTATTACTACTACGTATAGAGACGACACCACGACGTATCATCACTATGTCCCATCCAGGATGAGTGAGCGCGCCTAGAGCACGCTACAGAGCTGTCAAACAATTGAATGAACTTGTGCGCACGCACTCATCCTGGATGGGACATAGTGGTGATACGTGGTGTCGTCTCTATACGTAGTACTAATAGCTCAATGAAAAAACAACAAAATAAGGAAAGCCGTAAGTATTTGAAACAAAAGAATTGCGAGAAAATAAAAAGATCGAAGTTGTTAATCACCTGTATTTTATTGACGGATCTAAAGTCCAGAGTAGTTTTCCATTTATAAGGGATGTTACGAGACACTTTGGAGGTGGATTGAAAACCAGGTATTTCAACAGTAGTGTGTGACTGCAGGTACTCCTCAAACACTTGTCTTCCATCCAGATTTAGGAACTTTAGAATTCGATCTGCTGTAGCGTTAGGCTTCAGCGCTAAATCTTCAAACCGCATCATCCTGTTATTTAATTACAACTCATTAGTGTCAGGCAAAGTATTACCTATTTTATTCGCGTGAAACTTGCATAATTATAAACAAGATTAAAATCCCCACACGAAACAAATATTAAATTTATATGACCTACATGAATTTGTTCCGGGTATGGGATTTTGTAGAAACTATACGACACCGGAAGAATGCCGATTGCCAAGACTGATTCTATAAAAAAACTTTTGTTTTTGTTGTAATTGTTACTCGTTTAAAAAAAGAAAACATGTCAAAGTTCGTTTGCATTTTTTTTTTACTTTTCCAAATCGAAACTACACATACATCATCAGCGTGTAGCTTAAGATATGTTGCAAATGAATCGAGCAGAACTGGAACAACTTCATTTTAGGAAAACCACACATTTATCTTGTCCATGGGGTACTAATACTTACATCATTCTTCCCGGATACTTCTGCAGGAACTCTTTTGCGTACACATAGTCACTGACCATATCGGCACAGACCAGGTAAGGGTCTGAACAATCTGGATGATTGCAGAAGTGGGCGTGTCGACGTGATTGCATCACTCCTCGTGGGTCACGCACTGATAGTATCACCTTCACGTTGAGTCTGGAATTAACATGGTTTATTAAAATCGAAAAACGGCAATGGAAGACCATCAGAAATTAATTTGAGATTTAGTTTTAGAAACAGGGTAAATTATTATAACAAAACAACATCAACGACTCACTCTTTGTCCATCAATATTTCTTCAATGGGTCGTAATCTTAATCGCACAAGTTTCATACTTTGGAACGGGAACAGCTTACAAAAACGAGAAGTGAACTCTGCATTAAAACAAAGATGGCTGCCATTCTCATCTTTACAATAATCATATAATCTGGTGCGATGATTAAACCCAGGCAAGTCTTTACTCTCGAATTCAAAGTAATCTTCTAAACCGTAAAAATTACATTTAAACATTTGTTTAATCATGCTCAGCGGTTTGGTTGCCACTTTTGTATCCGTGATTTGTCTAATTCCAAACATCAACAGGGGCTCATAATGATAATATGTACTGGGAACAGCATTCACCAGGTCTCCAAGGAATGTAGATCCAGACCTCCATGATGATATTATAAGAGTCCGCAGGGGCTGTCCCCCAGATTCCATGACTAAATCTTCTAAACCATTGACCCCCGATTGAGAGAAGTTATAGTTAGAGAGATCGTCTTTTATTTTTGTTCTTGCTCTTTCTAATATCTTTTCAATTTCTGCAGAACTTCGGGTTTTATTGTTTTTATTTGAGTGTATCGTCTGTTGCTGGTCTAGTGGTTCATGGGAATGGTTTTCATTCGTCGTTACAAGTACATTATCCATATTAATATGTTTTAAAGAAAAGTGACCATTATATACAATGGGTATCTGTTGCGTATAGGTGTTCTCTCCATCCTCGATTTTTAAGATAATTTTAATACTTCTGCGATTCTTGATTGGTATTAAATAGTATGCGTTCTCAGTATACTGTGATCCAATGTTAATAATTATAAGAATACTGAGACCAATTACTAAACATATTGTGTAAACATTGAGTCGCCGCATCATCTGTAAAATAAAATAAATTCATAAGTATTTTATTAGAAATGCTATTTAAATATTTTGTGGTCAATAAATCGTTGAAATGCTCTATCAGTTATTAAAAGAGGGAAACATTCAACAAAATGTTTGAATAAAATTAGATAGCCAACAAATCTAACAAGTTTTTTCTTTAAGACAGAAAAAAAGTATTTATATTTTAAAATTAGTGTAACATTAGAAACCTACTTTTTTTGTCTTAAAGATTAAACTTGTTGGATATTTTTTGTATATATTCTTACCACTAAAGTAAATGTCAAATATTTATCATGTCAAGTTGTTTTTACCCGCAAGAAGTTTTGTCTTAGGGTGAGGCCAAACAAAAAGAACCAAAATAATTTTTGATAATAATTCCATCGTCAGCTCATGGACATTCGAAAGGTGGAAGTTCAACGAGTGTCAGTTTGCAGTCTGAGGTACGTACTTTGCATATATCTTTGCTGTTGGCTGTCTAGATCAAAGTGAACATCTTATTTTATCACGCTACTCGTCAGATCTCTCATCCAGTTCTCCCCTGTGTAGTAGAAAGCCATCACGGTATTTCGGCGTGGTGCGAATGCTACATTTTTTTTTCTTACTCAAGGCGACGCAAGTTTCCAATACCTTACGATTTCGATATCCAGGCGACTATCGCAATATAATCCATAGAGGTTCTTAAACACGCACGCGTCAATGGATGTCAAAGTCGTAAGGTATCGGAGGCTTGCGTCGCCTGGTGTGCGGAGGGGCTTAGTCTCAGTATTTCGGTCGCTTTCATACAAAACAAAAGATGATTCTCTTGCGACGCATTTTTTTCTATGATGACTCAAAAATTAAGCTCGTTTGGCCCCACCCTTAATCTGAGTTACTACGCAATGAGCACAAAATTGTCCTAAAATGATTAATAAACAAAACCTTTAATGTTTCCTTTTAATTTAAAATTTCACCCAGACAGTGTAGTGTAGGTCCTAGTATTATTATTTACGTCACATAAAATAATACAGAAGCTACAAGCCTTCTTTCTATTTTTTAAAAAAATCTGTAGCAAAAGTAAAAAAAAAAAGTAGAATAAAAGAAAATATTAAGTACAAATTGGGCAGTGCAAAGGCTTCCCCAAGTTTCCAAGTGCAAAGGTCTCGCCACCTCTTGCTGAGCTTCACCATTTTACGTTTTCACGTCAAAGCAGCTGAAGTAATTTTGGTGACCTTCGATACAGAGATAGATGGGACCCATACTGATAATAATATTATGTGATACTTATCAACAGTCACAGATGAATTGTTGTCACTTATTTATAAGGTCCGAAGTCTGTCTCCGAAACTCATTATCAGATCTTAACGGAAATTGAAATGTGAACATTTTGAAATTTTACTTTTGAACAAACACATCTGACCAAAACATTTCATGTAAAATGTTGCCAAGACGACCACATATAAGGTTTGTTCTGTGAAAAAGATATCAGATCTCATGTAAAACCAAGCTTCTGAATCTACACAGCCTAACTCTACCGACCCTAACTTCCCTTGTGCCCTTGCGCTTCGCTTGGCTCGTTTTGGCGGGGGGCACTGCCGTGCCAACAGATATTCACATCACTTCAGGTGTCTAATATTTGAAAAGTCCCCTCAATTTCTGCAGGATCCGATCATCAGATCCTAACATGTTATCCACGGGACCACCTGCATATACCCTTTCCAAAAAAAAAAACATATTTGTCAATATCAGTGCAGGCGTCTTTGAGTAATCATAAACATTAAAATTAAGCTGGGATCCCATCATGAGATTCTGACCTCGACTTTCTTTCCATACTTTAGGTAGCTTAGGACACACAAGAGGCTTTCGAATAAAAAAGCTTTCGAAAAACCGTCAACAACTAGCAGATAAATCAGTGAAAATATAAAAATGAAAACATACCAATCTAGCTTGAAACCTCCTCCGTTTTTTTAAAACAATTTTAAACCAAAAATTCTTCTAACGTAACGATCATATTTACAAGACTATCAAAAACGAAACTTTTATTGGGTCCAGTTTATGGCTAGAGTACTCCTTGTATCAATATCGATTTCAAAATCCTTTAATGTGCCCGTGCAAATTAATTGTGTGTTTATCGCGACCGTGTTGCATCGGACTAACAAACTTATCTAAATTGTTTTTATAAATATTTAATTGGATCCAGTCTAACATGTTTTAGAAGTATGCAATGTTGGAAATTTTTAGGGTTCTATAGTATACAAGGAATCCTTTATAGTTTCGCCATGTCCGTTCTGTCCGTCTGTCTGTCTGTCCGCAGCTTAGCTCAGAGACGCTCGGTACTAGAAAACTGTCATATCTATTTCTAAGTCGTCAACTTACACAATACATAGCATTCCATGTTTTGACCTGTGCCACAGTTAAGGGTGTTAATTAAAATTCCATTGAGCTTTAATACATGCTGATTTTTATTATACCTAGCTGAAATTGCAAAGGATACGGTTATACTTAAAGGTAAATATACCATACATATATTTTTTTTTTGCAGAATATTTATTTAATACGAAGTTATCATAACGTATTGTAATCAAGGTACTTTGCATATTTTGCTAGTCTCCTGAGATAAACATTCGTTGACGTCAAAACATTGGGTGCGTTTAGCCGATACAAAATCTGGACAGAAATCGAAAAGGCTTAACAGCATTCAGCTTTGCTGACTAAATTATCGGCTGAAACCATGCTGAGTTCAGACGCGGGTGAAGCATTTCTCAGCCGCCTCAGCCTAAGCTACTCATCAATCACCATTTTTCTTTTAGTGCTGTCAAGATTTTGTATCTGCTAAATGCACCAATTGTTATAAATTTAGTTTCCAATAACCTGTATTTTCTAAATTTATTCCACTTCATTTTATCGCTAACCAATTAAATAGTTTAATTCATTAACTGCGTTTTCTTTGACCTCGATTATTTGGTAAATTAAAGTCTACCTTTAAATGAGTGTTAACAATATCTCTACTGTATCGAGTCTTACATTATTATTTTACTTGGCACACTACTCCACACACAACTTTATTAAACGAATCGAAAGAAGGATCTAATTATTTTTCTCATACGTTAATCTCTGCCTGTCTGTGAAAGAATTTCATTTGAAATTACATGATTATGTGAAATGTAGTTATGGCGTTTATCATTGTTTGTCTGCTACTATGCCATTACCAAAATTTGTATAAAAATGATTATGCAAAAAATGTGATCGACGTCAAGATTTACCTTCACTTGTTGACACTACTAACTTTAATTTAATACTTCTCGCTGCTTCAATTTTTCCTTTTGACTTCATTTACCCAATTCCTTTATTACACAATCTATTTCCACCATTTCTAATCATATACTGCAGAATATGCACTGTCATTAAACGTTGGAGTTATAAAAACCGAATTTATTACTAGAAGTCGATATTACTGATACTGGATCATATTATACACTAGCTGTGCCCGCGACTTCGTTCGCGTGGATGTCGGAATCGAACAATGTATTTTTTTAGTTCGAAGCGCTTAATCCTGGCCACGTTTTTCATATAAACCCTGTATTTAGAATTTTCTAAGATTTATCAAGAATATTTGACACTTCTATTCCAGGTTTATGTAGAACTATTTTTCTAATGCCCGCTCTATGCCTAGCGTAAGATAAGATAAAGAGTAAGGGTAGCATAAATTGCTGGTTTCGAAATGTTAGTTTGTTTTTTATTATTTATCCCAGACTACGGAACCACGTTACTTTGTGCGTTCCGACACGCATACGGCCGGTTTTTTTTAAATTAAAAATAGCATCAAACTAGTTTGTCTTAGTGTGTGTCCACGGTGGTTGCGAGGAGACCCACTGTGGATCGTTTCAAACAAGGCAACCGTTGGAAATTGATTAACTTCTAACTACTGCACTCGTTTGTATATTTAAAAAGTGTTTTTTAATAAAATATTATAAATAGACGTGATAATTAAAAAGATAATGATTAATTTATAACTATATAAACCATATTAAGTTAAATTTAAAAAAGAACTTTAAAAGTAGGTATTCTAAATTCAAAACGCGCCCGTTTGCAAAACGCTATGGAACCTGTAGATTAGGCCCTTTGCACACAGAGAGACGCAAGTCTGATAGGTTAGGACTTAGGTATCCATTTTTGCGTGCCTGTGTACGAGCCGCTATGGATGGATTTGTATTTCGATAGTCGACTGGATACCAAAGTAAGGAATCGGAGACTTGCATGCGTTGTATACGAAGAGGTTAAGACACTTCAGTATGGATACGAATGTGGTTTTGATTTTTGCACGTCGTGTCGCTAATCGCAACCAAGATAGACTCGTAGTGTGATTAAGCACTTATAATAAAGCGAAAAAATTGTTATTAATGGAATATATTATGACGTAAAACCTGTATGGCGCGCCTATTTTTTTAATATCTCTTCTCGTTAATTTTGCAACCGGTTTTGAACACATGCGCATTTTTGAAAAAAAACCATTAGCCGCTGCCCGGACCTAGATACGTGAATATCGAATAGACACTCATAATTAAGTTTTTTTGTATGAATTTATTTCTGCCTGTTATCAACTTATTATTAGTATTTAAAAAGTTCTTGTACCTACCTAACTGTAGCGTTGACTAGGCTTATGAGGCCTTGGAACGCAAAGGGCATCTGAAGTAACGGTGAATGTTTCGACTCATCCGAAGAATAAAGTCCGATGTTACCATAGTGCAAAAACAGTTTAATAGCTTGATGAGATAAGGAATTAAAACTCTACAAACGTGTGTTTTTAGAATTTTGATATTTAATTTAGTTCCGGAGATATAGAATCGAATAACGTCACATCTGAAATTTGTTCCGCGGAACAAAGCACGATGTGTATAAGTGACGGTACGCAGGCATCTGGGGCCGCGTCCCTTCGTCAGATCGGCCATTGTTTGTTGGAGGGAGAATATTTTCGTTTGCATGGTCTTATTTTTAAATACTTTTTAGTCTAAGTCACACATTATGTTTATATACGTTTTAGTCTTAGTAAACAGTTGTGGACTATCGATGTTTACATAGAACGGTTTTTGACGGAAATATTCAGAAACGCATTTTTTTACGCGAAAGTATGATTAAATTTATAAATATTCGCTGGTTACTAGTTCTTTCTGCAATCATAAGTAGAAGAAACATTAAAATGTGGAAGACTTATGAACTTTTAAGACGATGTTATACGAATTTATATAATCTTCTAAGCGTTTTATTTTAAAATATAACGTTTTTGCACGGAATCAGTGATATGATTTATGGGTTCCATGTTAAAATGGGACATTGTTACTGGGAGAATGAAATCAATTAGGACGTTGTTCGTTTAAAATGTTTGCTAAATATTAAAAAATATATATTTATGATTAGGTAAATTAATTACTAGGTGCAAAGTCTTGCACTTCATATAAAAAGTATTTCTTGAATATTCTATTTTACAGTTTTATTTTATCTCATATGTTAATTTTGAAGGAAATATCGATGACCCCTTTTTGTGGCCTTTGCGTCCTGATACAGAGGAAATAAGCCAATAATTAGCAGAAATATTAAATGAAGAACTTCTACGTGTAGATCATAACACCAAAAAAATCATCGGTGATACAAAACAGGCTGTCTCGTCAGCTCAGACTGCAGAATATATTTACAGCAATCAATCTAAAGGGTGTCCCAGAAGTAAAGAGACATTTTTAAAAATTTTACGGGCCGAAATATTTTTATGAAAAAAAAGAAGTTTAGGGTGTCATGGCATTTATGGTTTCGTTATCTGTCATTTAAAGCGGGAATTTCATTATTGCGGAATATTTTTTCGTAATGAAGCGTCAAGAATATGAAGTATTTGCTAACAGAGGTATTCTAAATTCGAGTCTCTTATTAAAAATGATACAGTAAACCACTTTCTTCAAGAAGGTGCTACGTGAACAAGTATATAATAGAATAATAAGATGTTACGAACAAACCGGTGAGACTAGTTTTAAGCAGATTCCAGGAAGAAATAGGACAGTGGCGGTACCTCGTAATATAAATTGGGTAAAATCGATTTTTGACAGACTCCTTCGACGTCCGTCAGAGTGGGAGCTGATAAATTAAAAATACCTAGTTCATCTGTCGCCAAAATAAAGAAGAATAATCTAGGTTTGAAAGCATATGTAAAACAGTCAGCTCCTAAATACATAAAGGACCAAGAGCAACGTGCAAAACGAGGGTGCCGAAGAGTTTACAACAGTCAGCTAAGCAAAGTACTCGTTATTGACGATGAAACTTATGTTCCGGTGGATCCCAACAATATTCCCGGAAAGCAGTATTTCCATTGTACCAGTCGTAAAGACGTGGCTTACGACCAAAAAGGTGCACCAAAAGCCAAATTTTTCGCAAAATGTTTAGTATAGCAAGCTATAGACCAATTTCGCAATGCCTCCGAGCCATACATTTCGTCAGCCTTCATGAACGCAAAAGTGTATCTGAACGAATGCATTATTAAACCGTTGATACCTTTTATAGACAAGCATCATTCCGGGGATAAGGTTATCTTTTGGCCGGACATAGCGACGTGTCACTACGCTACTGATGTTACTCTGTACTTAGAGTGCGAAGACATCGACTTTGTACTTCAAGAAAAAAACGCTCCGAATGTACTACCAGCTCGCGGTATTGAAATGTTTTGGCCTTTGTGCAAAAGAGAGTACTAGAAACGACCAGAGAAACCTAAATTCATAAAAGCTTTCAAGCAAATATGGACCAAATTGTCCGAAGAAGTGGCTGCAAAATCAAGAACAAGCGTAATGCGGCGGGCCTCAGGAAATTTAAGAAAAATTGCTTACATAGGTGTTGCCAACGCAAATTAAATATAAACATAATAATTTAATTACTTTTGTTATTACTTTTAACCAAAATTATTACCTTAGATGTTTACTTTATATTAAAAAACTTGAAAATAAAGTTGTCTCTTTACTTCTGGGACACCCCATAGTACATTTTCTTTAGAATTCCTTCTAGTCTCGAAATACCACCTTAACTACAACATGAGGACTTAGAATTTTCTCATCACAATATCTAGTATCTACCCCAGATCATTTAGAACTATCAGAGCCAACTCCTATCACTGTTCATTCGATCTGCGATAACTCATGTAGACAATTTCTCTGAGATTCCTTTGTCGTCAATAGGCGCCACAAACTCCCTTGCTACTTTCCTTCTATTGGAAGTCACTGTTGTATGAATATCTTCTAATCTATACAAGACTAATACGTAATTAATCGCGTATATTTTTTAGTAAATGAATCAACTACCTTACTCCAAAACATATAGTGCCAGTACGCATTCGTACTAATCGTGTATAGATCGGTATGAAAAGCAGTTGCATGCTTGCCATTTTGATTTGTTGCCATCTCCTTCAATGCCATGGTAATACCTATCTGCATTTCTATTCTAAACATTGCATCATACAAGCCCATTTTTTACGCGTATGAACCAGAAGAAAACGGTCAACGTCAGGGCACCCCAAGGGTTGACGACGGTAATAGGCATCTCTGTTGACTTGACATTGACCGCCCTGCATCAAAGTCCCCGCCTCCACCAACACTGCTGAAACCCTGCACTACACACTTTCAATTATTTCGCAAGACTGAATCAAGTCGATGGAGCCTCTTTTGGCGGGACTCCTTTAACTGCCAACATTGTTTATAGGAACCTAACCAAATGGTTCAGTACGGTTTGGTTCTGTTTTCGGTCCTCACCCTTGAAATCGGTTCTTCTCGTTCAAAAAACCACAAAGGTCAAAATTAATATATTTAATTAAACATTTTAAACTCTTGTCAGCCTATATGTAATGAAAAGCAACTAGGTGATCGAAGCATTCAGTGAAGTTTCATCATAAAAATAATGAGTTTAATTTAATTTAAATGTACATGTGTTTCGATTCTCCTTTCTGTCCAAACAAAGGCATTTATTCGTATTGCAACTGAATTTGCAATATGAATAAAGGTTTTATAATGTTTTGTGCGTTGTTCTAATAGGTACTCGCAGTTTTTTGTTACCTCTAGGTTTTAGAATAAGTTGAGCCGTATGTTTGAGTTCTTGACTGTTGGAGCGTTTTGTCAGCTAGGGCGTATTATCTAGTTTTAACATACAGATTAATTATTCCCTAAGTGTGATGTGATAACTGTTATAGGTAATGCTATCTAATAACAATAAATATTAATCTATACCGGTATACGTTAAATGCAAAGTGACTTAAATCAATGTCAAGTTCACTAAAATGATCTATGCCTGAACTAGGTATCCTGTATTTCAGGCCGAGGAAGGTTTAATGACGAGGCGTAACGGTTATGTTATGCTTCATATTTGAGATTTTTTAAAGTAGCCTAGCCTTTTCCCAACCGTATTGGGGTCGGCTTGCAGTCAAACTAGATACAGCTAAATATCTCGCTGCTTAAATTCAAAACGGCCACAATTCGAAATTTTTTCAAATCGTTTTTAATGCAAAAATCGTGTCAATTCTGCCTATATTTTTATATTCCAAAAAGACACCTAGTAATTTCGCATTAGAAATGAGCAAATCGCACAACCGCCCTTTTTCCATTTTGTCACTTAGGTGGTTAACTTCAGATCAAAGCCGCCATATTTCGGGTTGCGACCCTGCAGTCAGCGGGAGCGCACGTTTGTTATGTGAAAAAGGGCCACATTTCAAAATACAACCGTATTGTTTTAAAATTACATGTAAGTGTATCATAATCTTGTAAGGAAAAGTGCCGTATTTTGTGATATGTCCATTTTGAGTTTGAATAAATCGTGTTTTATTATTACTCTTTTAAGGAAAAGTGCAGTATTTTGGAATGCTTCTGTTTTGCATATAGAAGTATGGTGATAGTGCCAGTATTTATTTAAACAAATCTACAAATTATATTTAAATTTTAAACTTAACACAGTAATTACAACTTAAACCAGGCCTGTCTCACTCCCTTTATAAAAACATATCGAAGCGCGGTGGATCCACCCGAGTAGGCGATCGAGAATGGACGCACGTACTCTTAGTTCGCAGTCTTAGTTTCTTTGTTGATACGCATACTATTAACTCTTTGTATTAATGATATTATTTTTTAGTATTAAAAGAGCAACTTGTTTGTTGAGATATTTTAACGATATTTTATCCTTTTGAATCGTGTAATCGATCTGCGCATTTAGGAAATAATCAAGAATTAGTTGTATTCGTGAAAATGTAAACAACGAACTTTTGAATTGTTACAAAATGTGAAAATATAATTATTGTAAGTTATAAGACGTCTTCCGGTCCGTGGTCGTCACTGGAGGTCTTTTCTTCGCCATAGGTTATCAGTACTATTATGCATAATATGTGGCTTACCCATTATACCCATTGCCACTTCAACTCCCAAATTGTACGATCTATTTGGATGACTCTGATTCTTTGCCGAATATGTTTCGGATTTTATTCCGTAAAGAAACTTAAAGCCTAGCTCTTTCCATTGCTCGTTAGGTGACTCTTAGTCTCTATCAACTACCACTTTTCAGAGCCGTATGTCCTCACTGGCAACATACTTTTTTAAACACCCATATCGTAAGACACTGTGAGATACTCGACGAGAAGATAATATCACGTAGCTTCCCAAACACTGTCCATCAGAGTTACATTCTTCGGGCGCCCTCTTTGTCGAAGTTGGATCTACCTAACTGAACAATCTGTCCAAAGTAAGTATAATATATTTTGGCCTATATTTTCAAGAGTAGGTATATTCCCAACAACAATCGGTTAGGGTGCCACATGGACATTTGACATGATTTTTGTCTTGTCCATGTTCATTTTAAGGCCGACCTGTTAGGAAACGTTCGTGAACAGTTTCGGAGAAACAATGTCTCCCTGTCTCACCTCTTTCTGTAATTGGATTGGTTTGTGCTCTCTTCCTAAAGTCGGATGGACATGGTGCCATTTCCAAATAAACACTCCAACTCTTCGATACACCAATAGTCGAAATGAAATCGTTGGACTGCAATACTGCCCAGGTTTCGATTGAATCAAAGGCTTTCTCTTAGTCCACAAACGTGAGATATAATAGCCGATATACTCCTCTGTCTTCTTTATAATCTGGTGGAGCGTGTGTATGTGGTCTATGATACTAAAACCTTTTTGTAAACCGGCTTGTTCGGGAGACTGGAAGTCACCAAACCTGCGTTCGAAACGGTTCGTATTGACTCTCGATAACATCTTGTTGTGTGCATGGGACAGAAGTGAGATTGTTCTATAAATCTTCAACCCTTTGTTATCCTTGTGTTATCACCCTGGGTTCCATAGCGAAATGGCAAAAAACGGAAACCTTGTAGATTCGGCATGTCCGTCCGTATGTCACAGCCACTTTTTTTCGAAAGTATATGAGCTATCCTGTTGTAACTTGGTAAATAGATGTATTATGAGAACCGTATTAAGATTTTCACACAAAAATAAAAAAAAAATAAAAAAATTGGGGGTTCTCAGTACTTAGAATTAAATGTCAAAAAAAAAAATTTCACCAAACCCATACGTGTGGGGTATCTATAGATAGGTCTTTAAAAATGATATTGAGGTTACTAATATCATTTTTTTCTAAACTGATCAGTTTGCACGAGAGACACTTCCAAAGTGGTAATATGGCTGCTTTATTTATAAAATTCATAAATATTAAATATATTTTTTTATAATCAAAAGGGACTTAATGTGATTTATTTATTGACTGGGTAATCTTACACAAAATATCAAATTGCAATCAAATAGAGGCTTGAAATATACATCCGATGATATATAGTACATAGATATACGACGTTTATTAATAAAAATAATAAACAAAAACCGAAATGAAAACTTTGATGGGCTCTCCTGTAAAAAAGTGAAATTTCGATTTGCGGCCGTTTTGAATTTAAGCAGCGATCTGTATTTTACATGGAGCGACTGCTTGTCGGACCTCCACAACCCAGTAACTGGGTAATACCATACCCCATGGTAAGACTGGTTGTCAGACTTTTAAGCTTCTGGCATAATTATTCACTCCTTTTTGAAATATAATAAACTTTTTTAATTATAATATCAATTTTATTGACTCTAAGGAAAGGTAATTATTGAACACATCTAAAATTATACTTAAATATTTCAAGGAAGGTGTTCACATAGGACTCATCAGGGGTGGGATATTCCATAAAAAAGACACTCATGTTAATATAGAACGCCACTAAAATCAGTTGTTTCCGTAAAACAACGTCTTATATTCCCTACGGACGCACTTTTTTCTTCGTTCTTTCGCTAAAAAACGTCTTTTGTTTATATGGAACTCACTATATCGTAAATTAAAAGGATTATAAATATACACTACCGGTCATTTAACTAGTCTAGGGTGATATAATAACTTGCCAAAAAATCAAAATGTCAAGTATCGTAGTTTTAGAGTTATACAAGTCAACAACTTCTATAAGCTCTACTGAAAACTAGCAATCTTGCAAATCGGACGTTATTCTTCGGATGAGTCGGTTTAGTAATTAATTTTAATATTTAATCCTTAAGTGTCTATTTACCAATTAACATTAAAATCGGAGGCTCTAACATGAAATCTATGTATTCAGCCATACAATTTACTTGATGTGCTATGACTTAAGCCGTTAATTGTATGGAAAATAAAAAAGCGTTTACTGGGATTGTAGTATCATAATTATTTTTGTTTATCTTTTGACAATTCAAAAATACCTGTAAACAGCCTACTTGAAATAAATGCTTTGATTAGATTCTAAAATTCGAAGACATAGATCTATCAATTCACACTGGGAGCAATATGCCATACAATATTGTATGATTCAAAAAATTTACAATTAAAAACTTTAATTAAAATGAATTATATAATTGTATCTTATATTTAGATGATAGTGGTTAAAACAAAATGTGTCAAGAGAATTCAAAAACCAACTTGTAAAAAATAATGACAACATCGAATATTTTTTATAACCCAAAAAGGCTAAATCAACTCATTCCTATAACCCCACAACCCAGTATTTTGCCACAGTACACTTACTTTTACTACCAACTACACAATACAATACAATAAAGTAAAGAATCCCCATAATGCTTCCAAAATTACTTCTAAATAAACACACTATAAAAACTACTTTTGATCGTTGAATTTTCGATCTCAGATCGTCATAAAATCGAAGGGTAATCTTTGTGAAGTTTCATGGATAGTGTTATTAAACTATTAGCTGGGATCGCCGACGTTACTCACATTCCCCGGGGAGACTATACGCTAGCGAAGCCGCCATTAATCGGCCCACACAAGTGAATTTTGGTAATAAAGACTAGATTGATGATTTTGGATACTCTCCTTTATTTTAGCGTATCTAAGATCTTATGTCCTTTAAGGCATAGGATCTATAAAGGTGAATTTGATGTGCAAGGTTGAGAATTGCGCTATTATCGTCATTATTTAGATTTTATCCTCTCTGATATCATGGGAATGTCTTATATAATTATCAATTAGTAAGTTCTAATGTCATACACTTCTTTAACCGATATCTATACTAATATTATAAAGAGGTATTTGTTTGTATGTAGGGGCTAATCTCAGGACTGCTCAACCGATTTTGAAAATTCTTTCATCAGTAGAAAGCTGTATGGCTAGTAAGTCATTCTTTGCTATATTATTTTCTAATTTTAAACCAAAAAATAAAAATTAAGTTTATAAGGAACAACTTCATATTCAACGTCATATTTGTTTGACTGGCCTGTTGGTCTAGTGGTTAGTGACCCTGACTGCTATGCCGAGGGTCGTGGGTTCGATTCCCACCCAGGACAAATGTTTGTGTGATGAGCATGATCATTTGTTCTGTGTCTGGGTGTTATTTATCTATAATATGTATGTATTTAGAAATATATAAGTATGTTTATCAGTTATCTAGTACCCATAACACAAGCTCTGCTTAGCTTGGGACTAGATGGCGTTGTGTGATAGTTGTGGAATATTATATTATATTTATATTTACTTTGATTTACAATTTTACAAATAACAAAAAATATAGCGCTTATCACCTCCTCGTGGCATCATCATGTATTAACTTTCTTCGTGTTTAATTCTCTTTTAATTTCTTTCGTTGCGTGTATCACTTAAATTGGTTTTCGTTTTTACTTATAAGAGTTTTAATTGTTGTGAAACTTCTTGGGAGTTATTTACGAGTTAAATTAGATTAGTTTAATAATTGTAATTAGTTAGATTTTAATTAAGTATTCTTTAAGTATTATTTAATTATGTTTGTGATTGCTGGACTGTTTTTTTTTAAGAATATTTTACTTACTGTGAATATTACGTTTGCTTATGTTTGGTTTTCATAAAAAAAAAAAACATTTTGATTGTAATCTGAATTTATTGATGACTTCCTAGCATTGCGCATTGCTACAGCGATACGCTCGTAGAAGACACACCCGTTTTCACTATGAGCGTCGTCTCGTGGCGTGCTTCAAACATTTGATCTTTAGGCGCTCCCTCATCGGGAGCATTTGCGTGTAATGTAACATTATACATAGATTCGATTTCACAATACAATACTACCTCCCTGACCGTCGGGCATTCGTTTGCATTTAGTATAGATTTGATACAAGGTGCGCATTGTGATACTTGATTGTCTTCCAACACTGATGAAATATTCCAAGCTGTAATGTTACATTACAGGTGAATGTTTGCGGTGAGGGACACCTTTACCGCTCGCCGCCTCCCGCTAAGCCACTACGCAAAGCGGCAAGTCATATTTGTATATCATCCGTGCATTATTTTTAACTCTATTATTTAAAAGCACGTCTAGACACATTTGTTTACGCTATAGCAATTGAGAGAGTAAACAACCATAATACAAGCAAAGGCTTCCTTAAGTAACTCATTACCTCACCATAAACGAAAATCATTTACGAAGAGAGTTTCCTAAAGAGCTATCGAGTGCCTTAATTGGTTATTTTGCGCGTAAAGCAGGGCGTTATACAAAGTGTTCCTCAAGGAACTATTATTGGGCCAACCTTGTCAGCTTAGTAATTATACTATTGAACCAAACTAATAATATAATAATGTGAATTGAATTTTGTATGTTTAATAAATAATAAGACGGGATAACGAACGTCACTTCCCTGCTCAGATTGGATGGATTGATGGAGATCGAGTAATAAGGAGTAGGACTGTCGTTCGACGTGGTGATCTAAGGAGAAGGCTTTGTTCAGCAGTTAACATCTTTCGGTTGATTATGTTATTTTGAGATTAGAACTCGAGCCGTATTTAAAACATCGAGTTCATCTGACTCTAGTGTCGCACTAACGGTAAAAGCCGTCAATTATAGCGTAAATGGACGTTTATACGGAAAATTTCAATAATGTACACGTGCCAACTTAATTGCTTATGAAGTTTTTAAAAATGTTAACAAGAATGTTATTCTATTTGCGATTCTTTTCCTACTGTTTGAAATTGCTTTCGTATAATTTACGAAGAAACATATATTTTTGTTAGAAAATTAATGAAAACTGTAGTCCAATAAAACAACTAGCTTACAGCTGTAATTTTTCCCAACTTTATTTAATAAAACATTCTCAACTTCAAACAATAATTAAAACGAAAGCTGAAAAAATATGAGTTGACTGAAAGTGTGCTTGAGTTTCAAGGTCGAATATAAGTCATTTTGAGTTATGCCCCCGCCTCTATAGTATGGGTGAGATGGAATGCCATGCTTAGCATATTTCATGCCATGGTGCCCAAGAATGCCGAAATTTTCTCGTATTTCATTGATATGGATGTTTTAATATTTAGGCAAACGTTTGAATAAAATATAATGTATCAAACTATAAAAGCTACATAACTTAGCATGAAAGATTAGAATGAACTTTCGACGTGAATTTCTATTATAGGTTGTTTGGCATTGACATTGGCAAATTGTTGACGTTTAAATTTAAATTTTATTTAGCTTGCAATAAAGTTACATATAAGAATTTAGAGGTGCCCAGAGCGTACTTGAAATGTATAAAAGCACCACTACTGTACGAACGAGAAACTATTTTATTCCGTCATAATAATATAATCCTCAAAGTTCCCGTTTCCTCCAAGAATTTATATTGACTTTAAACACACCCTCCCAGAATCTGCTACGCCGTAGACGTTTTAAATTGTCTTTCGAACATTATGACTACGGCGTAGACTGTCTACGAGGTGCAGCGGCGTAGCCAGAACAAGCATAAAATGAATTCCCGATCAGACGTTTATAATCAGTTTTGAGAATTTAAAGCTTCTGAGTATATTTTTATAGGAGCTAGATTTTTCTAGAATATTCTGACTCTGAGAGAATAGAGATTATTATATTTTTGTACGGTAGTGACAATGTATTACACATTTATTGACAAAAAAAATGTCTAGAATAGTGTGATTATGATTTTTACACATTCATTTTGTTGCCCATTTTCCCTATTCCGAAAAGCAAACATATATGATCAATTTTTTCTTTATAATTTTCATCTTCCATACCTAGTTCAAAAAGCCTCATTTTAAGCATATTTTTCCATCGTTCGAAAAGTTATCGAAAGTCGACTAGCCATTCATTAGTCCGACGATCCGCAGTCTCGGCGCGACCACACTTAGCTCAAGCCGACGCCGACGTTGCAATAAAAGTCGCATCGTCGCAGATACGATAGCACCCCCATTGCAGCCGCAATTCACATTTTAAACTCATTAATAAAAGGTTTAAATTCGTAGGAAATTAATCTTTTGGTAATTCATGTAAGTATGTGGGTGTAAGGTGTAAATAGTTTTTGAGAGTTACTGGGAATCTTGTCACATAGACGAATTGGGGGTTTAATGAAGCCATCATCAGGTGACTCAGAGCTAGATAATTGTTTTTGTGAAAATTTTATATTGCGAACGAAACATCGACCTAACTTTAAAATCATTGCCCTGATGGAGTAGGTCTTATGGAATTTTATAGTATATTGTTCACGGTATTATGTTGCCTTTTAACCCGGCACAAAAAGAGCGCTCAGGCTCAGAATGTCCACTTCCCAGAATGTCCACTGTCTGTGTATAACTGTGAGTGTATTTATGCAGAATCATAGCTTTTTAACCCTACACACCCTGAAAAAATTTAAATTGTTTATTTTTATGTATATTTGAAAATCAAAACTGAGATCTACAAAACACTGAGAGTAAATAAAATCAGTCTCTCAAGCTTTTTACTTCCGTATGTTTGACAGAATATTACGTCTACGGCTCAGAACACGCGAGTGTGTCCAACAAAACAAATACAAAATCATATCGAATTACTTTTGAAATTGTTTTCTTTGTTTTTGAAAACAGCTTTTACAATGTTTGAAGACACGAGACGGCATAATTTGGCAAACAACAACAACGATGCGTAGCTCCTTGGTACGACGCGTAGCTTGGTACTGTCGAGAGTTGATAATATTCGCTTTTGTTTTGTATTTGCTTTGGCGGACACACCCGCGTGTTCTGAGCACTCTATCTGCCTATTTCTTTGATCTGAGGTCTACGGCTATTCGTTAACATAAATTCCATGTTATCTTCTGAATGTTAACTAATATCAAAATCATACATATTGATTTACAAAGTTGCATCATTCGGTTGTCAAAGTAAGATTATACCTCGTTTAATATCAGTTTAGTTTGCAGCCATCTTTCATAACCAGCGCTATTATTATGACAAATACAATGTTTTCCTCGTAAAATTTCAATTTTGTTTGCAGTTAAAACGCTCAGATTAACGCTGTCGTCGTCATCATAAAACGGTTTGGTTCTAAAGAATTTATGAGACTGTGTACTTAACAATGCGGGAGAACAAAGGAGTATTTAATAGTCTATTGTTGTGACTTTAATAGTGTTATTAAAAGTAGATAGTAATTAAAGTGAATGTTCGTATTTTAATGTTTTCAAACCGGCGCCATATTGTCGTGCAGTCTTAATAATTTTTAAATGATAAATACACACAAACATTATTTATAATTTAGATTATTTTTATATTAGGAGAAGCATTAAAACAGAACATGTAGTCTATGTGTAAAAATAACCACCTGCATTCTATTTTTGTACGTATTTTCATGCCAGTGAGGTGGAATTTATAAAATACAGTTCACAACAAAACTTCCTGAGCACTAACTCCATCACAGAAGTGACGATTCAATTTAAACTAATGTTTTCGAATACTGTTCCACTCACAAAAATATAAAAAGTCCCATTTAGAATAATTTCTTATTATGACTACTCTCAAACATTATTTTGGTTCGCGTCTTATCCTTACTTACAATGAATATTACAAAGATAATTTGTTACGAGTAGGTATAACTTTTTTTGTGGTAAAATCATCAAATCAGGTCGGGAGGGACTGTCAGACTTGTAGTGACTAAAATCCACGGTGTCCTTCAAGTACACTAGCCCTTTAAGTACCGGAGTCTCGGTATACGTATGTCCCGCAACCCCGGCAAGGCTATAGCCCTCTATCAGGGGGCCCCGTCATACGAGTATAACTTAGCAGTCTAAACAACAAACCATACATTCCTTTATAAAAATGATGATAAAAATGACGAATGATGGAAGAAAAACTTTCTACAAGACTGAATGGAGTAAAAATTGGAGAAAAATTTTACTGATCAGCAATAAATAAGTAAATAAATATAATTATACTTACACAAAATTAAATATACAAGCCTTTTTAAAGACGAAATACTTCTCTGTTTTTATCGGGAATTGGGTCCCAATAATAATATTAACGTAGGATAAACTTCGAGCATCATACGGGTGAATCCGCAGACAACAGCTAGTACCGTGTAAAGTGAACCTTCTGAATATTCTAATAAAGGCTCTATTCCTAAAATAACTCATCTCAAACTGATAACTAAGTTGTACATTAAAAGGACAAGTTAGTTCGCGAAACGATCGACAGACGTACTTGTGGAGTTGTAACCACTTGACCGCAATGTTTTGCAGAGAATATGGTGATAGGAGCACAGCGATTAGCGATCATTTTGGGAAACATTAACTAGTTTTCCCGTTCAAACCCAGAATAGTAGTAGTCCCAGAATTTTAATAAACTAATTACTTCTCTATGTCAGTTTAAAATAGATAGATACTCCTAATTTTTGTTCACTTGCTTATTGTTTGACTTTTTCAAACATGTTTATTTCACGAACGAATCTCCGATTTGATTCTAAGAACTTCAACGGAATGTCGTAGTTCCAAACTGTGTAAAAAGTTTTATTTAATAAATAATGAGGTTTTCTCAGTAACGGGCGACAGTCTAAGAATAGAAAAAGGTGCAGAATAAGTTTTCAACTAAATAAAGTTTTTGAAGAAAACTAATAGAAGTTGTATAAACGATTTATTTATTTATTTGTTTGTTTAGTTATGTTTTTTTTTGCAGAAACAAACCTTATTTATTTTAATGTTGGAATATTTTTGTATTAAGTTGTTTTTATTGAATCTATCTGAATCTATTTGATTAAATTATATAATTTTTCAATTTTTTTTTAATGGGATAAGGGCAGGAAGATGATGATATAATTTTTCATTTTAATCCATTCTTCTTAAAGCTCAGCATTTCACTTTAATGTGGAGACACAGAGTAAAATTTAATATTTATGATGGTTAATTGTGTCAAACTCCTACTGATAGTTGCCCTTTACGTTTCAGGGCCAGTACCTGGAAAGTGCAGCTGCTATTTTAAGCTTAGAGCACCTCCTTGCTCCTTTTCAGTTTCACGTGCAATGTCTCTGACGTGTACAACATGATACCAAGACAGTTTCTGCGAAGTCAGCTAGAGGTGTTGGTATGCTTTACGAGGAAACGTCCACCAAAGCCGAGTGAGCCGAGTGAGTCGAGTGAGTCAAGTGAACCGAGTGAGCCGACCTGTCCGACCCCGTTCCGCACTCATTTAACAAAAGCGTGCTTACTGTTAGACCGGGAGCAACATATTGGATTTGTGAATTTAATCCATACCTTTCAACTTTGGTCACGGCATTAACGAGTACCATGACCCTGGAATGTAAAGGGCTATTTAAGGACACCGTTGATTTTTTTATTCAGTACAAGTCTAACCGTCCTTCCTGCCACCATTAATATTTTGGAATAAGTGTTTTATAGAAATAAATAAGTTTCGTTTCCACTACTATTTTTATTTTTTATGACATTTTCAATTCTGGTACATCTAAAAGTACTACAATTATGTCTTAACTACTGTCATAATCTATCCTTACACGATTTTTCATTCATTAGGGTATGAAAAAATTAAAACACTGCAAGACAATTTAATAATGTTATACTAACTGAATAACAAACCGGTATGTTTCTTTCAGCAAGATTAAATTTTGATATTAAAAAATATTTGATATTCAAATTTTGCTTAAAAAGGGAATATGCGAATTAACACCCCAACATTCATCAACTATGATTTAACCAATTTATTTCAAACGAAGATTAATATTCATATTTTAAAGTGAGACCCGCCATTTAAAATCTCCATAATTAACGACATTTTGTTTAAATTTTAGATATTGAATTCACAAAAGTTCGTTTATAAGAATGAAAGGCATTATCGTCGAAGCTTGATTTACATTAAGAACCACGAGTTGAATTCCACTTTTATTTAAATGCTATAAAGTAATTAGTTGTATCGTGCGGTGTCTTGTAATAATTTAAATAGCATAGATCTTTAATTCCATTTTACTCAGTCTTTAAGTTTCCTAGGACTTAGGTTAAAACTAAAGTGTTTGAATTTCAAGTTCGTGAAGTTTGATTGGATGACAGAAATTCAGTCAGAAGATAGTGGTTGCCAGAAGGTTACATCCTAATATTATAATAGAAACCATAAGACATCTTTAACTGTCTGTACGTTTTTTCTGTACGTTTTCTTTAAATGTTATTGACTGTTCATGAATGTGAGTTTAAATCACTTAAAGTTAGCACACTCACGATATAGAAGTAATTTCCAGTATGAGTAATCGCTTAAAAATACCTTTAAGAAACATCAAAAATCCCGTAGTCGAAATTAGAAAAAAAAACTTAGTTTTAATGTCGTATGTTCCCTAGCTCCCGGTCTAACCGCAACCCTGCACTGCGAGGTTGTCGATAATTCCGCGAGCGCCTACATTACAGCACGGAAGTACGCGATTGTTTCCGTTACAGTCAGCCGCATGAATTTGCTACTTTTTTGCAACGTGCGTATTTGTGGGCTTCAACTACAGGATCAATCCTCACTTGTAAACTCTTAGGCCCCTTTCACATTAAGACGTTAGCAGCGCGACAGTAGCGCGGCAGAAACATTTAATATGAAGAACCGCGCATAAGCAGCGTCTGTCGCGCGACTGTCGCCCAGATGTGAAAGCAGCGTTAAGGGTTATGCAGAGATGTGTATCTAATATATTTACATTAGGTCTACTAGATATGCTAAGGTTAAGAGAGCCTATTCTAACCAATATTCACAAATCGGGTGCGTCATCATCATCATCATCACCACATTGCGAAGATTGTCGCTCCGACGATAAATCACGGATTTTTATTCAGAAGCTGATATCAAACTTTTTCTCGGTCTTTCAATAGCTGTTTATTTTTATATGGCAAAAATCATCACATTAATCCTCTAGTCAACGACGATTATATTACTAGAGTCCTAATAACAGGCGACCGATGTATGTCAACACATTAGGCAAAAAAGTCTTATATCCGTCTTATTTCGACCACTCCTTTGAGCCGTAAACATACCTTGAGACAGAACAGATCTTTCCCCCTCGCTTACGTACTACCTCAGCCAGTTGACAGAATAGTTTTTGTTCCATAGATTGTGCTTTTGGAGTCTAGTAATATATCGTCGTTGCTTCTAGTCCTTGTTGGAGCGAAAGGTACTCTCTAGTTCGAACTGATTAAACTGTTTAAAATCCACGGTTACCTGTTTAGATAGTTCTGCAACCCCGCAGGCATTTGGCCCTCTATGGAGCCCCGTCGGAATGCTGACAGCTCTTCTGCGGCGTGGGTGGTTCTTGATCAGACGGCAAGCTACCCATTATTCGCCGTCCGCATGCACGGGGCAGTACATACGGTGCATTTGGTGATAGCACGGGTACTAGCTACTGCTAATTTATTTATAGCAAACACTCAATTTCGGGTATCTATGTATTTGCATTTATATCTACTGAATATCCTCTATCCAAATTAAATACACAAATTAACATTCTATTCATATACGATGTTAAATGTATCAGTAAACTCCAACTTGACTACTAAAAACAGTGATACAATTTCAACGTGCAAAATTTAATCAGTATTATTCAATTAATAATGTACACATTGAATAAATAAATACATGGACGGCAGCCAATTAGGGAGCGATCGGCTTTGACAAAATATTATGTACGTGGAATGTTCGTGAACACATTCATATTCAGATCCCGTTAATTAGTGAGGATTGTTAATTAATATTAATGACTGTAAACTTATTCATTCATTGCCAGTTGTGAGATGTATATAAGATAAAATACATGTAGCGTTAATATGTTTTCATTGCAGAGAGACAAAACTTCGTCTCGAGCGAAAAGAGGAATTTCCACGCGGGTCCATCAGTTCGCTTTAGGACATGCTGCTTTCTTCTCAGTGTTTTTGTTCACCGTTTTGAGATCAGTGGTAATGAAAATAAATTACACAAAGAAACGTGTTTGGGTTTAAACCCACGATAATTATACAATCAGTAATTCCAGTGACGAGTAGTGAAAAATCTCTGATCAAATGGACAATTCACTTCTGGACCCACGGGTTCACTTGACCACATAATTCATTTCCTGTATTTTAATTGGTTTCTCAAAAGCGTGAAATCACAAAACTAACGCTAAAAATAATTATTCTATGACTGTACTAATACCTAATGAAATTAACAAGTGGGTCCAGCTAACCTGCGGGTCCATTTTGAGTGGGTGCAATTGACCAACCACTATCACTGGGATTTCACCAGTCTGTAGATAGTCGTAGCGTCTTAATTTATGCGTCATTCAAGTTATTTAGATACATTATACTGTTTTTGATTATTAATGAACGTCGGTGGAGTTCGTAAAATGTCATCGTGTTTTCATCCTTGGATACAATATAAACAACATTAAGTCCACGTGTAGAATTTAATTAAATTAGTTCTGGGAAGTTCCACTTGTTTGTTGTTCCTCAAACCATTATTGTTTCGAATGCAGTGATTGTACGTTATAATAAGTAGACAAACCAATATGTCACAGCAGCTTGATTAGGAAGGGTCAAGAAGAAAATAAGACCTTGTTTCCTTCAATAAAACTACTGTAATATTGAAGATCACAATTCAAATGTGACCTCAATTTTAGTATATACTTAAATGAGGAGAAATAGTTTAAAAATGACTTTAAGTCTTCTTAAACATAGGTATCCTAGCCTAGCTCTGAAAGCAGGGTTTCATCATTATTTAAAACAGTTTTTTTTTTTAAATAATATTTGTCTTTTATATTCTATATTTTAAAAATAATACTCACCTTCAATTGCGAATTACACCAATTAAAAACGAAACAAGATCAGCACGTCTAACTTGCGCAAGAGTTGTTATTGTCATCAGGATTTACTGTCTACCTAACTAATCTTAACCCTGTGTTATTTATGAAACAGTACGCAGATATGACAAAAACTATCCCGTCATGCGTCATCATCATTGTTTCGTCAGTAATTTCTGTTCTTGACTGTACCTAGCACCTCACGCGATCTCAGTACTGTCGAGGTTAGTACTTTTCGCACGCCACCGACTCCTACCAATTTATTAACTGCCTACTTAGTTTCGTTGTTGTAAACTTTATTTATTTATTTATTTTATTATAAAAGGTTCACCAACAATTGTATACACAATTTCATTTTAAAACACATGATTACCACGATTACAGTGTAACAATCACTTATAGGTGAACACCACATGCTTAAATTTATTAAGATTAGACCACTTGACTCGGGGACCTCGGTTCGATTCCGGTCGGTCAAAAATAATTACCTACAAGTACTTACCCATTACATTCTCATCGAGAATTGCACAGTGTCTCAAGAATAGGGTGTTTAACCAGTGTGTGCTGCCAGTGATTACATATGGCTCTGAATAACGTGGTCTTTGACTGCTGCCCTTTTAGAGAGACTAAGAGTCACTCAACGAGCAATGGAAAGAGCTCTCGGAATTTCTTTGCGGGATAAAATCCGGAACATGGATTTTCGGTAAAGAACCATAGTCACTGACAGCCCCATTGGGCAATTGGCGATGGGGAAGAAAAGTTCTCGAGTCGGAAGACGCAGCTTAGGCAGGCCACTTCCCACTAGGTGGACCGACGACATCGTAAGAGTCGCAAGAAACCGATGGATGTTAATGGTAAATTGTCGTTCGGCGTGGCGGTCTAAGGGAGACGCCTATGTTCAGCAGTGGACGTCTTCCAGCTGATGAAATGACCTTCCCATTATTTTATACTCCGTTATGGGGGTTTTTGCATGAAAGAGTAACAAACGTCCATCCATCCATCCATCCAAACAAACTTTCACGTTTATAACATTATTAGGATTTTTGGCACTTTTATTTTGTAACTAACAATTTATGGATAAATAAAGCCAGCATTAAATAAAAATTATATCCATAGTTTCATTATGATAATATTATTCTGACGAACCATTTTATAATGTAACTTTCTTGGAGACTGCTTCCTCTGTAAGATGAAAGCATAAACCTAAACAGTAATAATCTCTCCACTCTAGATGAGCGAGTAACAACGTAGAACAACAGTGTTGCCATAGTGCAGCCGTCGCGACCTCGTCACCCAACGAGTCGACTTCGTGTTAATAATGGTCGCCGGCGCTCGGCTAACTGTGTTAGTGGTAGTGTTGCCAGTATGGAGGCCAAATATCCCAGGATAGGGAAAATATTTTCTGGTACACCAAAAGATAATACAGTGTTTCTCAAATACGAATGCATAATAAACTAAATTTCAATAATTTGCGACAGCATGGTTGGCGTAGTCGATTCTTGCACTGTTGAACAAATACTTGTATGCGTTCAAGTAGTTGTTCCGGGTCTAACTTGTATGTGATTTAAATATATTCGTAAATGCCCCCCACGGATTAGAAGAAATTAACAAATCGGGGCAATTTAAAAAATATGTACATGTCTTATCACTCATACATGACCCTCTTAACCTTGTCACAAATATTAATACAATTATGATCGCCATGAAATACTGTTAGCTGTAATTTATTTAATCACTGAATCCACAAAACACACTCTATTTAAAACCGCATCAAAACCTAGTTACCCCAAAATATGACCAAAAACAAAATAAGAACAAATCCTTTGACCAAAAGGATAATAAAAGTCCAATGTTTAGGGTAAAATGTTCACCCTTTACAACCCTATTTAGCAACTATCTTAACATTCACTTTCCCTCCCCCTCCCCCTTGCTCCCCCCTCGTCCTATTTACTGCATACAAAGTTATTACATTGCGCAATCTATTTTTCATCGCAAAATAACCGATTAGCATTTTGTTTTTCACCAATCTTATGGCAAAGCGTTTTACACTGCAAAACAAGTTGAATGGCTCTGATGAAATTGTTGGTTGGAGTGGCGTTTATTGAGTTGTTCAGCTAAAGATTGAGCGTCAATTTTAAAGGATAAAATTGATGGAATGATTAATTTGCAGTTTGAAAGTAAATGGATGGAAAGGAGATCAATATAAGGTATACAAGGTGGGTGTAAGTAGAGAATCATGGGACTGCCTAATATGAGTGTGAAGGCCCTTCCTGTCCACCCAGGATGGGACGACTCATTTGATGATTTTACTAATTAAAATATGATTAGAAAAATGGAATCTTTCTAAACGATATACAGTGACTGTAGTACTGGTTCATCTTTGCTTGCTAGCCTAGTTCTGGGAAGTGGAAACTTATAATTATATCTTCTACTCTTTGGAGTTTTCGAGGTAATTAATTATTTTCTCTTGAATCCATCAAGCACAATTTTTTTTTGTATAAAAAGTACTCCGACAAGTAGTATTCGCAATCGGCACGCATGTTTGACAAGCGTGTACGGTATAGACTATCTAGAATTTGAATTCGAATTCGAATCATAAACTATTAATAGGCAGGTACAGTATATAGGTTTTTACATACCCCACCGTATTACGAGTGTATGTTGCTAGGTAACCAATTAATTGAGACATCAAATTCACGAAATGATCAGCAGAACCTTTTAGCTTGTAATTTGATCAATGCTCTACTAAAACCGAATGGTAGTGTAAATAACGGGCCACTGCACAAAGGCCTTTGCCAAAAACCGACGCAGAAACGGATGCCGTAATGGTGACCGCAGAATCAATCCATCTGCACCAGAGGATTCCCTGACGTTCATTTAAAACGGTGTGTGTTTTTGTACACCTGTGATTGGCCTTTTTTTTATAGTGGTAAAGTCATCAAATGAGGCCTCCCATCCCTTACTGTCAGACTTGTACTGACTAAATTCCACGGTGTCCTTCAATAGCCCTTTATATTCCGGGGTCACGGTGATGGAATGAGTCCCGCGACCCCGGCAGGCTTTGGCCCTCTGAGAAGGGTCCTCGTCATTATGCTGACGCTCTTTGAGGCGCGCGTGGAACACGACGCGCCGTCTACCCGGGACCTTTGATTGGGACTTACGCTAAAAATGCTCAATCAAGACATTAGCTTCATAATGAATGTCAATGTTAAGGGACAGTATAAAGGGGTCGTTCGACTGTCTCATCAGGTAACCGTGACCTTGGAATGTAATGAGCTATTGAGGGATCACCATGGATTTATCCCTCCTGCCTCGCCCTGGGTAGGTGAACTCATTTGATGATTTAACCACAATAAAAAGGGACAGTACAAAGCTAACTAGTGCCCCGACTTGACCTACAAAATCAACCTTTAGTGTCAAACAATAAAATTCCCACTATCCTTAACTAAAATTTACGATGTTCCTCCAATAGCTCTTCATGGACCATGGTGCCGATTGCCTGTTAAGACAGACTTGCGGTCCCGGTAGGCTTCGGCTCTTCATGGGGCCTCCCGTCAGGTTGCTGACAGCACTTTGAGGCGCACTTGAGACACGACGAGCATGGTCGTTGATCTCACGGCAAGTAACACATTACTTGCCCCTGACTTACTTCTATCCTGAAGAATACCGGATAGTTGGTTAGATTTATGTTGGTTCAGGTACAAGCTCAGCAGCATTGCAGCGGCAGCAGGGTTGCACAGCAATACCGTTACGTACAGTTACCGAGTCTAATGTAATCTCATTAAAAAAAATTGAAAATATCTGGAGACCAGTACAACAACATTTGCTGTGAATGCTAGTTTGGTAAAAAACCCTGTCAGTACTCAGATACCAAGGCACGAGAGTTTTATATCCAAATGTTACGAAAATTTAGTTTCCAATAAGACTTGTTACTAGTATTTAGTCTTGTGTATCCATAACGACTAGTTTGAATTTACTTTGCTTGTGTTTTCCTTGCAATCTTTTCTAAACACACAATATTTATAAGGGATATTTTTCAAAGAAGCGACAGCAAACTGCCAGTGTCTCTTACAGCTCTATTCAAGTCTAAATTGAAAAGTCCGTATGTGACGCCACGACCAGTAGAGCGTGTAGCGTGCTTAGCGAACCCTCGAACATTCTCGAACACGTGACGTGGCTCGAAGCTACTTAGGACGTGTACACACGGCTACACATCAAGCTATGCAAAACCAGTATTAGCTGATCGTTTACTGTGTGTAAAAATTGTACGAAGCGAGACCAAGACAAACTGCTTTTGTATAACTTGATGTGTAGCCGTGTGTACAGTTGCGCCTTCTTTTCATTAATAAAGTGTCTTTATTTTAGTTACAGAATAATTTAAGTTCATATAAAACAATATCTTTTTAAAATCTTTTCAATTAATTGGCTTTATTTAGCTGATAATTTTCAGCAATTAAACAGGAATATGGTTTCGGGCAAGTGCATGGACTCTTGTGTTGCAGGTCGCTGCAAAAAAAAAATGTTTTACCATTACTTTCATTGAGAGCACAGCTATGGAGCGGAATTGCCCGAGGGATGTAGGTTTGATGTATGTTGTTATACCTAGCTACAACTTTTGAGTCTTCAAATCAAGAGTGAAAAGGTGACTTCTAGGCAAACGTCGACTATAGGTAACATCGCTTGCTTTCAGCCGAAATACTGCTTAAACGTGAGCATTTCATTAGAAAACAAAACTTGCGCCTATATAAAGTCGCTTTATATTAAAAAGCGGGTACTGACCGTAACGTGTTACACAACAAACTTTCGTGCACTGGGACTTAAGTGCTTGCAACTTGCATTGATCAACAAGCGGGAAAGAGCTGGCACCCGTGGTGCTAGGCAACTGGGCTTCTCCCAGTTGTAATATCCCTTTATGCCTATTGGCCTTGTTTTGTTCTGTCTCCTGCTTGTATGGAGGGAAGTGGAAACATATTTTTTCCTACTCCTCCACTATTTTTTTTTTCTGTTTAATTTCGTTGCAGGATCCAAGACAGGTAAATTCACTCTCCGGGACACGTCGAGCTTCATTGTCTCGGCGCTTTTCTGGTGGTTGCCACTGTTGATTCTGGCTTTCAGGAGTTGCAGTGGTTTGGGAATAGTGTGGTGGGTTTGTCCAAACTAAAAAAAAAAAAAAACGGCAAAGAAGGGTACACTATATGTAATGCACCATTCACAGTGACTTACCTTACCTTAACCTTTCCTCGAACTCATTGCAATTCGTGCAGTGAGTTCGCCTGTGTTAAACGTTACATTTATGCCTCGTACCGCCGCGCGCCGGTCAGTACTCTCCTTTAGACAATAATCCCAGAGGAGATGTCATTGTATCGAAGTGCACTCTTGTTCTTTTACCCCACCGCTATCTCTAATCTGACACTCTGGGAGTTCAAGTACCCACCGCTCATATATCATTATCTGTCTAAGTAGTAATACTCGTAGCTACATTATTTTAATATTCACTGCTTCATACATTAAACGCGAATAAACTCGTGGAATAGCAAGGTTTCTGTCAGATACTAATAGACACTAAATAATGGATTATATCTTTCTTAATATTCTGTTTTTATTTGAATCCAGCTTGTCTCTGACTTAGTACGTTGGGAAAGACACGTGATTAATTGAGATTTTTGAATTCGTACCTTTTGTTTTTTCAATTTATAATTACTTCTGTAAGTATGTGAGATAACAATTATCGCAGGTAAATATTTCGTAACCGTAAATGAATGATTTTCTTTTTTTGAAAGAACTTACTTTCAGCGTGCTCACAAATTTGTTTGAAAGTAGAACTTTTGAGAAAGTGTAGAATGACACTGACCATAAATACTTTAATTTTTTTTATTTTGAAATGACACATGTCTCATAATATCCAAAAATTAAGTTCAATCTTAAAAAAAACACAATTTCAAACGTGTTTTTTAGGAGCACAATATTATTGTGTTCCTAAAAAACACGCTAAACTGAGCTCGACCGCAGCTCGTGGCTGAAAATCCACCATCAAACACCGTGATCTTCAGTAGGACATCCAATTTACATTTAAATGACGGCCTTTAGCCACGACTTACCTTTCAGGTAGGGTACTTCAACGTTGATACTTTTTATAAGCAACTTTCGAGTTTTTCGCAAAGTATGTTTTATGGCCGAAGTTGTTTAGTTGCCTTCTTCAAACTTATTGTACTTTAGAACTTAAAACATCAAAGGTTGGTTCTAACCTGTCGGCTTTTTTAAAGATGTATTTTCATGTAGATCCATATTGAATGAGTGTTTTGATGAAGTTTCTGAAACAGATGCTATTTTGATGAAAACGTAGCCAAAAAATGTGAATAAATTACGAAACTCCGAATATTTGTAACATCAGGTAAAAAGTTTCTTCAGAACCTTTTTTATATAACATCATTACCTGAAGCTGAAAACAAGAATGCCTTCAGACACGGCTCCAAAATTAAAGTGGGCTGAAAACTTTTATATTGGTGACGCAAGTTCGTCCATATAAGGTCATAAATCGTGGGATACAGTGTGTTTTCAGAAACTTGGCACTCTTTCGGGTCACGCCGGAATATAACTCGGGTCCGACTAAAGATAAAGTTTGTTGGACTTTAAAAACATTGTCTTATTTCAATGGAAACTTTACAATGGTTAGTGTGGAGTTTTGGTCGTAATTTTGAAGCGTGGATACTAATAGTGAGGAACTTTTGGTTTATTTCAGTTTTCTTTCATATTCAGGAACACAATAATATAGATATAAATAGACTTTAGAATTTGAATAAAAATTCTGTTAGTGACAGATTTTTTTTTTATTTAGCAGTTTTTTTAATAGTAAAACATCCATAATCCACAGGTAAAAATTGTCGTATCCATTATCCATGTTTGTTCCATTTTTTTTCTTAAACCTTCTTCAGAAGTCTTACTTCTCATTAATAAAGCCAAGCTTTCATTCTTCAAACTGTTTTAATAATATTCCCCACTAGCTGTGCCCGCGACTTCGTTCGCGTGGATGTCGGAAATTACCAATGTATTTTTTTGTGCGAAGCGTCGGGTAAAAAGGTCTCCCTCCAAAATCCCACCATATCCCATCGTTTCCCACCGTATCCTATCGTATCCCATCGTATCCCATCGTATCCCATCTTATCCCATCTTATCCCATCTAATCCCATCATATACCATCTTATCCCATCTAATCCCATCTAATCCCATCTTATCCCATCTTATCCTGTCCTGTCCCGTCCTGTCCCGTCCTGTCCCGTCTTGTCCCGTCTTGTCCCGTCCTGTCCCGTCCTGTTCCGTCCTCTCTCGTCCTGTCCCGTACTGTCACGTCCTGTCCCGTCCAGTCCCGTCCTGTCCCGAGCTGTCCCGTCCTGTCCGTCCTGTCCCGTCCTGTCCCGCCCTGTCCCGTCCTCTCCCATCCAGTCCCGTTCTGTCCCGTCCTGTCCCGTCCTGTCCCGTCCTGTCCCGTCCTGTCCCGTCCTATCCCGTCCTATCCCGTCCTGTCCCGTCCTGACCCGTCCTGTCGCGTCCTGTCCCATCCTATCCCATTCTATCCCATCCTATCCCATCCTATCCTATCCTATCCCATCCTATCCTATCCTATCGCATCCTATCATCATCGTTAGATGAATTTTATTTGAATATGTAGCAGAATCGAAGCTAGATCGCGCTATGAACTACGCGTCTTGGTGTGAACTGACCGTAATTTTACTTCTGAAACACTTTATATTCGAATAACTTTTGATAGACTGAACCGATTGCAATGAAACAAAAACTAAATGTTACCTCAAGTCACGCTAAATAGTTGTGTATATAAGTTATTTACATTGATGTCGTGCATTTTACGTGATGCTCGGACATATAAACATACAAACAGACAAACAGACAAAAATTCAAAAAAAAATGCTAGAAATGGGTCCTATTGGTTGTCCTTTAACGCTATTTTTTTTGGATTTTATTTTGATGTACAAAAACGATTTTTCTACAGTTTTATTATATGTATAGATAGATAGATAGATAGATAGATATAGATAGATAGATATAGAATAGATAGAAGATATAGAATAGATAGATAGATAGATATAGATAGAAGATTTAAACTAAGCAACGAGACCTTATCAAAAAATACTAAATCATTTCAAAATACTAGTACAGAAACCAAACTACCACGTCGCGGCAATCGAACAATATTTGCCATTCCGTGTTTGCCCACGGCCCAATAATTCCACGTCAATGTTAATTGCCAATTTACAATATTCCTAGCTAAATACAAGCACACACGTACCACACATTCGAATAAAGACTTTATATTCACTGTGTTACGGACGTTTTATGGTCACGTGCTTGATGTTATTAAGGTTCGTTCTTCTTTGAAGAGGAGGAGGAAGTTTGAGCAAAATCTAGTTTCCTTTCGGTTAGTACATTATATTAGCCCATCAAACGCTCGTTACTCCACAAAGGCTTTTGCTGAGAACAGAGAGGAAGATTCTATTAAAACAGTTTCCTTTAATCATGAACTACTAATCTGTACCCACAACAGTCAGTATACGGTCAGTCTAGATGAAAATTCTAGAAGCATACAGATTTTATGTCGTCTGACTGGGACTGTAGCAACATAACTATTTTTCGACTGTTTTTATTTATTTAACGTAACTATTTTTTAACTGTCTTTTAATATTTCAAAAGTGCTATAACTACTGGCATACTTGAAATAAATGATTTTGAAATTTGATTTGATACCAGCAAACTTGTATGAAGCACTACATAATTATATTCTGCAGACTCGTGGCCGCAACGCTTATAGAGACAAAATTCGATTTTGAAAATAGAACTCGGAGTTCTGACCGGGTCAATAAAATGCTAATTTCATACACTAGCGTAGTGGGTGAATATAACTAAATTTAACTTATTAAAAACAAAAGGAAATCGTATAAAAGAACCAACACACGTACATTCAGCGAGCACTAATTATTACTTCTGAAAACAAAGCCTCGCTGGGGAACGTTAACTGAAATAAAATGATAGCACGCTGGAAGCTCGACTTTATTCTGCGTATAGATTACTGTTATAGTTTTCCTTTTTTAGTGATGAAATATGTACCATAAGTAACATGAAGTATCCCATCGGCCTAGGAGGGCTAGGCCTCAGTTCCATGTAGTGATTGGGCCATACAAATGGTACTTAAGTATGCTGGTTATTTCAATGTTTATTTTGCCTTAAGATAGACAGATGTAAAGATTACTCTTTATTATGTCGACCATAAAAATTACAAGTTTTTACTAAACATTTATCATAAAACGGTGACTCATTGGCGCGGTCTTATACCTAAAAGCGATCTTTACAAGAAAACTATTGGACAGATTTGATTCAAAAGCATTTTTGATAAAGAATCAATTTACTCAAAACTTGATACCACTTGGCTACCTTATATCAAATCTGTACAATTACGTGAAAACATAATAGGTCTAACTAACCTTTTACTTGAAATGTGCTTGAAAGTAAAATTAAAATAACACACATTCATGTAGAACCCAGTTCATCCGTAGGTACTTGAACACGAATCCAATATGGCCACCTAACCTAATGATAACGAGACATTACGACAGAAATTGCAAATGGCCGCCGGCCATCGGACACGCTAATCAGACCAACTGGATCGTAACGCGCTAACCTGAAATTTAGTTCTGTTAGTTAAACCTCTACTGCTGGATCTCGAAACACAGATGAAAAGTTGTGTTAGAGGATATATTATTAGTTGCTTAGGCTACGTAATCATTGCCTGCTTCTCTATGAGCTAGCATGGTCAACTTCCTCTAAAGGGCTAAAGATTGCCAGAGTCGCGGGATTTATTTCATTACCGTGACCCTGGAACATAAAGGGCTATTTAAGGACACCGTGGATTTTATCACGTAAAAATAAATAAAAATAAAAAAAGCATAGTCAACTTACAAATGATGCGTGGCAGCGACGACTGTGGAAAGATGGTGAACAACTATTATTTTTATCAAAGAATATGGAGTTTTTTGCCCATTATTCTCTATAGGGATCTACTGTAGATGTTTATAGAGTGTACTTTTGACTGTACTTTTTGGTTGCATGGAGAAGAAACTAACTACTGCATGCTGTGTGTCAGCGCGATGCAAGTGCTCAGTGCTCACATTTAGCTCAGGGAACAAGTATTCAACAAACGTGTGTCGTTCAACAAGGATGCATGTAAGGTTACTCTAGTAGTCATGCGTCCTGCATTTTATGAAACTTTATGTAGAGACGCACGGGCAAAATTGTATTTGGGTAGTTTACCCGCAAATGCAATTTTGCCCTGCCCGCGCCCAATTCAGTAAATAAGTACTGGTTGCGGTCAATGTGGCTGTACCTCTACCCAGTATTGTATTGTGAGGCAGAAAATGTTCTCGAGAGTGGATTAGTTTTCTGCAAGTAATATTATGTAATTATGACTCGGATCAAATGTGCAGGCATGGCGTCGCGTCGGATGTTTATAGTGTGATTCTGTCTATAGAAAACAATATATTTGATTCGACTCAACATGCATCGCGTTTCATCGGGTCGTGTCGCGTTTTAATAATTTGTTTACGCCTTATGAGTTTTTTATCGTTGATCTAGGACTAGGAATTTCTCCTGTGTCGTTTACAATTAATAAAACACACATAGATCACACAAATGTTTTGCTTCGTGCGGGAATCGAACCCGCGACACCCGTCGCAGCAGTCCAAACGCCAAAGCGTGTCGTGAAAATATTTTTTTTTGTAATTTTGAGACCAATTCTGGCAAACTATTCCAAGCTTTTAATTCTAGAACTGGTCCTATAGTAGCTAAGTAAGTGCCCGCAGATTGATCAATTGGACTAATTGCACGGAAGTCGAATCTGTCTCGGTATTGTTATATTGAAACCGCTATTACTGCCCTCTGCCTATTGAGGGGGAGTGAATAGGAGGATGATTAGAGGCTTAGAATCGAAGCAAATGTTAGCGTGTATAAGTTATAGGGCAAAAAATAATTTTGTCCATAAGCATACCGCATATGTAATTAACAAAAGTGGACGAAAAGGAAATATATTTATTTAGTCACTTAACTATTTATGTATCTACACACAATTAATTTAATAATAAATATTAATATCTTAACCTAAGTTATATTTTTAAATTTATTAGTCATTTAGATATGCTGTTCATACAAATCTAAGAAATAAGATGAAAGGTAACGTAAATATTAAAAGTATGATTACAAACAAAGACTGGTTGATAATAAAAGCGAATAGAATGCACAAAGGAAAATCCAATGATGCAAATGTTAGCAATAACTCAAAACATTCAGAATAAAATATTGAAGAAACGTTGCACAAAACTACAAATTCGAAAACACTCCATCTAAATCTGAATGGAGCAGACAGCAGACACACTTGTTAAACACAGTGACAAGCTACAAGACAAGCTCAAACATGTCACGAATCCATGAATCAGAGAACAGCGATTGAGAATCTAGTGAACATTATTTGAGAATATATACTCCATTTCAGTTTGACTTCAATTGGATACGAAGACGGCATGTTTTATTCGGATACTGAAGATATTTGAATATTATAATGTCCTGTGTATTTTGAAATTCCGATCTTGGAGTGAATGTAAATTTTGAGCACTGCAGTCAATGCGCTGAAGATTTTGTTGTCACGATCTTTTACATAATGGTTAAGAATTGGGATGAATCTTTTCAATATTTATTTTAGTTTTAAGATTATTGTTAACAACTTCTTCTTCTTATCGTGTGGATGCTAATCTATATCGACTCTGCCCAGATTTGGGCCACAAGTTTAGCTCTCGGAAAAGTTTGTAACTAGAAATGTTAAAATTATATTCATTCGAGTCCATTGAAAGAGGAGAAAAACACATTAAACCGCAATAAATCGACGTCCACATTACGCATAATAACGTGATAAAACTAAACGCGTTCTACTAACAACCCTTTACAAGCCAATGTTGCCATCTTTTATTCAAACAGGTTATAAAAATCCCATCCAATACCATCCGGGGAAACAGAAGCCACAGTCCCTGGCACTTCACATTTAGCACTAAAAATGTTAGTGCCACTAAAAGTAAGTTCAGTAAAATGACGGCATTAGTGAGAGTTGATCCCACATGATTATTGATGGACCTAAAAGATTGTTGTTATAGATTTATATTGTATTATATTTTATATTGGCCGTGGGGCGCCGGCTTAGAATTGCGCTCCCCCAAATCATCCCGTGGGTGTCGTAAGAGGCGACTAAGGGACAAACCGGAGGTCGGGCAGCAGCGTCCTCCGTGTACTGCACATCCTCACTGCGATCGCCAACCCGCCTGCCAAGCGTGGCGATTAAGGCAAATTACCCCCTATCATGAGAACCACAGAAACCAGGCCCCCAGTCCCCGGCAGCTCCGCTATCCCTGACGCGGGTAGCGGTCAAGGTAACGGCGGAGCAGGGGGTGCTAAGAATCTCCGGAAGAGATCCAGCTACCCACCCCCACGACGACTGGCCCTGGTAACACACAACGTACGCACATTGAGGACTGACGAAAAGATCTGCGAGCTGGAAGAGGAGCTGAGCAAGTTACACTGGGACATTATGGGGTTATGCGAAGTCCGTAGAGAGGGGGAGGACACCGTAACCCTGAAGTCTGGTAACTTGCTCTACTACCGGGAGGGCGACCAACAGTCCCAAGGTGGTGTCGGGTTTCTCGTTCACAAGTCCCTCGTTAACAACATAATAACCATCGACAGTGTGTCGAGCAGGGTGGTATACCTAATACTCAGAATATCCAAAAGATATTCGCTGAAGGTCATTCAGGTATACGCACCGACCTCGTCACACTCCGATGAGGAAGTAGAGACTATGTATGAGGACGTAAGTAGGGCCATACATAGCTCAAAAACTCACTTCACTGTTGTTATGGGGGACTTTAACGCAAAGTTGGGCAAGAAAAGCGGTGATGAGTTGAGAGTGGGGCAATTTGGGTATGGGCAACGGAACCCTAGGGGACAGAGGCTGGCCGACTTTCTGGAGAAAGAAGAACTCTTCATGATGAACTCTTTCTTCCAGAAGCCGCCTCACAGGAAATGGACCTGGCTGAGTCCCGATGGTTCCACGAGAAACGAGATAGACTTCTTCATGACCGACAAGAAACGGATATTCAGTGATGTCTCTGTGATCAACAGGGTGAAAACCGGTAGCGATCACCGAATCGTAAGAGGCTCGCTGAATATCAATGTTAAACTTGAAAGGTCCAACCTGATGAAGTCTACGCTCCGACCTACTCGGTCCCATATTCAAAACCCCGAAAGTTTTCAACTCGAGCTCTCTAATCGCTTTGCTTGCCTTGAGAACTTAGTTTCAGTGGACGAGATCAACGACGGGCTAGTGGAAACTGTCCGCACGGTAGGGTCTAAGTTTTTTAGACCCGGCCGTAAAGATAGACCTCAGAAATTGACCGATCAAACCTTAAACCTCATGGCTGAACGACGTTTGCTACAGTTGCAGTCTTCCGATGACGCGAAGTCATATAGGCAGCTCAATAGACGTATATCTAAGTCCTTGCGGCACGACCTGCGTCTCTTTAATACGAATCGTGTTAAAGAGACCATACAGCGAAACCAAGGCTCCAAAGTGTTCGCGAAGGGCAAGTCTATTGGGCAAAGCCAGATGACAAAGCTGAAACGGGAGGATGGCAGCATAGCGTCGACCAAAGCAGAGGTTTTAGGTGAGATCGAGAGGTTCTATAGACAGTTATACACTTCGGTCGCAAAGCTCGTTGACAGCTTGGTAGGAGATCCAAGAGCCAAGCTGTCCCGACATTATACCGAAGATATCCCGGACATCAGTCTGTACGAGATTAGGATGGCCCTGAAACAGCTTAAGAACAACAAGGCGCCGGGCGAGGACGGAATCACCTCAGAGCTTCTGAGAGCGGGTGGAACACCGGTACTTAAAGTCCTCCAGAAACTCTTTAATACCGTCCTGTTCGAGGGCAAAACGCCCGAAGCATGGAGCAGAGGTGAGGTGGTGCTGTTCTTCAAAAAAGGTGATAACAGCCTATTGAAGAACTACAGACCCATCACGCTTCTGAGTCATGTTTATAAACTGTTTTCAAGGGTTATCACGAACCGTCTCGAACACAGACTTGATGACTTCCAGCCTCCCGAACAAGCCGGTTTCCGAAGAGGCTATAGTACCATAGACCACATCCATACGCTGCGGCAAGTTATACAGAAGACCGAGGAGTATAACTTGCCATTATGCTTAGCGTTTGTGGACTATGAGAAAGCCTTCGATTCGGTGGAAACATGGGCGGTGCTTGAGTCACTCCAGCGATGCCGTATTGACTGTCGGTACATCGAGGTGTTGAAGTGTTTGTATAATAACGCCACCATGTCGGTCCGAGTACAGGAGCAGAGTACGAAGGCGATTCCATTGAGAAGAGGCGTCAGACAGGGGGATGTTATCTCCCCTAAACTGTTTACTGCCGCAATGGAAGACGCCTTCAAACTCCTGGAATGGCAAGGACTTGGCATCAACATCAATGGCGAGTACATCACTCACCTTCGGTTTGCCGACGACATCGTAGTCATGGCAAAGTCGATGGAGGAACTCAGCATGATGCTCGATGGCCTCGACCGAGTTTCGCAACGGGTGGGCTTGAAAATGAACATGGACAAGACAAAAATTATGTCAAATGCCAATGTTGTGCCCACCCCAGTCTCTGTGGAAACTCGGTACTCGAAGTTGTTGACTCATATATCTACTTAGGACAAGTAGTCCAATTAGGTAGATCCAACTTCGAGAAAGAGGTCAGCCGCCGAATCCAACTCGGTTGGGCAGCGTTCGGGAAACTACGCAGTGTCTTTTCGTCCGATATACCTCAGTGCCTCAAGACGAAAGTCTTCAACCAATGTGTGTTACCAGTGATGAGTTACGGCACCGAAACGTGGTCTTTCACTATCGGCCTCATCTCAAAGCTCAAAGTCGCTCAGCGAGCTATGGAGAGGGCTATGCTCGGTGTTTCTCTGCGTGATCGAATCCGAAATGAGGAGATCCGTAGACGAACTAAAGTCACCGATATAGCCCACCGGATTAGCAAGCTGAAGTGGCAATGGGCAGGCCATATTGCTCGCAGAGCGGATGGCAGATGGGGTCGAAAAGTGCTAGAGTGGAGACCACGGACTAGCAAGCGCAGCGTAGGACGTCCACCAACAAGGTGGACAGACGACCTTATGAAGGTCGCCGGAAGACGCTGGATGCAGGTCGCTTCCAACCGGTACTTGTGGCGATCAAAAGGGGAGGCCTATGTTCAGCAGTGGACGTCCTATGGCTGAGATGATGATGATGATGATGATAGATTTATTGCAGGATTGATGTGATCGCTTTTAAATTGGGTTAGTAGGATGTGGGAGTTGACGGGCAACGAAAATTTTCGTTGAGGGTATATGATGCATTTTTAATATGATCTCTGATAGATAGATAACTACTCTCAGATCAGATATCCCTCATGATAAGTATAATCAATTGTATGTCCATTTAAACTGGATATTTCAAAAACTTAATAACTTTATTCATGAAATGGTTTCATTTTCATTTCACTTTGCCAATGAAGTCCAGAATATCTCATAACCTACAAAATGTTCAAACTTATTATTCTGTAGACCCAACGTCCTGCTCCAGTTAATCCGAAATATCCCATCCATAAATAACTCCAATCACTTATCCATCGCTTGCAATTCCGGACACAGCCAATCCTGCCATATAAAACAGCCAGAATAGCACAGTAACCTACATAGAAAGCGGTAATCCTTCGGAAAGGAATTCTTCTGAGCTCAATGCTCGAGTGCATTCAAATATTTGCTGAGGAGGCGTGGAGCGGAACGGAGCTGAAGTGAGGAGTCAAATGCAGGCGTGGAGGAAGCCGGTCGTTATCGAGGTCTCACGCCAGACGGGGGTGGCTTATGTGGGCTGTGTTACACACAGGAGCGTAACAAATAAGCTTTAGAAACTCATTTTTGACGATTTATTAAACTATCTTTGAGAATGAGTAAATGTTTTGCGCATTACTGACATCGTTCTATTGCTTTTGCTATGTTGGGTTTAACCTACACATTTGATATCAAAGTTTGCTTTCTTGCTAATGTACCCTCAACGATAACTAAGCGATTATTTGTAATATTGACACATTATTCAACGGAGACACAATGAAGATCCGAACAAAAATCGTAATGAAATCAAAATCAAATCAAAATCAAAGCGTTTATTTCAATTAGGCCATTACAGGCACTTTTGAATTGTCAAAAAGACATATAAATAAAACTAGTACAAAATAGTTATGGTGCTACAGTCCCAGTCACAGGACATAAAAACTGTGAAAGTACCGTAGGTGCTCATTCCAAAGCGTAGATCTCTATGGAGAAGAATGAGCAAGAAACTCCATGGACACTCTTTTTCAATAGCCAAAATCATTACAAAACTTTTGTTACATCATTCATCATCAGGTGGTACATTATGTGAGAACGATGTGGCATGTTATTAGTGTCCATAGTAAATATAAAAAGACAATTCAAAAATAAAGTTATTAATAATTAGAATAGACCGTGGCCGCCAAGAGATGACCAGTCTCAACTGACAGCGCCCGTTCACGAACATGACACATATATCAGCACCATTCAGCTCAACCATTTTGAAGGGAGCTAAATGATCCGACACACGCGCCACCATCAGCGAGACATTCGAGTGAGCATGACATAACTTTCAACCGCCAGGGTTATTCAAGTCAATAAAGTTAAGTACGTAGGTATCTAATCAAAAACGGCTCTAATGTACATGGCACTCACACAATGCCGGTTATGCAGCTGTATAATACTAGGAAAATTGAATCTATACATTGCAAAGGTGGTTTTACAATCTTCATCAGCTCCGACAATAGTTTTAAAATGCTGTCTATGTCCGCTTACATGTGTGTTTAATACACATATTATAGTAAATTAATTATATCCTACGACCTGTACTAAAGTAAATGGTAAAATAATAATAAACTAATAACAAAACAGAATTATATGAAAACATATAACCTGTCGGTAAGCTAATCTTGGTAAAAAGAACATGAACATCATTGTCCTGAGATCAACAGAGCGGCCAACTATCTTTATCATTTAAATAAATAATCGCTAACAGAGTAGTACGCCTTGGAACAGAGGTTGGCTTTTACTTTTGCTTTAAATGCATTAAAAGGTAGGTCCAGAAAAGAAGACGGTAACTTGTTATAAAAAGTTATACCGATCCCTACGAATGAATTATGCACCTTATGAAGCCGGTGAAAGGGTGCACGTAATTTGTTCTTATTTCTAGTGTTGAAGTTGTGAATATCGCTGTTTTTACTATACATATGAATGTTTTGTCTAATATATAAAATGTTGGCGAATATGTATTGTGAAGCCACTGTGAGAATACCAATCTCTTTAAATAAATCTTTTAGTGAAACCCGCGCACCAAGTTGGTAAATAGCACGAACCGCTCGCTTCTGAAGCAAATTAATTTTATTCTCTGAACAATTTCTTACGGAAGAATCAATCAATCAATATTAAATTATTACCAAAATCATAATATATCAGTAGGCACGATAATAATCAAAATCAATATCATGAACTACCAAGCCTCATTAATATTGCAATTTGTGTTTGATTTGGTATGTAACGATCGTAACATATCGCGGTGGCATGTAATAAAGATTAATTGATGTCATTATGATCTTATCATGGACCATCCATAACATTTAGTTGGAAACTAATATTAATAGAGAGGACATAATTTATTTAATATTTGTTACATTTTCATTTGAATTGTTAATTTGTTTGTTATTGATTTTTGTATTACTGTTTGTGACTCTGTTATCAGAACTGATTATTTAAGTAATAGCCTTACAGTCAACTGGCTGCAATAATAGTCAAATGCATATTTGGGAAATACTACGCAAACCATTAACTAAGTGGATAATCAAAATTATTTCTGTGAACTAAAAAGCCTGTTACAAAAAGCAATCAGACTGTACAAATAGAGAGTATCTGTTGATCTAAATATTACAGGCAAATACACACACCGGCAAAATTAGGGGAACACTAAAAAAAGGTCGCATTTTTGTTAAAGCTTTCGTTAATTCTATCAATGTTGATCGATGAAAAGAACCCTAAAAAATTTAAACCCTGATCGAATCAACGAAAGCTTTGACAAAAATGCGACCTTTTTTTAGTGTTCCTCTAATTTTGCCGGTGTGTGTATTACAGAAAAAAATGAGTATATTTATTATATTTTTGGGATAACTCTTGGCTGGGTTCCGCCTCCAAGCAGTCCAGCCCTGGCAAGAGCGACGCTGCCTACCTGTAACCCATCATGGCTGTCGGTGGTAGGGCTCACCAGATCCTTCCGCTCGCAACCACCAACCTGAGTCCAGTTCCAATTAGGTTATACTGAATTACGTCGGTGCACAGGGAATTCCAATCACGCATAATCAAGGAGTTTAAGGAGTGAGTACTTCTAACATTAAAACCGTGCCTTAGTTTTTATGCAAGAGAGGCACACAGCTAGGAGTTTTTTCTCTTTCTGGCATTGATAAATGTTTACACAAAATAAAAAACTTTACCAATATTCTGAAACTTTTTGGGTTAAAGTTTTTTTTAAATGCATATTAGTACAATTCTATTACATTTTTTACAGCTTGTGATAGTTTTTATATTCTGTAGTATATTTTAATTACTCATATTTTTAAGTAATCTAAAAAAAAGAACACAAAAATCCAATGACGTTTCCCGAAAAACTAGGAGGTGTATTTGACGTTTAAGATGGCAACATTATGATGTTGTCAAATTCAAATCATTGGTGACGTTTGTAGGGTGACCAATATAAACTGGTTTCCGAGATTAATCCTCTTTAAAGAAAACGTAATTTTAGGTATATTAATATAATCTAAGTTAGGTGTGCTAGGTTGTTTCGTTTTAGGTTTAGATACTGTGACAGTTGATTTTAATTATTTTTTTAATATATATATACAGGATGTTTCAATACAGGGTGTTTCCTTTAGGCCTAGGAACAAAAAAACACAGAAAAAATCATTCCTCGAGCTTTATGAACTTGGAGGCTTGTATTGATGATTTTGTTGATTATAATTCTGTAACTACATACGTCTTACAGCCGCGAATCATATTTTAATCAACATACAACCTAGCACAGGCCTGCAAATTGCAAAAAACGAATAAAATTTAAATTTTGTGGGCTAGTTGGAGCATTCACTTTAAAAACAACTGAGTTTAGGGGAGGATTTTGCTAGTAAGTAGGTATTCAAAACGGAAAATCATTTTTTAAATCAAACCTGTGAATCAAACCCATACTTGTGCGTATCTATGGTTAGGTCTACGAATTGTTGCTAAATACTTCCTTTTTTTGAAATCGGTCAATAATAAGCGAAGTTTAAATTGTCTGCCCATATTTAAAAAAAAAAATACGCATTTCGTAAAACTTTAAGTACTTTCTGTAACACTATTATTATTATTAATATTATCCTCAAAGTATTGTATCATGGACACTCTATTAGAAAGAAACAGAATGCAGAGCTGTGTGCCTTTCATTCATTCCAAGGTCACCGATTTGGGCTCGTTTTTCTAGTAGGAAGAACGCGCTCCCTATATCTTAAACTCCTTGCGCATAATAGATGAGCACGCTTAGGTCTCATATTTGTTCTAGGCTTGATTGAGGGGTCGACGGCGCGTCGTGTTCCACGCGCGCCTCAAAGAGCTGTCAACAAAATGACGGGGCCCCCTCACAGAGGGCCAAAGCCTGCCGGGGTCGTGGGACTTATTTCCATCACCGTGACCCCGGAACATAAAGGGCTATTGAAGGAAACCGTGGATTTTAGTCAGTACAAGTCTGACAGTCCCTCCCGCCCTGCCCGGGGTGGGAGGACTCATTTGATGATTTTACCACGCAAAAAAAAGGCTTGATTGAGGCTAGCAGTTACCTGAATTACAGGTTTGAATAAACCGAGATCGGGTAAGTCACGACCTAATTCCGAATAATAACTTGCTTTACTATTATGAAAATAATATAGTAGTGATAGATAGTATAGGAAAAAAGTACTGTTGGCCAAATGTAACTGTAAATCAGTTTTATTAATAAACTTAAAAAAAATATTTTTTGGGTGCTACGCTTCGGTGTAATAGGTGCTCTAGTTGCGTGCATAGGATTTCCTTATGTATATGCTAAGGTGCTTCAGAAACACATTCGGTTGATAGTAAATTCCTAAGTAAAGCCTTTTTATGCGGCTGTAAAATAAAAGTTGCTGCATGATGATGTCTTCCGTGTTCTTTAACTTCCTCATAATAATAACTTGGGGTTTGTGGACTCTTATAGTCCTTTATTTATTTTTAACTCTATTTTGGTCATCTTTTTGGATGGGAGACTGTTTTGAATATTATTGGGGTAGTCCTTTTGTGTTTAAATAGATTTTTTACCAACAGTTTTTTTTATCATTATTTTTAAGAGTCATAGACATATTTCGATGAATTTTAGTACAAACGTAGATGGGACCTTGAAAACTGAAATCAAGCCGTTCAGGAGTTCACGTATATTATGTCTTTTTTAATACTTAACTATTTGCCGTCATCTTAGTAGTCCATTTGTAGCAATTTTATATAGAGAGAAAAAAAACTGTACAAAAGATAAATCTGGCAAAGAAATTCAAACTTGTGGAAATAAAAATCGATTGCAAGCAGGATTAAAACCTCTATATTCGGTACACAGACAACATACTATTTTCTTTCAAGAAAAAAAAAAATTAAATTTAAATTTTTTAAATTTAATTTAAATTACACAACAGGCGTTGATGCGTATAATAATAAAACATTTTTATAAAATCAAATGAAACTTTAAGTTAGTGCCAGAAACTTTATTTAAAAAAATAACCGTCGTCTTAAACAACACAAGCAAGACCTGGCACATCCTCTCATTTCATTAATTCACGTCAAGAACAAACTCTTAGTGAAGTTCTCATTAAACAGGATTGCAACACGGAGTGGCCAAGGTAAGTGAAATTACTTTCCTCACTACTTTTCGAGAGCGCTGCCGACTAGTCCTACAACGTTGGAACTTAGCTGCTAGTTCCAATTAAAAGGGTATCAGATGCCTTGCTTGACTGAGGACGGAGTGGATTACTTACCTTGGAACTCATTTTAAGTTGTGTTGAGTGGAAATCCTTCATTTAAGGAGAGGGAGTTGTGTTGTTGTTAGGTTTTTATTTGGTACTTAAACTGACATTCAATCGTTGTATGAATTAACGAAGTGGCAAAAAAGGCACATGTTTCCTGTGAACCCTTTTTAAAAGTAGTGACACTAGTTTTATAAAACACCTGACGAATCTTATTAATGATGTTATAGGCTTTCCATCATTATCTTGTTGATCTGATTTTAATACTGTAAATCATTGTTATAATCTGCCTAGCTTTTGTCCAAATCGACTGATAGGCTGCAAGGAATGACTACCTTATAATGTTATATCTGATCCCATGGTCGCGGGACATACGTATACCGCGACTCCGGTACACAAAAAGGCTACTGAAGGACACCGTGGATTTTAGTCAGTCAAGTCTGACAGTAAGGGCGGGAGGACTCATTCGATGATTATACCACGTAAAAAAAAAATCTGTTCCCATCCGAAGTCTGACCAAGTCAAGACTAAGCTAGTCTTGAAAATAGAAGACCTAGACTAAGATAGAGTAGAATCCATGTTTATACCACGCCTTGCCTTGTATAAATACAGCGTGAGCAATATAATAATATTTTGTCCTAAAAGCTTGCTATCGAAGCAATACCTTATCTCAAAAAAAGTAAAATACACCACTTAAATAATTATGCTGTAACCCTGCACAGCCAATAATGTAAAGAAAGAAAAATCCTGCTAATATTCTTTCCAGCAAATCAAAAAGCTTTGGCATACTCAATTGAAATCCTTTCACAATTTTAAAACACTTCTCGCTATTGCGGAAGAGACATATCGTTTTACTTCAGTGCTCCATAAACAGGCGGTGGACACAGCACGATTTATTGGCGCCACCTCGCGGCCGCGCCCGACATTCAATGCTGCTGTATTTTATTTTATTCCGCAGATTTACTTCCAAGCACTTATTCAACAGGGAATAATGGTCCGTGTCAAGTTTTCAAAGAATTTAACAGTTGAATCTTTTTATTAGTATTGCTTTTTTTCGAAAGTAAAGGAAAATGCCAAGCACTTTGCTTTGTGTAATAATTTGACCAACTAAAATGTAACAGGAAAACTTCATGAAAATCGTTTTATGAGATAAGATAATAATAATAATATGTTTATTTTCTCACCACAATATTTACACAATACATCGTTCAAAATGTTATGCTAATTCTAGAAGCTTAGTTATTGTGGGAGACTGGTGCCTAAACTAGGCTACATGCCTGAATTTCGGGACACCAGAAGAGAGAGATGTATTGAACTTAAATCTATTATTCAAATAGATTTGTGAAGAGTCTGTCGAAAAAGGAAAACTGTAGGTATCCCATCGGTGGGGGGTTTTTAAGCTGATTAGGGTTAAGCTAGAGATACGAGAAGTTTCCGCCACTGAAAAACGTATCTTCAGCTACTGATTTGCAGTACACGTCCATAAAATAACGTACTGCCATAAAGGTAGCTGTATAACGCTCACAAAGGATATTGCTTTAAAAAATACATCACAGTGTCAGGGCAGGAGCCAAACTAAGTTACATTTTATCTCTTTGAGCGAACATCAATAAAAAATAGCTGTACGGGCGTACGGCTAGTAATGGGAATTTCACACAAAGGAGTTCTGTAACAGAATAGGTTATAAATCTAAAAGAGACGGGATATTAAGCATTTTTTTCCAATCACGAACCCGGGACGGTACGAGCAAAAACGTTGTTTTAATACTAATTTTCGGATGAAAGATGAATGGTGGAACGAGTTTCTGCTCGTCGTTTTATTATCCATTATGAATGGATTGTTAGTTTATTGATTTTGTAACGAGTTCATTGGTTCAACATTTTGTTTTTTGAGTTGTTGGAGGTTGTAAATTAATTAAGTTCTTTTTTTAAAACACTTTGATGATTGTCTACTGCTATAGTCCCCGCCAGATAAGTGTGGAATAAAGGTCATTGATCCTAATAATGCATGGGTTCAAATTTCATAATACCATCGTTCGAATTTCAAAATTAAGGTCAAGGAAGGGTCAAGGTCGCCTCTTACCACGAAACGTTTGTTTTGATCGACACTTTCGTTTCATTTTTGCTTATCGTTTTGAAATGTTGGAATACATTGGTACGCGGGGGTCAATGAATTTTATTCCAGACTTATTTGGCGGAGACTATTATATCGATTAAAGTGACGCGTTGTTTGAAGAAAAAATTACTTCCAAAGAAGGCTTTGCCCCAGAGAGCCAAAGCCTCCTGGGGTCGTGGGAACGAGGTAACGTGACCCCAGAACATAAACGGCTATTGAAGGACAGCATGTATTTTAGTCAATACAAAGTACAAGTCTGACAGTCCCACCTGCCCTGCCCTGGATGGGAGGACTCATTTGATGATATTACCATCCCTAAAAAAAAAAATCGCTTTATCAATTCCTTACAAATAATACGCTTTATTTCTTCTTACATATTCAGCCATTCATATTACGTAATTTGAATATTACCAAACAGCTATAAACCATTTTCATCATTCAATTTATGAACTTATTCAGATGTCATAAAGACCTTCTTACATTGTCAGGTCTAACATCAATCGCTCATTTACAATTCCTGAATAAACAGTAATTGAATGAGAAGTCTCGTTGCCGATTGGTGCGTAAATGTAGACTTTACGAGGTTGTAAACATTTTACAGGTAATGACAACCTTCAGGCGGAGTGAGCGCTCCATCAATTGAAACGTAACGTAATGATTTGTGGAGTTGTTAGAAGTTTGGGTTCAGTACTGAGGGACTTTTAAAAACGAAGTATTTCTTTTCGGTTCCAATTTGTGTGTGTTAGTTGTTCGATAGTTAGTGAGATATTAAGAAAGTACGATGCATCAACTAAATTTTTTCTTCGTATTTTAATCGTGATGGCCAAAGATAAATACTGCGCCTTCAAGTTTAAACCTGGACAAGATCAGAAAGAAAGTTTATCTTGAACTTAAACTTACATCGGTGAATGAAAACATCCTGAAGTGAGGACACGCCCTAACTTCTCAATTTGAAATTAAAATAACCTGTGTCACTCGAGAATAACGTAGCTTAGGCAAGTGGTGAAAAACGAAGTAGTTCTAGAGATATCTTCTTATAAACGTTATTACAATATTAATATGATCATCATTTACTCCCAAACACTAGAGCGCTTTTGGATAGAGCCGTATATTGTTTCTACATAATAAAAGGTCCATATACTGAACACCCACTCAATACTAAACTCGCCAGAATAACAAACTCTATCGACAAGCTGCGAGTAGAGAAAGCCAAACAACTTTTAGATTGAAATAGAAGCGAACTGCAAGTGTTCATTAAACTAGTTCATCGGCTGAAACACTTACGACTGCTTTCTATAGGAACACAATGGACATTGAAGCGCTTTCTATCTGCTATCTTGCGAGCCTCTTTTGTAAGGCAGGAACGAGAATATCGATAGTCGATAGAAATTCTACTTTATTTATTAATGGTTATGATTGCTTTTTCAATGTGCATAATGATTAGAGAAGTTACGGTAATTACTACGCGATAGCTACGGCGTAGCACGTGGGCACAAGTCCCGGGTCTACGCGCTACGCCGTAGCAATTGTTTGAACCCCACGAGTTACAATCATGTCTGTGTATCCATAACATACGTCATAAATAATATGACGATAATTCACTATATTGTTAATATTATTTACTTAATACCTACATTATAAATGTATGACCGCTGTCTCTTTCCATGTAAAACTTACTGAATGCCTGAATATTAATAACTTTAACAGATTATTATTTTACTTTAACTTCGAAAAATTAATAAATTTTTTACGATAAGACAGGAAGGCTAAATAGGAAAAAACATACTAAAAAGAGCATCAGTTTTTAATAACAAAAGCTTAATAAAATGTAATAATTATATCGACAAACATCCCATCCCTAGTACCGTAGACTATTGTCCGAACATCACAATGAGTCACGAGCGTGTGTAGCACGCCTTATTTATAATTAAATACCACTTGTCTGACAACGCGGCCGCCATATTGAATTGAATGACATTAATAGAACTCAATAGAACTACCCTACTTTGTTTCATGAATGAAAGATGTCTACGATTCTCTGTGAAGGGTATCTTATGTAGGTAGATGTATAGGACATCTGATAGTAATGTTTACCTACCTTTTCTCAATAAATCTAAAAGTCTGATTTTATTTAGTACAGTGGGTAAAAAGGATAAGAATGTGTCGATTTTCAAAGCACGATTGACGTAGTGACTGTACTATTATTGGACTACTGCGCGGTGTGTCGCGGGTTCGACACGGAACAAATATTTGTGTGATTTGCATGTAGTTGTTCCGGGTCTGGTTATTTGTGTATATGAGTTTCTATTTTTGTAAACGCACCTTCGACACAAGATAAATTCCTGATGTGAAGCAAAGTTTTTTTCTTTTTAAAGACAGAAAAAATAGAAATTATAGTTTGATTTCTTAGTTGTTAAATTTGTTTGTACAAGGCATTACATCATGCCTTTAATTCCTGTATGCTTAGCCCAATAAGTACTTACACCCACATTTCGCAAGTTATGCTCAAGTTCCATGTAATGGGAGAGAGCCTTTTGCCACCAAACGGGCATAAATACAGCATTCGTGATACTAAATAATTGCTGATAAAACCTTCTGAAAAAACCCAATAAAAATTTAAATCGAATCTTCGACCTAATACTCAACTGTAATACAACGCTATCTGATTGAGATTCATTATTATAAATTATATTTATATTAATATTATTATAAATTACATATATTTTTTTCAAGCGCTTATTTTTGCAAACTAGTAACTTTCATATATTTTCTTTTCCAATTTATATTTTAATACTAACTAGCAATAAATTCCAAAAAAAAGTGAAACTTTTTCTTATTCAAAACATATTTAAACAACATAATTACATTAAGCCCATTTATCCTCAAAGTAACGTATACCCGAAAATCTCCATGATTTATAAGTACTTACTCATTTTTTCCTGAACTAACGCGTTGTACTCAATTTATGTAGATGATGTAAAGAGGTTGTTAAGAACACGACTGAAGAGAAAAAGGAGGCGAGGTTTTATAAATGGCCTCTTTTGGTTTCTGGTGTTTGTTTAGTGTGTTTAATGCCTCATTTATAGTAGTCAAGGACAGTGGTGAGCGACGAGCATTTCTTAACCTTTTTGGCAAACTAAAAATAGAAGACCACGACCCATTTTTGGTGTGGCTAACTATCCAATGACTCCTCTCGTTCATAGTGTGGTGGAAAGGACTGTCAGGTTCGTTCTCACAGCCGTGACAGACATTTGGCTTTATCAGGTTGGGGCAGTATTCTTTAGGGTGCGCTTAGTACACGACTCGCCACTGACTCGGGTTGGCCATTGATCAAACAGTGATCTAATGTTGGGAAACTGGATCCTCCCGAATCAACATCATCTTGCCAGTCATTTTTCAAAGAGAAGCCGTTTAAATCTTCTTTTAAAAATAAGAAAATAAATCATTCATCCACTTCGCTAACCCTGTATTCATTACTGAAAAGAACAAGTTATAATTTTTACATACATAAACTCACGCTCTTTCCTCATGGGGGTAGGCAGAACTACAAAGCACTACCTGATATGATCCTTACATATTCCTTTCGCCTCATCCACTTTAAACATCTGATCATACACGCACACTGATTACGAGTACTATGCACCAGACCTTTCTAAAGCACTTCACGAATAAGGCCAGTGTAGGTCTTCTTAGGTCATATTTTATCTTCATCATCATCTGCCTAGCCTTTTCCCAAGTATATTGAGGTCGGCTTCCAGTCAAACCAGATTCAGCTGGATATCAGTATTTTACATGGAGCGACTGCCTGTCGGACCTCCACAACCCAGTAACTGGGCAATACCATACCCCATGGTAAGACTGGTTGTCAGACTTTAGAGCTTCTGACTAATAGTAACAACTGTCAAAGATTCACAAATGACAGCCGGGACCAACGGCTTAACGTGCTTTCCGAGCCACGGAGGAAACTCGCTATGACAGATGGTCACCCATCCACAGACCAACCTCGGCAAGCGCGGCTTAACCCGGAAGATCGACCTGTGCGGCTGTTATTATTTAGCCACGAGCTCTTCATATTATTATATTGGTATATTTTTTCTTAAACAAAATAAATAAATTTAAGTTTCTATTAATTATTGTGCTCTACAAAAGCTACCATTCTTGATTTTTATTCTCTGTAGTATTTTAATGTGTTGTTTTGCATTCTTCTCTCGCTACAAACATAACTTTGAAGCAGCTCTTCAGGGTTTTAATTAGTAACAACAAGAGATCTGGAATCCGTTGTCTTAGAGGGTAATGACTAAAACATGCTATAGTAGTGCTGTAAGTCAGCTGGAGGTGGCTGTTGCCAACGACTGTTAATGAATATTAATGTTTGGGATGCTGGTTTATTATTGGTCGAACAGCGTCCAACCGTAGATAAACAATAGGAAAGATATTAATTGTAAAAATCACTGACCCTTAAATATAAACTTTTTGTTGGCCTGAAAGTTCGATTAGTGTTCAATGAATTGTAATAACGGGAATGAAATGTATTGACTAATTAGCACGAAACAATACAAATATTTTTGTGCTTATTAATGACGGCCTATGAAAAAATGATATATTGACAAGCTCATAAGAAGTAAGTCAATTGATTAGTGTGTTTACTACCAAGTTTAATTTAAATTTGCTCGTCTTAAGTCATTCTAGACTAGATAAATACCAATGTCGTTAAGCATACGTAAATTCAAAAACAAATCTATGTAATATATTGTATGAGTAACTCAGGCATCAATAGTAATCCAACAGTATCACTACACTAACAACATCATTGAAGCATCGATGCCAAATCCAAAAACAAAATTATAATTCTAGCGTGGATGCAAGCAAAGACATTGACTAACACAGGAAGCCATCTGAGGTAAAGACTATCCACGTTTCTCGCTCCGCCTATCAACAAATCTCATTCCTTACAGTTTCTGTTATCTTACGGAAGCGTAACATCGCTTTCCTCTGTGAGTATCCGATTGTTTATCGCAATGGGATGGCCTGTGCCTCTGGCAATACTAAACATATTAGCTGCCATAGTTTAGATTAGTTGTAGAACATGTTTATAACCATTCAAAATAAAATAAAAACGCTAAAATCATCAAATGAGTCCTCCCAACCCAGGGCAGGGCGAGAGGGACTGTCAGACTCGTATTGACTTAAATCCACGGTGTCCTTCCATAGCCCTTTACGTTTCAGGGTCACGGTTATTCGGTAAGTCTCGCGACCGCAGCAGGCTTTGGCCCAGTAGACCCCGTCACAATGCTGACACTCTTTAAACGCTAACTTTGCTTGCAGAATTTTATAAACATCTTTTCTTAGCTCCACACACTACCCTAAGTCTGTAAAGTTACGGTTCATCTTTACATAACTACCTAGTCATTAATATTTTCCAAACTCACGCTATCCTATTTTTACGCCCTATACAAATACGTCTTGTACCGTCAGTCCTTACAAAGTCGACCCAGCAAAGTCGCCCCAAGTCATTACAGAATTCAATTTGTATCGAGCCCAGCTTTGTGGAGACCGTTCACTCGAATGACTTGCGCTTTGCACTTTTTAAACACATTGTCGGTACGAGAATGGATCCTTTTTACGTGTTCTGAATAGAAATGGACGACGCAACTTGAAGGCAAATGGAATGATAATATTCCTTGTTAAATGTAAGTGTAATTTGTTGAGGATCTAATTAAAATGAAGACATTAAACGATGCTTGGGCGAGACTTGTAGGTACTGTGAAGTTTTGTTGGGGTGTACGATATTATTAAAGTTATTCAGTGAGTTATTCAGATTTTTGAAAAAAAAATTCCTACCCCTTGTCGAGTGATAGGTTAACAATGACGTGAGATATTAGTACGCGGTAGTACCTCAGCGAGTTGACAGAATAGTTTTGTTCGTTAGGTCGTGCATGCGGAGTCTAGTAATATATCGTCGTTATAGGTTATAGACAGATATATCTAGTTGGTACGGTAAATGTATATAGACCCACGACACGAGTCACTTATTCTTTATCCCCAAAAAAGAAGCCTCAATTTTTAATACTGTCAATATTCAATCACTTAGCAGAGCCACTTCAGTACATTACTTTAATGTACGAAATACACAAGTAATTTAATTTCAATACTCGTTCGATCCAACATCGTTACGGTACCATCTCTAACAGCCTACTAAAGCCTAAAAAACCGAATTTTATTCGGGGAACTAGGCCAAGTACCTCCGAGCTATTAATTCGGAGGGAGCACCTAAATATTAAGTACGTGGAGAATAAATATTAAATGTTCTATCTATGAAAAAGTCTAGTGGCGTTCGGTCAGTAAATTGGCTTTATTGGGCGAAATACGTAAAAGGAAATAGCGGTGTTGGGAACGCAGCGTTGCGGCACACTGAACGCTATAAAGCGCTTTAGGAAATTGAGCTTTAGAGTTTCTGTATAGACCTGAAAATGACGGAGTGGGATCTATTTCTGCTCTGAGAGACACAGATCTTTTTCGGGATTTATCAAGAGCCTTCGCTCACTTTCCTCTCTACGTCTTGTTTTAGAAAATACTTAGCCTTTTATTATGTAGCGAAAATGTAAGTGTATTAATACAATAATATATTTGTCTTATTCACCTTAGACTAGAGTCAAAGAAACCAAGGCTATAGAGGCAAGAAACAAAATTAATTAATGTAAACAGTAAAAAGTTTTACGTTATTACTCTTTACACATGGGTCCCAGATGGTTTCGACTTTCACATACTGTTTCAAAAATATCCATAAAGAAGTTTCAAATTCTATTATAACACAAGGTTAACTTCTTGGTCGTAAAACAGCATAGTATCCGGATAATCTATTGAAACTACTTTCAACTTATAACAAGCTAACAAACAGATAGTTGTAACTTCAACATTATTGTGAGTATCTTCACAAACTTTTAACTCTCTGAGAAACAGTTTATCATCAATAACATCTCGTTTGTGCTCATCTTTTGAAGCGAAACTTTAGTTATTTTATATTAGGTATGTGACGGTTTTTGTTAACCTCCGCCAGTGAGTTACAGGGTATTTCTGTTATCATCAACATCAACGTTGGCAGCCGTATTCCGACAATTTTTGAGCAACGAATTAACTCTTCACTCTTGACCTGACATGCCTGACTTGGCCTGACATGCCATAATAATGGCAAATGTACACTCATTTTCTTGTGTCACATTTCCAAAACGTAACGCCTGTCAATGGTCTAAGAAATGGCAGCCCAATCAGAACGACTGAAATCATTTTCTGCCTGTGAATACAGACAATGTCCGTGAATTTTATAGACGTTGTTCAAAATCCAATAAGTCTGAACCTACGTCTTCTATTTCCAATGGTCCTCGACAAAATCCTGCCAAAAGATAAAATTGATCTAGAAAATTGTAACGACAACAATATCGATTAAAGGAAGGAACTTGAAGGAAGTCAAGACGTTGAACTGAGTTCCATAATGAATTCAGGAGCCATTTCACGCTCTCCAAAACTTTTTATCACGCCGTTCCTTTTTACTGTCACAGTACGAACGGTCGACTCAGATCGTCTTATTGACAACGTTTATTCTGTGGGTAATTTATGTATTGTTATTGGAGGGGTAGAACTGTCAATGATTATGCGCAATTTGTAACCGTTTGAGACTCTCTGCCTCAGTCCCGGAGTTCATTCGATTCAATTGAATATGTATTTCCAATTCGATGCTTTGAGGATAATGGATGCTCTAGAGTAGGTGCTGTTAACTCTTTTGTTTAGCATATTTATTTTTGTTTTGTTTTAAGGTGCACTTTACTTTGTGTAGTTTAGTTCTTAATTACTGTTTTTGACATATACTTCCTACGGCCATCTCGAATATCATCTGCGATATCTTCTATCACGAATTAAGTCCACGTGGTGTATTATAAACTGCTTATAAAATGTATGCCAGTGATCTTACAGGAGAATTGTTCATTACTGTATTGCCTTGTCATACACTGTAAGCTTCATTTTTATTACTTTTGACATGGGAGTTACTTGAAGCCTCTTAGCATTCTACTTTCTTTTCATCAGAACCTGCCTAATTACCTAATTGAAATAGTTTCACTGAAACCCACAACAAAAAAAAACTTCAATTGAAAAATTTGTTCGTAAAAGTTTTACACAGGTCATATTAAAAAAAAAAATATATAAACTATTAAAAAAAAAACGAGCAACGCCTCTGACGCTGCAACAAAAATGGCCAGAAAGGGGCCCAAACAGTACCTTTTCTGCAACGATACACAAAGACTACTACTAAAATTCATCGTCTTCTAAATATAGCAACCAAAATCACATCTCTCACTACAGCACAAAGTTTACCAGCTCGGATGATCCAGTTATGCCGTCCAATTATTTTAAAATCGGCCCAAAAGCGAAGCGCGCGGCCGCACCGCCCGCCGCTAATAGAATAACCTGGCCTACCCGAGGCCACTTTACTGCCCACGATGTGCTTAGACCGTTAGAATTTTAGTAAGAAGGTCAAATGATGCTGCTGAATATTTTAAAGCGGGTAGATCGGGAGATAATGTTAGAAAGAAGTTGTTCTACTTAGAAGTAAAAAAAAAATTTAGACCTCATATTCTTAAGGACTCGCTAGAATAAGAATGTGTTTTAGAATGTCCTAGTTATGTTTGTGAAGGAATCATTTCAGGTGAAAATATTTTATTTGTGATATTAATACCAACGCATAAATACTAGCTACTGCTGACTGGCGACCCATACACATCAGTCTATCGTTCATCCTCTACGGTTACCGCTTTCCACCAAGTGGATTATAAGCTTTTGTCACCTTACTGTAGTAGGTATATAAAACTTTTTAACACTTAAAAACAATTTAATAACAATTATAGTCAACAATCAGAGTAAAAAAAGTCATACAGTGATAATGTATTTTTCGTAGAGTAACCACCCAATTTTTTTTTCATGAGCAGAGAAATTGAAATTGCGGCTGAAAAGTGAAGTGATAAACATTTATTTCGAGGTTGTACAACCTTTAGAGGAAATCAAGCAAGAAAAAGTAGCATTGGTTAGTAACATAGATAGTTTCACTTAAAGTACTAGGGATTTAGGGAAAAAGTAGGATGTGAAGACAAACTCTTTGCCATTAGCCTAAAAGAGTTCTTCCACACGAAAGCTAGGCGTTTACGGAAAGCTACAAATCCAAATTATCGTTAAGTGGAATCTTTTATCCTTTATCTTCCTTTATCCTTTACGAAAGCTGTTCTGAAATTTATTATCTCGTGCTGCAAGTTGTATTTTGTCTAAACACTTCCAAAGTGCTGATAAAGTCGACTGGAGTAAACACAAATATTTTATTATGAGGTTTCCTTTTATTTTCATAATCAATGTACAGGCTGGGACTTTAGAAATATTTACTTTTATAGAAAACTAGCTTCTGCCCGCGACTTCGTACGCGGATCCTGTTCGTTTATGGATAAAAAGTATCTTATGTCCGTCTCCTGGCTCTAAGCTACCTCCCTACCAATTTTCAGCCAAATCTGTTCTGCCGTTCTTGAGTTATAAGTGGTGTAACTAACACGACTTTCTTTTATTTATATATATAGATATATAGATTTAGTAACAAATCCTTAATTAGATATTCTTTCATTAGTAATTATATTTAAACAATTTAAAGAAACGCGCAACATCATTTCAGAATTAAAAAAAGTTAATGAAAATTTGTACAAAAGATTAATTAATAAAAACCTTTTTTAGAATGTGAACCGAAAGCCATCAAAGTGTTTTTCATATTCAAAGTTCGTTTTTATGGAAGCTGTTTTGAATTATTTTATTAAAATTCGGCTTAGGCCTGGTTCATAAAAGTGGCACTTCGTAGGCCTCTCGGACCAGGATACTTTGCCAGAATTTACATTTATATTGCTAAGGTAGGTATCTTATGTTTAAGCTTGTTAAAACTTAAGGGTGCGTTCAGAGTTTCCTTGAGGAAATCGGTTATCTATATACTGCCTACTTACATAGTATACGTACCTGCTTACTGGTTTACTGGCTAAGGCCGTACCTACCTACAAAGGCAAATGAAAATAAGTTAACTGTTTCGCAAAAGCCTAGTATTGATACTGATACTGCTAGCCTAGGTAAATCATCCCACTGCTGGGCAAAGGCTTCTCCCCATGACTTCCAGTTTTCAGAATTCAGGGCCAAAGTGGTCCACTGGTCATCGGTTTTGTCAAAAGCCCTAAAACTAAAAAAAACTACAGCCACCTACCTAAATACCTATACTTCCATAAATTCTTATTAAAGTATCAAAAAAATAGATATTTCGAAGGTATTCCGAAAATCCAAAAAATATACCAAACGAAAAGGAAATCTAAGATGGAACTTTACCTACAGATAGCGCGCGAGTTGAATGCAGTCGGGGTCTGAGGTGAAGAGCCCCCCGCTACCCGCACGCTCCACCTCACGCGCCTGCAGTGTAGTACTTTGCCATCCTTGTCAACAGCACTACCGCATTCCTAAGCTCTGCATTCAACTCGCGCGCTTAGTGTAATGTTCCCTGCAGAATATAATAATATTGCTGCGTTTGGTAGATTTTTTGCATTTTCAGAATAACCCACTTTCGAAATTACCCCAACGCACTTTAAATACCTACCTATTTATTATGTGAGTATACTCCCCAATAACGCGGTTGAGGGAGTACGAAATCTGGCAATGATAAAGTTTATGTGGAGAAAGAGAGTAGATAATAAACAAAATATTCACATTGGTCTAAGTAATAATTATGTAGCTAGATTTCCATTTGCTCATCGTAGTGCCATGGTGCCTACAAAATATTTTTAAGTTAAAGGATCTCGATGTAACGTAGGTAAACTACTTTTAAACGTAGTTTGGTCATACAGATTAGAGTGAATTTCAACAGGTCCTCTAAAATCTTCATTTCCGTGGTTTTTTTAATCTTAAGCTTTTTTTAAAAAAAGAAACGCTCTTATTAAAGTTTTTGATAATTTATATATTCTTGCTTAATGTCTAGCAGATAACTTAAAAAACTAACGAGATATAAGGATTTAAAAATTTCGTGCCACGGCGATGAAACATGCGTGCACGGCAATGAAACAAGCGCCCACGGCAATGAAAGAACTGTGGCATGGCAATGAAAGAATCAATCAACGATGAGTACAATATATGTTAAAATTAGAACTACAATTATATTCAAACTGATTGGCAGACTTTGACAAAATAATATTATGCATCATACCGACATTTGAAATTTAAAAAAAAAAAATCGTCTTGTACATGTTTATTTTCAAACCCATAGCACACCTATTGTGAAACTCAGTCGAAGCCATCAAGCATCATGCTGATTTCCTCCATCGACTTGCCATGACTATGATGTCGTCGGCAAATCGAAGGTGAGTGATGTATTCGCCGTTGATGTTGATGCTAAGTCGTTGTCATTCCAGGAGCTTGAAGGCGTCTTCCATTGTAAACAGTTTCAGGGGGATAACATCCTTCTTACGCCTCTTCTCTCAATGGAATCGCCTTCGTGCTCTGCTCCTGTACTCGAACCGACATGGTGGCGTTATCATACAAACACTTCAACACTTTGATGTACCGATAGTCAATACGGCATCGCTGGAGTGACTCAAGTACCACCCATGTTTCCACCGATACGATGGCTTTCTCATAGTCCACAAACGCTAAGCATAATGGCAAGTTATACTCTTCGGTCTTCTGTATAACTTGCCGCAGCGTATGGATGTGGTGTATGGTACTATAGCCTCTTCGGAAACCGGCTTGTTCGGGAGGCTAGAAGTCATCAAGTCTGACAGTCATGACTCAGAAGCATGATGGGTCTGTAGTTCTTCAATAGGCTGTTATCAACTTTTTTTAAGAAAAGCACCACTTCACCTTTGCTCCATGCTTCAGGCGTTTTGCCCTAGAACAGGACGGTAATAGTGAGCTTCTGGAGGACTTTAAGTACCGGTATTCCACCCGCTTTCAGAAGCTCTGAAGTGACTTAGATATTTCCTTCTAGCTGCTTATATGACTTCGCGTCATTGGAAGACTGCAACTGTAGCAAACCTCGTTCAGACATGAGGTTTAAGGTTTGCTCGGTCAATAAGTTCTCAGGGAAAGCAAAGCGATTAGAAAGCTCGAGTTGATTTCGGGGTTCTGAATATGGGACCGAGTAGGTGGGAGCGTAGACTTCATCAGGCTGGACCTTTCAAATCAAATCTAAAGAGAGACCAGAGAGAAACAATCTAGAGTTAACTTGACGAGTTTTGTACTGTCAGTAATCGGTATTACCTGAATCGCAGGTGACAAAAGATGTTTTCTTTGCCTAATCATACCATGGCGATGAAAACACAAGTCACGGAAATGAAATACCTGGCCACGGCAATGAAACTAAATTGTTTTACAAGGCATGGCAATGAAATTTTTTTAATTGCCATGTCTTTTTTTTCATTTCCATAGCAAATTTCGGCCACGGAAACCACGGCAATGAAAACATGTCGATGAAAATCAAGGCAAAAAATATAAATAACAAAAAATCTATTAATTATTCGAAGAAATAAGCACCTCACAAATGAACATATGAGGAATGGTGTTCTATCGAATCCTTACTCATGAAGACAAACTCATTCAAATATCAGTTAAATCTATCCACGGCGATGAAAGAAATTTTTTCCAGTAACATAAAAATTGATTATTTAAATTTATGGTGCGAAAACGCAGGCACGTGTGTACTTCCTTCCACGTTGAGCACTTAGGCAGCACTAATATGCAACGTTTAGCATACCGGTAGGGGGGAAGAAAGTAGTAGGTAAAACAATATCCTTGAACACGATTAGGACACGGCGATGAAGGGTAGTTCTGAGACAAGTGATTTTTTATTAACCATTCGTTGTTTTGTTTAAATATTTGAATAAATGTATTCTGTAGCAATACTTTAACTATTCATGTATCAAATAAAACGAGGTTTTAGTATAAATAACCAATAGATTTTTGTCAATGTGGAATAATACACAACAAGGTGAAGTGTGGACAAACACGGCAATGAAAGATTTCGAGGTTTAATATTTTTTTTTTGGAATATCCATTAATCCAACTAAATAAACATTTAGTGCTACACATAGATTACTATTTCACCTACCCGGAAAAAAAATTGAGAACGTTATAACTATGTTTTTTAGTACCGATTTCATTGATGCCACGCAATTTTCGGTCCCGGGAAATTCACTCATTACATAATTTGGTGTATTTAATTCTTTCCGTATTTTACTCAGCCTTGGAGAAAACCAAATAGGTGGCTAAGTGTGATGTAAATGAAATATTATAAATTTTCGATGTGCCGTACAACCTAACAGGGAGCAGCCCAAGGCAATACTTCTTAGCATACCTCATTATATTATAGCCTTAAATAATCACGAATCAAAAGCATTTTACTCAGTCAACTTTCAGCAAAAGGGTATGCGAAATAGCTCAACAAAATGTGAGAACTTTTTTTTTGTCTCAACAAAATGTGAGAACTTTTTTTTTTGTCTCAACAAAATGTGAGAACTATTTTTTTTGTGTGTAAAATGATATATATGTCGGTATCTAATAAAACAAACTAAATACTTAAATAAAAAACGCCCGCTTTGTCAATAAGTGGAATGAAAAATGATAATTCATGAAAGGCGGCCTATCTAAAACAGATTCATGAAATAAAAAGGAGCCAATCAACTCACAGCTCCAAAATGGAACTAGTATTGCCATCTATACCAAAGTAACTGAACTTTCAAGTGTCATTAGTTTTCTAGTTTCTGTGTGTAGTTTAATAAAACCCAAAATAAAACTAAATAAGGTATTATAAAATTATTACAACTGAACAGAATAAGAACCAAATAAGACAATATTTTAATTTGTAAGTGTGAATTTACAAATGGGTTATTTTTGGGCTTTTAACATAATTATTTAGTTTTTGAACGACACATTTTGACATTGACAATCTATTTGACATAGTGTCTACCTGACATTGACATTATTTGACAGTGGTAAACTTGATAGTTGATGAGTGTAATGTTTATTTCGTGTTTTTTCCTATTTCAGATTTAAAATGACTGAAACTGAGGAGTATAAATGTGTGAACTGTGGCACAGGAGCTGCAGCACTTTACCGAACGTATGGACCGTCGGTACTGAAGCTCACAAAATGTGTAAGTTTCAAATTCTGAAGTGCCGTGGATCTCGTCATAAAATCTTGTGATAATCTGATTAAAAACACTGGAACTGCTCTCTTAAGAGCTTGTAATTTATAAAGATAATAGCAAGGAGATTATTGGACGCTAGTACGTCTAAATAACGGACATTTTGAAGCAAGGACAAAACATTAAAAATATCTGTACTCATACTTCAATCGCCACAATATGAACAATGTAACAGTGTCACGCTATTATATTCCTCTTGTTATCTAACTTATTATTGTTGCCAGCACAGGAGCAAGTCATTAATTCCAGAAAGTACTAAGTTACAGTTTACATTTCATTTCAGGAGAAATGTAAAGAGATTGTGGATAAATACATAGAATATGACCCTGTAATTGTGATGATAGACCTGGTGCTCATGTCCAGAGAAGCACAGAGGCATGTCTTGTATAATACAGAGTTCAAGGTAAGTGATATCTTTATTTTATTAATAAAAATCTTGCTGTTTCAATTCAGGAATGTACAAAATACATAAATAATATTAGAAAAAAGCAGTGGTAGAACCTTCAGATACAAATATAAAATCTCAGCGTACAGTTAAAACCTACACTTGTACTTCCTCCTGATGTAAAAGCTTTTGCGTATCTGCACAATCAATAGGTTACCCTGAGCTTGTTGTTGAGCGATGTTGACCTCTATGGCATGGCATAGAAAATGTCTTCAGTAGCTGTAGCCAGCAGCTTTACATTATGTGAATATTTTATAAAGTTCATTTGATTATTCCCAAAAAAAAAGTTTATGTAATACCGGGAGAAATACATGATTAAGTAACGAAAATCGATCCATACATTCTAGATTTCACATTTAGGTAAAATATTCATTCAATCTTGTATGGCACTAATAGTCATTTCTCTATGTTTTCAGTCTTTCTGGAAACTGGCCATCATACTAATAATGCTAGAAGCATACGGAGTGTGGAAAAGTGACAGTCTATTCAGTTTGGGAGTGAACTCCATCTGTGGTTTTGAAAACAATTCTACTAATTTGTAAGTATGGGTTGATAATGTATTCAATGTTGTTGTCTTGTATGTGAGTTAAAATAAATTGGGCTGTGAAAACAGTACCATGAACCTGGAATGCAAAGGCTAACCTAATTAACACAGTGGGTTTTGGTTAGTAAGGCTGGGCAATCATTATAAGTGGGCATCGGTGAGCATTGGTAGCGCTCGGGCCTCTTCGGACACCTGTGAGCTGCCTAGGCAGTCCTGCGATATGATGGTCAACCGATAGTGGGTGATGAGCCTAAATCACTTATTTATTTAAAATTTTGCGTGGTAACATACACAACCCGGGTGTTTTAAACACGTTGAGGTTGTGTGTACCGGATGGGTACGTGGGGCGGCGGAGGCGGCCGCCGCTGCTGTGGGAGCCGCCCGCTCGCACCAACCTGCTGCAGCACGCGCCGCTGACGCGAGCGCTGCGCACACTCAATATGGTGTCACAACGGATTGACTGTTTCGATTGTACTTTGAGGGAGTTCACACGGGCCGCATTTTGTTTTGTAGCTTCATGTTAAAAATAATAATAATAATAATTTAATAATGTACCTAGTCCTATATTTATAACTATAACTACACTATTGTATTAGGTTAAGCCTGTGATGATAGTTGTAAGTGTGTTTAAATAAATAAATAAAAAATGTCTGGCAGTCTCTTCATTTCAACTCACAGCCAGCCAGGGGGCAAACCATGACGTCTTAAATCGAGAGTAGGTTAATAGGGCATTTTACTCAAAAAAAATTATTAGTCCGAAATATAGATCATTAAAAAATATTGACCCATATTTTTTCTTTTGTCACCCAACCAAAATTGACGAAGATACAACATTTCTAAAAATCACAAAACGTCACTTAGTCGGTACAATTTTACAAGCGTAATGACGTCACAAGCCCCCACCGCCGAATTTGGAAGCGTTTTATCTTTGTCAATATTCATTGTTTTAAAAAAAAAAACAAAAAATACGTGTTCATTATTTTTCAATATTTTTACTGACGGACTAAATAGATTTTCAATTTATTTATGCAGTAAAATACCCTATTGTCGAAAAGAGACAAAGCTATACAAGTCATCCCCTCTTTCCCACAGTGGAACGACTTTCTCTTTAAGACGTCATGGTTGGCAATCTGGGGACTTATTTGCTGATGAAAAATGCAAATGCATTATTTTACAATAAACTGCAGATGTACCCACTAAAGACTCATTTCTAATTTCAGAACTATACCAATCAACATATCCCAGTCAGTCCCTGACTCATGGAAGGTCAGCTGTTGGGCGTGGACCCACGTGGAGAAGAATGAGGAAGACAATGATCTGTTCATATGGGAGAAGGACTTCTATGTACAGTTCTTGTCTATTACTTGTGGTTAGTTTATTTCCTTTTTGTATGTTTAGCTCATAATGCTAAAATTACTAGACCAACTACTAGAAGGGAAAATCATCCTTATTACTATATTTTATTGTTGCAACTTGACTGACTTACGTCATAGCAAGCTTGTTTTTTTACCGCCTTCTAGCACAGATAGGTAAAAAGTATCAAAATTCTAACTGTATGAGGTACTCTACTTCAATCTGTCAAAATTTAATGGAGTACAACTTTACCACATTAGTGGTAGGTTAATATTGGATTTAGTGAAATGTGACAGATTCGGGTAGGTTGTCTTGCTGGCGTCTGTACGTATAGATAACTATAGTACTGTTAAATTTTTTGATAATATTCTACGTAATTTATTGTTTCAGGGATATTAATGTTTGTAGCGACCGCACATTTATTGATGACACTGGCAACACCATTCGCCACACGAAATAAAGGTAACAACAACAATAATGGTATGATTCCGATATCGGCGGTACTCAGCTGTTCTATCGCAGCATTGCTGCCTCAGTCGCGCTGTTCCCGAGCGGCAGAAGGGACAACACTGCCGCGCAGCAGTGCTGCAGCTAAATTACTGCTAAGCATGAAATGAAATCTCATATAAATCTAAAGACCCCCTTATAGGTTTAAATGAAGTACCTACCCATACCGCCAGAACTGCTACATGTTTCCGAGATCGGAATATATTGCAAAATCAATAGGTAGCTATTCAAAAATCGAATGGTATACCATTAGATTTTTGAACATGTGTCTTTGGTTTAAATTAAACAGAAAATTATTAACCTCCTTTTTTTGAAGTCGGTTAAAAATATTGTGGGAAGGTTTTAAATTCCTCTCTTCCAACTATAGGATCCTTCATGAAAAACACATCTTCAGTAGTTATACCTTTATTCAAACCCTCACATATTGAATTACTTCTTCAACACAATATATATAATAAAGAACCACAAAAACGATATCCCTTTACAAAATCACATCATAAATTTTCAACCAGCACGCTATACATTCCATGACTTTTCTACAAGTAAAGATCATTTGTTTCAGACATATCAATACAAAATTCAAACCAAAATCTAGAACACTTTGAACCTTATGTCACCATAGAGTAATACAGCCAGTTACGAACTATATAAAATTCCCTAAGGCTATATCTACAACATCCCCTCTGAATTTTATGTTTATACCAATTAGAACGACATACAAAGATATAATAAATAACTCCCATCAACTCATTTAAAACCCAACTTAATTAAACCCACCCAACTTAACTAAAAACTACAAACAAACTTTTGAATTAATTAATCTAAAAACCTTACATAATTAACTTACAACAAAATTTCAAATTAATTCCCAAACAACCTTATCTTCTAATAAAACTTCAAACACATCATCTAACTCTTCACATTAAAGAATGTCCTTTACTTATCACTCACTAAGCATTGTTTTAATCTCAAGAACTTTGTCCTGTCCAGTGGTTTAGTTAAAATATCAGCCAAATTATTTTTAGTCGGACAATAATTAATTTCTAACAAATTTTTATCTATCTTCTCCTTAATAAAATGATATTTAACGTCAATATGTTTGCTCCTTCTATTTAAAATTCCATTTTTAATCAGTACTATTGCGGATTGATTATCAACAAACAACTGTGTTTTCGGTAATTTATTTGTCAATTCGTAGATCAGACTCTGAATGTACAGTAGGTCTTTTATACATTCGGCTGCAGAAATGTATTCAGCCTCAGTACTCGAAAGAGCAGTGACTGACTGCTTGCGTGAACACCAATGAATTGGACCACCACCATAAAATATTACAAAGCCAGTCGTACTTTTTCTAGTGTCTGGGTCACCTGCGAAGTCTGCATCACAATAAGCTTTTAAACTTGAATCATTCCCACGAACATACTGTATGCCACTACTAATTGAGTTTTTAATATATCTAAAAATATTTTTAATATTTCCAAAATCACTCATATTAGGATTTTCCTGATGTCTACTGCAATAACCTACATGGAACGCTAGGTCCAATCTTGTTTTATTTACTAAATACAAAAGAGAACCAATTAACTGACGATATTTATGTACATCATCAACTCCACCTTTCCCCTCTTGATGTACATCTACTAAAATGTCTGGATGACAACTATCCTTTAAGTTTTCATATTTAAACTTTTCCAAAATTTGATTTATGTAACTTTCTTGAAAAATCTTAATATAGTTCTGTTCTACTTTAACATCAAATCCTATAAACTTTTCTATTTTGTCAAATTTACGCATTTCAAATTCAGTTTCTAATTTATTAATAATTTTATTTAACTCAATTTCGTTTTCACCAATTAAAATTCCATCATCAACATAAATAGCCAAATAATTCCTTTATCTTTATTTACAAACACACATGGATCAGATTTCAATTGAAACAATCCTAATTTCTTCAAAAACTCCGTCAATCTTTTATTCCACATAAGTGGTGCTTGTTTTAATCCATAAAGACTTTTCTTTAATTTACAAACTTTATTTTCTTTATCTTTAATATCATATCCTAAAGGTATTTCCATAAAAATTTCTTCATCTAACTCTCCATATAAAAATGCTGTCTTCACATCAAATTGCTTAATTTTCAAACCTTTTTGCGCTGCATTAGCCAACAACAATCTAACACTAGTAGTATTAACCACTGGACTATATGTCTCTTTATAATCAACATTATGCTTTTGAAGAAAACCTCTTGCCACTAATCTCGCCTTACATCTTCCACCAGGCTTTATTGTAAATATCCATTTATTTGAGATTACCTTTCTATTCTTTGCTTCACTCCTGTTTACAATTTCCCAAGTCTTGTTTTTCTCCAATGAATCTTTCTCCTCCTTCATTGCTTTACACCATAAATCTTTATCAAAACTATTAAAAACATCTGTATACGTTAAAAATGAAGTCTCTAAATCATAATCTTTCAGCCATGCTGGCAATCTTCTCTCTCGATTTGGTAAAATTCTCCGTTCCACATTAACTGCTTCAACTGCATCTTCAAACTCATCACTAGTCTCAACTCCTATGTCATTTCTACCTTCCCCTCTCAAAATATTATTATCTTCAACTCCAACTCCAGTGTCTTCAACACTAACTCCAACATCTTCAACACTATCTTCAAAATTATCTCCAACATCTTCACCACTAACTTCAACTTCAACATTATCAAAACTATCTTCAAACACCTCATTATCTTCAATATCTCCTTCATCACCAACAGCTCCAACACCACTTTCACTACGAAAGACATCACCAACAACTACGTCATCATTAACTTCATTATTAACCACATCACCACAAATATCACCATTACCTTCACTACTAAAACCATTTTCACCGATATCAACACTCACCTCTGTAAATAAATTGTCTAACTCACACTGTTTCACTTTACGATTACAACATTTTAGATAATCCGCAACATCACTCTTATTATTGTTAAACACTACATCTCTCGAATAAACAATTCTAAAATCAGAAGGATCCCATATCTTATAACCATTATTTGTAAATCCTACTAAAAGTCCTTAGCTACTCCTGGAGTCAAGTTTCTTTAATTGATAATTATTTTTATAATATGCTAAAGATCCAAAAATGTTTAAATGTTTTAAATTCGGTATTCTATTAAACCACATTTCGGCTGGTGTTTTATTATTTATTGTATTTGCACTTCTGTTAATTAAATAGGCAGAGGTTAAAACAGCTTCACCCCATAAAACACGTGGTAGCTGCATATCAAACAATAACGCTCTAGTTCTTTCCATTATTGATCTGTTTAACCGTTCAGCTTTACCATTTAACTGTGGAGTGTAAGGAATTGTATAGTCAATATTAATTCCTTTATTATTGCAATACATTTTAAATTGTTTACTAGTGTATTCACCACCATTATCGCACCTGAATGTTTTAATTTTTGTTTTAAAATGATTTTCCGCCAAGTTTATATAGTTAATTATTTTTGAAAATGCTTCGCTTTTATTTTTAATTAGAAATACTTTAATAAAATGAGTATAATCGTCCAAAAAAGTTATAAAATATTTGTAGCCATCCCATGTTTCTGTTTCAATAGGACCACCAATATCGCTATGAATAATTTCTAAAGGTTTAAATGCTCTTTGTCGAATTGTTTTAAAAGGTTTTCTACATAATTTAGCTTTTGTGCAGACCTCGCAGATGTCCGCTTCCTTCACTAGGTCTCTCTCTATTCCTCGAACAAGATCCTTAGTTTTGGTTATAGGTACATGACCTAATGCACGGTGCCAAAAGTTCGAATCTAAGTAAAAGATTTTACTGACCTTGAAAGCACGACTGGCCCTGGGTTAATATTAAGATAGTATAACCTGTCCTGTTTCAGTTCACCAATAACCGCACAGTCATCGTCCGATCTACGAATGTCGCATGTTTTTCTGAAAAATTTTAAGGAATAATTATCATCTGTTAGTCTAGACACAGATATTAGGTTTTTCTTGAGTTCTGGAACAAAAAGAACATCTCTCAATGTAATATTCTTGGTATAGATGTTGCCCATGGTGTTTACATGATGAATGTTGCCATCAGCTGTCATAATCTTATAGTTTATCTTCCTTTTATCCTTAAGATAATTCTCGGAGGTAACAATATGACTGCTGGTTCCTGAGTCAATGATAAATTCAATAGTTGTTCCTTCAGTTTCTATTTCTTTACTTGTAAAACAGTTACTTATGTTTTTGTTGTTGTTTAAACAGAACTTTGTATAGTGAGTATTAACGCTACAATTCTGGCAATTAAATTTGGCATTACATTCAGCATATCGGTGTCCATCCTTCATGCATTTGAAGCACTGTGGTATATTATTTAAGGTTTTACCGTCACCACTCGATGTTGAAGTCCTGCAGAATCTAGCAATATGTCCTTTTTTCCCACATTTGTAACATGTCTTTACAAAGAAACTTGTCGCTTCTTGGCTGTTTTTATCATTCTCATCCAATGTTGTTGTTACAGGTTCCTCCACAAGATTGTTAGTCCTCATCCTCAGTTCAAGACTAATCCGTGATATTAAATTTGTTAATGTTTTATCACTTATTGATGTTGCCTCCCATGCTGTTCTGAAGTGATATAATTTCTCCGGCAAATTTGTTAATATTTTTGTTATTATCTGTTTATCATCAAAATTAAATCCCAAGCCTCTTATTCTGTTTGCTATATTTTCAATTACTGTGATGTCTGTCAATAAATCTTCGTTTTTAAATCTATAATTATATAATTCTTCTATTTTTTGAGTAATTTGTGTTTCTTTTTGTCCAAGGAATATATTGTCAAATTTTTCTAATATTTCTTTTGTTGTTTTACAATTTATGGCATAAACCATATATTTCTCACTAATTGAGCATAAAATTAAAAGTTTGCCTTTCGCATCTTTTTTTTCAAAATCCTTTTTAAGATTTTCACCTTCTTCCAAGATAGAGTCTATTTCTTTTGCCTTAAATAATAGCATAAGTTTTATTTTCCAAACTGAATATTCAGACTCGCTGGTCAATTTTGATAATTTTACAAATTCTTCTGCCATTTTATAACTTTATCCTCGTAATTTCTGGCTTTTAATTAATCATTCTCCGTACTTACTTGATATTATGCAGGCCCATAACCTATTGTGGGAAGGTTTTAAATTCCTCTCTTCCAACTATAGGATCCTTCATGAAAAACACATCTTCAGTAGTTATACCTTTATTCAAACCCTCAGATATTGAATTACTTCTTCAACACAATATATATAATAAAGAACCACAAAAACGATATCCCTTTACAAAATCACATCATAAATTTTCAACCAGCACGCTATACATTCCATGACTTTTCTACAAGTAAAGATCATTTGTTTCAGACATATCAATACAAAATTCAAACCAAAATCTAGAACACTTTGAACCTTATGTCACCATAGAGTAGGTAATACAGCCAGTTACGAACTATATAAAATTCCCTAAGGCTATATCTACAACAAAAAAGGCAGTTATTTAAGCCTAAGATCTAATAAGCCTAGGTTAAAAGGCAGCTTTTGGGTCTCATTTAATCAAAAAAACAGCTATCAAGTCTTGTTCTGTATTTCCAGTGCCAATAATGCGAGTGCTGAAAGCCTTCACCCTGGCCGATGTGAGCATTCTGTTCACGTTGCCGATGCTGGTGTGGGGCTCCGATACGTCGGCTGACACGAGGACCATTCACTTCGTTCTAGTCTATGCGTACAGCTTCGTAGTGTTTCTCAATGTCTTTAGTGGTGAGTACTTTCATATGGGTCAAAGTCCACCGACCGACGGCATGGCATAAAGCATTTATGCATTTATCTCGTGAACATCATTTTCAACCTTATTGCTAGTTAATTTTTAATACGAATAGATGGAAACGTGGCACGGGTGTGCCGTGCATCACATAAGATGTCTAGATAACTTCATGTTGCTTAAGGCATGTGTGCTAAGTAAATAACGTTGAATCTAGCCTGTTGGGGCGGCAATCCCGTCTATCGTAAAATGCTATTAGATCTTGTGGCATGCCATGTAGCATGCCGTGCCGTGGGTAAACGCCGGCCGTAATACTCTTAAAATTCAGCACAGTCTTCAAGCCATGTTAACATGCAATTTATTTTCTTTTTTACAGTGATATATGAATGTCCAGTTTTATTAACGTCATTCATCCTTATAATGTGTAACGTCACAAAGTACATCACATGCTACCATGCGACGCCGATCCTGAGAAGAATATTTGCCTATTGACGGTTTATATACCTAAGTCACAGATTACAAGACAGATACACAATCCCATACAAAAAAGTGTGACCTCCTTAAAACTAGCAATTCGACTAGCTATTTTTGTTTCCTCCACTTCCTCAACAGATGACAGTACCGGCGGCTCACTAATTGCCAGAAACAGCAGTTTTACAACGCCATCTATGAGTCAACCTTAATACTAGGTGGAATCGAAACTATGTGGCATTGAAACTCTAGAGGGCGTTTCTTTTCTATAGATTTGTTGTTTTATTTGTGTGAGTGAGTTACAAACATTATCATTGCACACAGCGTGACACATCGAATGCGATGAAATTATGAATCGTATTTTTTATAATATTCTAAAACAGCTTGTGTAAAATTCAACTTTTCTTGCGTGTTTTTACAATTTGAAGGTCTCTTTTAGTTCGAATGTTGATCATGAATAACTGCTCACTAATGAGGAAGCACATTAAATCTATGAATATAACTTTTATTTTAATAATATAATTATGCGGCAAAGAAATGAAATAGGTAGGTAGTAGGAGAAGGAGGATGAAAAATGGATCGTTTAGGAAGTAACTAAAAGAAAAACAGTAGTTATATTTTAAGAAAAATATTTTAATAGACAGGTTCTTCAATTAAGTACGTAAAACTAATAGCAAAGTGATCATTACAAAAACAGAAGCTAAAATAAGCAATAACACCTGCATCGCGTCTTCGCTAAGATATTTTTACTTATCCAGAAGACCAGTGGCGTAGCTAGCATGGGTAGCACCCGGGGCGGATCTTGTAGGTGTCACCCCAAAAGCCCAAACTATCTTCTATACAGGGTGTTTCTTTTAAATTGGCCAAAAGGGAGAAATCTGCATCCATAAGAGATAGGGGAACCTTTAGCTCTTTTTTGATACTGACAATTTTGGCGTTACTATTTTTTTGATCAAGTGTGAGCTGTCCACAGAAATGAGTGAAATTGACCAAAAATTTTTTAATGCTTTTCGACTCTATTTCGTGTAATTATCATTTCATTGTATCGGAAGAAAAAAACGGGACGGCGGAAGTTGGTCTAATTAAACAAAATATTTTTTCATACAAATTGCATGAACGAAAAAAAAATCATTTTTTTTTATAATGCCATGTGATTAGTTTGCGCGTGTTTCTAAGTTCGAACTCAGTGAATTTAATTCCCGCTCACCCTCCTTATAGGATACTATTGGAATATCTTAAAATGCTCAATTGTAGTTTTCGAGAACTTAATCGTCCCTTCTCACCAATTTAGGGGGTGATTTTCGAAAAACCCAACAATGGAAGGTAGTTATAAAAAACTAATAATTACTATCTTTTTTATTTACATACACCTACTCATATTTGTACCAAGTTTCAAGTTTATATAAACCTTCCTTAGGTTAAGATTAATTTATTTATTAAATTTTAATAAATAAGATTTTACATCCAAAGTTTTTCACCTCTTTTCACCCTTTATGGGGGGATTTTTATAAAATCCCTTCTTAGTGCTCGCCTACATAATAAATTGCAACTACCGACCAAAATTCAGGTTATACGTTTAGCGGATGAAGATCCTTCCCTTTAAACTTGAATACTCCTTTTCACTAACTTGGGGGGCGATTTTCGAAAAATCCAGAAACACGTGTTTAATTATTTTTGTTCTAGTGTATAAATACTGTTTTCACATAAATCACTGCACGCGTTATGAGTTTCCCATACAAACTTTAACAACGCCTAGATTACCAATGGAGGGTAGTTTTAACACAATAATAGAAACAATCGGGTGGGCGTGTACCACTGCGGTTGGGGCGGAGGGAGGACGCTGTCCTTTCTCTCTCGCGACCCGCCATCTCCTTCACGAGCATTACTGCTTCGCAGAAGGTGGCCACCGCTTCCCACTCCGTCTCGCTCCGCAGCATGGCCAAAATCAATGCCGGGTGCGAGAGGTCTCCGCCTATGGCCGCCATGAGGACACGTCGGTGCCCTGCCCAAGCTGGGCAGTCTTGCACTTTATGCTCTACTGTGTCCTCCGGGCGATCTCCGCAGTGGTGACACCCAGGTGTTTCCTCCTTTCCCATCAGACACAGGTACCTCCCGAAACTTCCGTGTCCTGTGAGGACCTGCGTCATGCGGTAGGTAAGGACGCCGTGAGGTCTCTCCAACCACTTCTCAAAGAGGCTTCTTACCGCCGCTATTGTGGCGTGCCCGTTACTACAGGTGCTAGGAACTCCAAATTTTGAATGGGTTGTCTTTTTAGAACGTAGAGATGCTGACTAGGACGGGATTTTGCGAAATGCGACCCCCGAGGGGTTTGTTTTTGGGGTCGATAGTTTGTATGAAACTTTGTTACTAAAAGTGCTAGGCGTCTCAAATCTTACATGCATTTTTTTTAAAACGCAATGGGTAAACTATGAAGAAATTTTGTGAAACTCGACTCCTAAGGGGATGTTTTTGGTGTTGACAGTTTTGAGACTCAAATTTTTACATATGGATTCTTTTTTGGACCTAATTGATACTAAAGACGGGATTTTGCGAAAATCGATCCCTAAGGGGTTGTTTTTGGGGCTGATAGTTTGTATGAAACTTTGTTACTACAAGTGCTAGGAGCTTTAAATTTTGCACCGGGTTACTTTTTCGGACGTAGTTGCTCACTTGGACGGGATTTTGCTACGGGTTTTTGTTTCTGGGGTTGATAGTTTGTATGAAACTTTTTTACTAAAAGTGCAAGGCGTCTCAAATCTTGCACGGCTTTTTTTTAAAGTTCGAAAATCACGCGGACGAAGTCGCGGGCGGAGTACTAGTTCAATAATAAAACAATGAGTAGGTAATCATTTATGTTTTTCACAGACTTCCAAAAGGAGGAGGCTATCTATTCGGATGATATTTTTTTATTTTTTTCGCGCATAACTTCATCGCGTACCAACTAGTGATGTTGCGAATGTCTGATTTTACACATTCGCGAATGTGAATGCGGATGCGAATAAACAATTTTAATATTCGCGAATGCGAATACGAATATTTACTTAATTAAAATAAAACGCGCTTAAAATGATAGATAGGTTTAACATTTCATGTCAGACATTTATTTAAAGCAAAAATTTCCATTTTTTTGGCCAATTAATTGCCAGCCCAAAGTCTGCAAAATGTGATGGGAAAGTTGGAATCAGCTGTGAACGTAACACATGGGTGAACGAACTCAAAGAGCAATTAAATTCATTAATACGGTCAAAAAATACCATGAAATAATATATTTTTGTCATCAAGTGACGCGCGGCCTATCCGGACTCGTTTGAATAGTGGATGGTCTGGTATCGGCATAAAAAGCCAAATTCGCAGAATGGCAACCTAGTCGCAAAAAGACAAACTCCCCTAGCCAATACAATTTTAACTTTATACCCCAGAGCCTTAATTTGAAAATCTATTTAAGATTTTTAAGTGATAACGACTGGAAAGAAAGAAATCGCTTTGCAATCTTGACTAGATCTTCAACTTAAAATCAAGCACATAATAAAAATCGACTTAAGCCTACTCAGCGTTTGCGTTTATGGTTTGTTACATGGCTACAGGCCAAGTTCTCAAATGACTGACATGATAAAATTTTGAAAATTCCTGTTTCAGAAATCTCCAAGCAATCCAACACTGGTACATTAGAAAGAAAAAAAAATAAATAAAAGCGATTTATCTATTTATTTTGTAGAATTCTTATTTTTGCTTTTGGTTCAATCGATTTCTTTCTTGATTTACAATAATCATGTATTTTCACTTCAAATATTTTTCTAATTAAAAAATCTATGTGATTTAAATCATGATAATCATTGGGAATATTTGTTTCAAATTTTTTCACTAAATTCGACAACAAATTGACTTTGTGAATTTCACTAATGTTTTCATGAAATAAATCAAGTGATTTTTTAACTAAATTATATAAAAAATCTGTTGGAGATTTAAGACTTGGCGTGATCAAATTACAATAAGTTTTTGTAATCAACAATAATTGTTTCTGATCAGTTAAATCAACTTCATTATTAATCAAAACAGATTTGCATGCAAGACAATCAAAATTTTCGACACACACTTTGCCTAACCAGCCAGCAAAATATACAATAGAACAAGTTTCTAACGTGATTTCAGGTGGAGACTCACCCGAAATTACGTTAGAAACTTGTGCGTTTTCTATATCCGCGCCCTCAAGTTGGAGATTAACAATCACACCACTTGGAGGTTCCGCGTTCGACGGACCAGCAATTCCCACTGCATTCTCCAATGTAGTTGGTTGTGGTGGTTGTTCTAGATTTTGCTGCTGGTTCTCAGCCGAGGTAGACACAAAAATATCTTTATCTGATTCACAATTTGTATTGTTTAATTTAATCAAATTATTTAATAGGTTGGATCGAAACATAGCTCGTAAATTTCTAGCCGTCGGGTTTCGATTACAACCACCTCTCATTCTAAAAATCCCAAATAAATTTTCAAGTATGTCTTGATTTAGTCGGTATGTCATAAGAAATTTGACCTCAGTGCCTTCAGAAAATTCTTCAGTGGAGAGCTGAAGTACAGCATTGATAGTCTGCAGCATTCCTTCAAAGCAAGGAGGACGGGTTAATTTTGATTGATTATTTTGAACGATCTTTTTTTTTAAATCACTGAATATCTCCAAGCCCCTAATTAATGTTTTATGAACTAAAGAATTTCTGTTGTTATTAATTGCACATTTAAATGGATTTTTATCAAATTTCTTTCTTGAATTGAGTGAATCAAACAAATCATTGACATTTTTTATAAAATCAGCCGTATGTTTTGCGGTATCACTCTTCAGCTCTCCACTTGCTATTGCAGTTTCAATTGCTGCTGCAACTGAATTACTAAAAATTTGAGTGGCAAACTTAACTTTCATTTTTTGAAAATTATTTGGTTTTAAGTGCACTGGGGTCAATTTTCTTAATGATTTGGTTTTATTATTTTTGTCGATACTATATACATTGATTATATCATTGAATGAAATTTCATTACCATTTAAGTAATAATTGTTTTCAAGGAAATTGTTTCTCAGATTTTTAATTAAATGGGGTACATCAAAAATTTAATAAATTTTATGATCATCAATAAAAAAGAAAGGATCATCTTTGGTGGCCCCTAAGGATTTTACAGCTTTGACATTAGTTGTGGCTTGATCACAAATCAACACTTTTGGCAATAAATTAATTTCAAATAATTTCCTTATAATTCTTGTTATGATTAATTTTAATTTTTCGGCATTTACATTTTTATTAGATAAAAAATATGCCAGTGGAATTTTCCAATTGGCGTGAATTCCCCTGGCAACAAACATCAAAGCATATTTTGCTTCCTTAGGGGAACGCTCACCATCACCAAAATCTTCAAATCCCTCAATCAAATCGTATTTCTTCGTATATTCCAAATCAGCCATAATACTCATTTCATCTAAGCAAACACCACAGGCCCTATCATTTATTGTTTGATCAGAAAACTTTTTTTTTATATTTTGAAATACATCTTCAGTTATACCTGGCATGCAACTAGATGCTTGAAGCCAGTGTTGGATTGTAGTTGGAGCAGCTAGCACTACGCCTGTATTTAATAGATGTTTATAACATCTAAGTAATTATAAGTAATTATAAGTCCCCTGCTGCTTACAGCAGGGGACTTATAATATAGTGTCAAGCAAAAATTTTTTTCTGCCTCACTCCACTGTCTTTTAGAATCTTTTAATTGCATCATTGTTAAAATTTTTGAAGCTTCACTTTTGAATCGGTGTTTTTCTAAATTAATTAAGTTATTCTTTTTAGTACATATATTTTTTTTAGTCTATTGTATCTGGTTTTTTCTCTTCTAATTATCTTAGAGGACATTTTCAAACTCATTTTTAATTTTTTGCACTTTGGAGTATCCATTGAAGTTGATTTTCTTTTCTTTGGTGTGTTAAAACATAACACACTAGATTCAGGATTTTCGGTGTCAGGACTGTTGCGAGTCCGCTGTGTCTTGTACACTTTCGTCGGAGTCAAAACTTTCAGGTCAGGCGAAATTTCTTGAGCTAAAAAAAAAACAAATATAAACTATTAAAAATCTGTAAGAACAAATGTGTTCATTCTTAGGGTCCCTGTAAACCAGTGTTTTACAAACCTGTGGGTCTCTAAAATCTCTCTAGGGTGAGTCGTAAAAAGTTGGAAAAGCTACTGTAGTAAAATAAAACAATATACAGAGTGTTTCTTTTAAATGGGCCAAAAGGGAGAAACCTGCATCCATAAGAGATACGAGAAAACTTTCTTAGGAACCTTAAGCTCTTTTTTGATACTCAAAATTTTGGCGTTTTTATTTTTTTGGTCAAGTGTGAGCTGTCCACATAAATGAGTGAAATTGACCAAAATTTTTTTAATGCTGTTCGACTCTGTTTCATGTAAGGATCATTTCATTGTATCGGGAGAAAAAAATCGGGACGGAGGAAGTTGGTCAAATTTAGCAAAATATTTTTTCATACAAATTGTATGAACGAAAAAAAATACCAATTTTTTTTATGATGCCATGTTATTTAGTGTCTTGTAAAGACCATTTCATTGTATGGGAAGGAAAATGCCCGGACAACAGAAGTGGGTCAAATCTTATGAAATATGTACTGACACTGTTAATTCGACTTTATGCTGTTAGGAGAAACATTACTCTACTTTTGACAAACTTCTACTGTTCAGATATTTTTCTGCCCATACAATTATCTCATCCTTACATGAAAATAAGTCAAACAGCATTATAAAAAAAATGGTATTTTTTTTCGTTCATACAATTTGTATGAAATAATATTTTGCTAAATTTGACCAACTTCCGCCGTCCCGATTTTTTTCTTCCGCTACAATGAAATGATCCTTACATGAAACAGAGTCAAACGGCATTAAAAAAAAATTGGTCAATTTCACTCATTTATGTGGACAGCTCACACTTGACCAAAAAAATAAAAACGCCAAAATTATCAGTATCAAAAAAGAGCTACAGTTTCCTAAGAAAGTTTTCCCTTATCTCTTATGGATGCAGATTTCTCCCTTTTGGCCAATTTAAAAGAAACACCCTGTATATCAATTTTTTATGAGGAAAAATGTTTACTATCATTTTTTTATGAAAATTAATAACTATGATGGATTAAAAAAGAATTAAGACATTGCTCCACACTAGGAATTGTGTCGTGGGTGCGTTTATGTTTCATCATCATCATTGTCACGTCAGAGTGGTGTATTTACCCTTAGGTCAAAAGGGCCATGGCGCAGACTGCAACGGGCGGCGCAAGACGGACCTTGGTAATATTCTGTGATGCCACCCCGGAATTGCCGTGCTGAATTTTAAAATACGCCACTGCTTGTAGTTCATAAAAATATTTGCTCCGCGCAGGAATCGAACCTGCCACACGCAGAGCAGCAGTGCAATCCCTATGCCACAGTACTAACCGTGCCGTCAAAAATGAATGATTGAATGTTATTTAATTTGTTCCAAAATAAAATACATGAAAAATAAAGCAACGGGTAGAGGGTCGCGAAATATGTCTTCATACTAAAGGGGCCGTGCCATGAAAAAGATTTGATTCTCTTGTCAAGCATATAATGCTTCCGGACTTCACAATCCTAGTGTAGGGCCCGGTGCAAAGTTATGAAAATATGGAACGGACATTCTTTTTGTGAAATAAATGAAATTATTATTTAATTATTATTGTGTGTTTGATCCTTTATTCAACTACAATGTTTAATAAGTTGTTATGATGTTTGATCAACATGCTTGTCAAGTATGTTTGATTGTTGAAACTACTTTCAAAACTGGGCTGTTCCGGAATTATTACATACATATGAGTCAAATTTATAAATTCTTTTTTTTTAAGACGGTTCAAAATAGATAATTCCCATTAATTAAGGTAGATACAATGTGATTATCCCAACAAATACCTTGTGATGTTGATGGGCGTGGTGAATGTGGCGTCACAAACTGCTCATCATTATACTTATGAGGCACTGCCTTGTTTGATAATCTTTTCCTTTTTCCATCCTTATTTTGAATGTATTTATCATCAAAATGTGTTATACACAGGTATCTGTTCCGCAGGTGCTGATGATTAAGGTGAGCTATTGTCATGTTTCCTAAAATAAAAACATGGGAAAATCAAAAACAATATTATGTTATAACATGGTCACATTTTAGATGTAAGTTTATCAGAGTAACCAAGATTGGCTATAAACCTTTATCACACAATCCTTAATAAGAGGTTCACAATGTTTGATCTTATTAATTATGTGACCTGCTAAGTTAATGACTTTGTGCAATGAGTAATTAAAACGGAGAATCTGTGTATGTGCATGTACAAAGACGTTTAGCAGTGGTCTTAAAATACACTAAATTACATAATATGTTATTTATTTTTTATTACCTAAAAGTCCTAAAAGTATGAATACATTAATTGTACAGCTTGGCAAAAAAGAGTGTGGAAAAATTGAGGTCGCTACTAGTTGTTTTATTTAATATAAATAAACAAGTAAGCACTGATTGTTGCAAAATAATGTAGAAATTAATAAAATAACATGACGAAATTGTTTTTTGACACAGAAGCTATTTGAAGTTGACTTTTATAATAGTGTTATAAAAGTACCTACTCTGTGAATAGTGTTTTCACAACAAATGTTTCTTTGCTCTTGACTCATAATAATCGTCTGACAATTTGAGTACTTTAAGCGGCCTACCCAAATGTCCTTTCTTTGGTATTGTTCGTCGTGTCGTTGAGCTCCTTGAGGTCTGAGTCGAGCTACACGGTCACCGACAAATGCTTGCACTGACTGGACAGGTCCACTCAAATCTGTGTGGTTCTTTCTTCAAAAGACCGTCTCAGACACCCACATGGTCCTCGTATGACCTGAACAATGTCTGGACTTTAAAAGAGACTGTGACCTCTGAGTTTGTTTCGGCTGTTTCTTCTCAGAGTAGTCAGGTACGAAACACCGGCCTCATCTAGCTTTAAAAATATTGATTATGACGTGTAAAAGTGTTTTTTTATAACCAATTTACAAAATAAATATCATTTATCATTTATCTTAATTTCAATTGTCACCACCTCAAGACTCTTGCCAAGCTGTACTAATTGTAAAAAAGTGTCAAATGCAAAACTTTGAAGTTGATTTATGGGTCGGTATGCACTTTTTTTCGACAACTGATTTATAGATTTGTAACTTTTTTGTAGTAATACGGATAATATTTAAGCAGTAAATGCACTTACCACAATTGCTCAACCAAGCTGCCAAACGACTTGCATCTCCAGTTGGAAAACGAAATATTGAAAATTGTTCCGATGTATTATTACACCTAAAATATGAGCACTTGATTGGAGCCATAATGAGTGCACTTTGTAGATTCAAAGTCCGAAATTCACTAGCTTATGTCGTCGTATGTGCAAGGTTCGTCGTTGTCCAGTATTCAGGGTCCAGGTCAAGTCATAGGCATGTGTCTTTTCAAAATCCGTAATTCGTAGCCAAGTCGTATAAAAGAAAACAAAAACACATTCGAAGCAGATAGACGCACACCTATCAGTTGTTTAAAATTAAAAAACAAGTGACAACAAGGTCAGCAGTCTTAATCAGACATGGCGGGACTGAATTGACATTGCTAGAGAGAATAACTACCTAATTTATCAATGTTTAGTAAATTTTATATTTCCAGGTTTAATAAAATTTAAAAAAAAATGTATTTTTTTTACATGTAAGTAATATATTTAATATAAAAGATTAAATATACTTAAAATGTAATGTCTTTATTATGAAAAATTAAGAAAACGCCATCTATTGCAATTAGCTCTAAACAAAATGGGTAACAGATAGTTGAATCTTACGACTTTACCATTCTATCGGATCGAATCACGTTCGAATGGAACTTAAAGTTTTCAATTATCTTTTTTTGTCAAAATTACGTGATTTATGAGTGTAAATAGATAAGACAGCCTTGAGAACCGATGTTTTAATATTTACTAAGCTTATTTTAACCAAAATCCGCAATTTAGTGGTTGTAAATTTTGCTAGAGTTACCTGTACTGCCATCTAGTATTTTTTTTCAAGACTAATTATAATTCGTAAGCGATGAGAGGCTATGCCTAAGTGAACGAGAGATCGTAAGTCTGAACCATTAAAGAATTACGTTGAGATGTTTATAGATTATCAACTTTAAACTTTAGTAGATTAAGTTGAAAATATATTAAAGAGAAACTATAGTTTCGTCGACTACGACTTACGCTGAAAAACTATGTCTTATCAGAAGCAGCCCTCAAAAATAAAGTTGCGGTATTTGGATTGGGATTGAATATTACGGGTTTTAGATTTGGAAAAAGTACAGCAAGATAACATAGTACCACTAAACTGCGTTCATGAACCTGTATCAGTAACAGCTCTTATACATTTAAAAACTGATCTCGTGTTTCATAGGTCAATTTCGCCCTAAATATTTATTATAAATGTTGATAAAAATAATAAACACTTTCACAGTATCACAGAGTATTTATTTCAAAAATATAACCTCAATATTTTGCTATTTATGAGTTTACTTAGCTAAATACACGATATTATACATTGGAGTTTATATTATATTATACATTTATTTAGCAGTTACTACACAGAAAATATAATGCATGGAGTAGAAGATACCTACTATAAGTAATTATATACCTATTTTTATAGCAGTCATAATTGTAGCGTATTTATTCTCCAGTTTTACCAACCAAAAATTAAATTGTGTTTGAGTAGCACATATTTAAGCATATTGCTCTAGGCAACTAAGAGAGTGCTATAAAAACAACAAAAGTATTTTTTTTATAAATGATGTTTCTGTAGAAAAATATATAATATAATCTAGGAATGTATATGCAAGTGTCTGATATTTTATAACCAACCATTTACAATTCCTATTTAAAGGTTTTTAATATAATTCCGGGAATATAACTGATACTTACATAACTACATTTTATATTTATGAAATAATTCGTAAGAACTAAACCTAAATGCAATACTAAATTCGCAAAGATGAACTAAATGAGATTTTAAAATAAACACTAAGAAGAAATTATATATCAATACCGAGACAAATATTAGCTATCAAATAGCAGTAATAATATTATGTTTTTGTGAATCTAAAATGAATTGAATCTTGAATATATTATATTATGATTATATATATTAATAGATAATGGCATTACTGATGGGGAGAATTTTAGGTGAACATGTTCAACCATGTCTATTATTAACCTGTTTTAAAATATAACTTTGCCAGCTTTAAATAACTTATAAAACATATAAAAACCCTTTAGCCCTTTGGTGATTTTTCTCACAAAATATTTGAAATATAAAATTGAAAAAATACATGCAATTACTGTATTATTTTAATCTTGATCCAATATAATTTTGAAAATAAACACTTAGCCTGTATCATTTTACATAGACATACATTTTATTACAAACTACAGCAAAAATATACAAATAGTAAATTGTGAAATAATATTTCGTTTAACACTGGCAACACCATTCAGTCTTTGGCTAAATTGAGCAGAAGCAAAAATCTAAACTAATATACAATAGAATACAATGATTGACGATAAAAAATAAATATTCACTTTATACTGGCTACTAACACGCTTAAGCTAAATGATATGAAAAGGAAATTAAATAAAACATAAAAATTATAATGAGAATTTTCCGTCACTTAATTTGTACACTCTCACAAGCCTTGCCCTGAAGCCCCAATTTTATAGTAATACAATCAATTCAATTATACGATAAACTTGTGCAATGTGATAAAACTAGATTACAGTATTTTTTACTTATTTGTCTCTTATCTAATAATGATGATTGAATAGAAAATAATGTTGACGAAAATATCTTTGTTCTGCTATTACATTGTGGTCTAAGTTGTTAATGCATACTGTTTCAGAATTCAATTCTATGCTGAAAATTTTAAGGTTGAATCTCTTTTGAAAATATGAATGTAATAATAATGTAATGTTGTTGTGAAATATGTACATAACAGTGCCTTTAAAATGTTGAATACATTTCAAGCAATAGACATTTACATTATAAGGTTAAAGATAACTAATGACATGTTTAGACATGGATAGTGTTAGGCTTCGGGAATTGAACAAAGAAAACCTAGCATTTTCTTCAAGATAATGCTAATCTTTATGCGAACAGTAGATTTTTTTTTTACTTTCAATCTACTTTTGAAACCCAACAATAATACACTATCCACATCTAAACACCCTCTTATAAACAATTTATCACATAGAGATTGAAAGGCGTAACATAGTATTGATTACCAGAAACTATCCTACACAGTATCATAAATATAGGCATCTGTTCACCTATCCATAAGCAAGATGATTCATTGCACATAAAAGTGTGCATTTCTACCACACACATAACAGAGAATGTAGAAAGAACACAGAACAGAGAATGTTGTCAAATTATGACGTCATTGTCACACTATCAGTATATATTTTTTTTAATGTAAATTCCAAATGGTCAAAGTAACTTTTGTTCCTATGACAAAGAAGGCTGTATTTAATTAAGATAGCATGTCATTAATCAATTGGATTACAAGGAACTTCAATCAAGATTAGCATTTTGCTTGGGTCATTCTTTAGCTTAGATACAAAGCACTTTACGAGTAAGAATTATAAATCTACAAAATCAAATATAGCATACCATCATAATATGAATAACATTGTAAGTCTGCATCAAAACTGTATGTGTGCTATAGAATATTAAAGCACCTATAGTATATTTTTCCTTACATTGTCTTATTATGGGAAACAAGTTGAATATATTGGTCGTAAGAAACAAAATCTGCAAATTTAAGCAAAAAAGAGCTCATGTCAAAGGAAAATCAACAGTGAACTAAGGTTTACTTTACTGTATTTATTTCTTCAGATAACATGCCCATTCTGTTTAAAACACCAGAAACAAACTTCCGGCAGTTTTGATTTGCCCAAAAATAATAATCTTCTTGTTGCTAAGACAAGTGAAGGAAAAACACACTAATTATAAGCTAACAACAACATAGAGAATATTTATTTTAATACATTTTAACATTCAGTACTTGGATGTGTTTTCTTTGACCTTTCTTGTTCATAAATATGTCTTATTTTGGTACACTGCCAAATTCACTTTTCTTGAAACAAACATTGTAATCATAAATACATCTTGGTCTAGACTAAATTAAAAAAAGTGATTCTCATCATAATTAATTTCAACTTGTTTAGCTACCTTGAACCAAAAGCCACATTAAAACCAAAACATTCCCATAAATTGTTACTTTCTAAAACACTTTCTATTTTTATCTAGATGGTTTTATTTTATAACCATAGACAAGAATATTGGCTAAATGTCTAGGTGTGGCACTAATGGCAGACGGTCAAAGGCCACTTCGTTTTGTACTCAATCCTAGTAGGTATTTAATTCTGTGGTTAATGCACTTCTTAGAATATGATTCCACCATTTAATTAAAAAAATATAAAACAGTTTTTTCCCGTCTCATTGAGGAAATCAAAGAACAAAAATGTGTTTTTTAGACAGGAAAGCATTACACTAATTAGTTTTGAAATTGTTACTTATCCAAGGATTTTGTAATAATCTTTTAAAAGAAGATACATAAACTAAAAATTTCATATAATTTAAAATACTTTTTTATCTTATTTAAACGTAGTAGTTTTATAACAAAACACATCCAATAACTATTCCAGTAAATATAACAATTACAAGCTACATTAATAAATTACAATCAACAAGGCAACTAGGGACTGAGTGGTGGGTCATCGTTGCCGATCATAACATCTTCATACATGACATCATGTGTTCGTCTTGCCTCAATCTTCTGTCGGATGTAATCAACTAAATTGTACTTCCTAACTACTAGCACAACGCCTGTTATGAGTAGAGCAAGCGTGAAGATGGTCACTATAGCTACCGTCGCGCCGTTGCTTGAGCCAGCCGCGTCTGCCGGCGTCTCGCAGTCATCCCCGACGCGCACAAACCCTCTCAGACACTCACATGCATGCGTAGTCGCATTACACCTTTGGTTCTCAGGACATGGCCCGATAGACGTCTCGTTGCAGGACAGGATGCGCTCTGTTAAAAAGAATAAACTCCGTAACACAGAATAAATTGATTCAATTAAATAATCGTTGGCTACTTACAACTTACCCGAGTAACCGTATTGTATCAGATTTAGAAGCAATGTCGCCAAAATGTCGATTGTTTTCAGCCCCATGATGTTGTAACACCGCGCCAGGGTATATTTACATCACAATTACTTCTAAATATGCTAGAGTTTATCGTCTGTTTGAAAAAGTGAACAGTACCTTCATGAGCAGCGCAAGCAAAACAAACGTCAAAAATATTGTGCTGTCATACTTCAAACACGTTTAGTAGCTACATTTTTTGACAACGTCCACAATTGCGTTATTGGATTTTTTTTATGGATTCGCTGCCATATAAAATTATTTAATCTATTCATAAATCAAAAAAGAGACGTTTAAGTTAAAGCGCCTAAATCCTGTTACATATTTTAGTTATAACAGTGGAAATAATAAGGAAACGATTTAGAAAATAACAAAACGTAACAGTTACGTTCCGTATAACGCATAACGTATGGAATACAGTATACAGTAATTACGAAAGTTAAATAGTAAAGAAATAAAACACTGATCAAAATTTGACTTTTTATTACCTTCTATTTAAACATATTATGATATCACATTGAATACCTACCTAAATAAAAGATTGCACGCCTACGAACACCCTAGAATTACTAATACCCGCTAACAGATGGTGTATCCTACCATCATAGAATTGAAAAGTAAGTCTATCAGTCTAAAATATCACAACTTTTTTTTTATTGTTCATCTGCTTCGCCCCACGTGTATCTTTCGGGTAAGATGTAATCTCTTACATCATGGCCATAAGCTTCGACACCACCGTTGCCATCGTCCGCACCCTCTCTGAAACAACAAATAACAATCATTAACAAATACTGGCGTTTTAGTTTATTGGTAGTATGCACGACTGCTGAGCCATGGGCTCTGGATTATAATAATAGTTCAAAATAATAGCGTTACTAGGTTTTTCTACTGTAATCTGTTTTAGAAGCAGTTAGGAGTAGGTAGGTTGGTGGTAAATGTTGCCTCGTAGTTGGTTAGTTAAGAAGTAGGTACTATATGAAGTACCTGGGTACCAACTTATAGGAAAGAGTTTTTAGATCATTTTTATTTCATTGTAAAAGCTTACTTCAATTCTGAATGAGTTTCCTCTTTGCGTTGTTTCTGCTTCCTTTTGGGACGCTCTTCCTCTTCATATCCAATCTCTTCAGGCTCCCGATCTCTTTCGGCTGCAAAGAAATAACACTATAAAACTAACTTATTTAATGGAGGTAACTACCTACTTGGGAAATAAAAGAGTCGTCCACTAAAAGGTTTTTTATTAGGCATTGTTTATAGATCATCGAAGATTGCTAAGCTATCGGGGGGATAAATTCAGTGTCTTTTAAATCGGTGGATTCTTTTTAGAGTCTTGTGTATCGGCGGGGTTAGTTATTTTCTTTTTTCAAAATCTTTGTGTTCTTGCAACTAAAACAGCCATCTGAAAATTCTTCTCAAAATCTTTCTAGGTCTTATTAGCTTTTCTGATTCACCTAGTTTCTCATAGTTGTTGCTGTAGGCTCCATCCTGGCCCTTTTCTTCTTGTCCATACGAGTCCTGCTTTTCAAACTCATAGTGGTCTCCTGCCTTCTTGTGGAAGGAGTCGAATTGTTGGTAGCCTTTCTTTCCACCACCAGTCTTCTTACGGGAGTATCCTATCTCGCCATCGCCTTCATTTTGGACTGATTTGTGCCAGTCATCCGGCTGTGGAAGATTAATAAAAACAGAATGAGTACAAGTACGGAGATAGGTAAGGCAGGTGCTACAGCTGATAAAAACGGTTGTTTTTATCAGCTGTATGTAGCACAATACCTACTGTAAAGTAATATGATTTTTGTAAATACTTATAATGCATTACGATGTTTTAAGTTATACTGATACTGCTAGCCTTCATCCCACTACTGGGTAAAGGCCTCTCCCCGTGACCTCCAGGGCTCCAATCGATCCAGGGCCAAAGTGGACCACTGGTCGTTGGTTTTATCCAGCTCATCCCGCCATCTTCTACGAGTTCTGCCGCGACGCCTTTTGTCTGTGTCAGGGGTCTACAAAGTGGTTATTTAAACCTACAGCTCATTGGATAAGCGGCAGACGTGGCGGGTCTAAGCCCATTTTAGTGTAGCGGTCTACCAACGTCGACAATTTGTCTTTTTGAGCGCAGTGTGCAATGGTGTTAAGTTATAATTCCCAATCAATTTCCTTCGGACTTCACACACAGATTAATAATTTGAATGAAATTATAGCAAGTCTAACAGCAATTATTTGTATACACACTTACCGCAGCAGCCCTAGTTTCTCTGATGTATGATCCAACTGAAACGGTGTCATCAACCATCAAGAGATCTTCAAGAATGCTGTCAGCACTGGTAGGCAGAGTCGTGGCCAGCTGGAGCAGGCCCAGAGCAACCACCGCGAATTTTAACGCCATTTTTGAATCTGTGGAAATTAAATCAGTTGTCTTTTGATGAATCAATTTTTTTTTTAGATTATGTTTCCATCCTGTTGCGTAAGCTGTGGGTTCTGTGTAAGGAACAAAGTTTAAAAATTCTCAGTCGTTTTTTGATTTGGGACTATGATTAAAATCGATCAATTATGGGAGACTAATTCCATCCAATGCTTTTAATTTCAATTTAAACATGATCATAAGCTAAAATTAGGTAGGTATATCAAAAATTCAATCATGTGCAACAAATAGAACCGAATCGTTACTAAATGTTTTTACCTCAAGTTACACAAAAAGTACAGTTGCTTTGACGCGTTCAGTTCAATAGCAACTCAACACAATAATTCAAATCTTGTATTTTATATAACTCGATATTGCAGCCGCCTTGATCTTTCACAACCACTGGCTGACCTATGTTCGGTTCTTCTCGAGTACCTTCGAGCAGGTTAGCAGTTTTTGTGGCCATTTCATCAATGGTTTCTTTAAATTCTCTTTTGTGGTTGACGGCGTGTGTGGCGACCCGTGACTACAAACATTCCTGTGGAGAGTTTTCTACGACCAAACGTAACTGTCTTTACTCTGTAGCTCCGCAACACAGAAAAACGTCTCATCCATCATAGACGATTTTCTATAAATGTCCAAATTCAATGTAGTTCTTTTATTTATCATCGTTTCGTTTACCAACACTGTAATTACCAGCATCTTAATTATTTTCTTTCTCTAAGTTTCTATGACCTTCAAAGATTTAGTAACTTTGGTAACCTGGCAGAAAATTAAATGTTTCATTACTTTTAAATGCTGCGAGTATTTCAATAGTTCATGATAAGTCAACACAGCATGAAATTGAGCAAATACTTACCGCAGACTCGAAATGAACTTAAGAAACTATTCCGATATGTTGTTGATTCGATTATGACACGATTCAATTGTGTGAATTGATGAAAAGTGCGAGGTATAATAACAAGTAAGCTGCCTGGTTTATTGGCAATCACTTTGGGTGGTACCTGCATTACTTATTGTGATATTCATTGGTCGGCTAGCAGGTAAATTAAGGCCAGGTAGAAGAAGAAGAGAAAGCACCCTAATGAATTAGCTTCTGATCTATCATCATCGTATCAGCCAATTTCCGTCCACAGCTGAATGTTAGCCTTTCCAAAAGAGCGCCAACCATCCCAGTCTTGGTCAGTCCAGTTTCATCCGCTGCCAGTCACCTTCATCGATCCATCGTCTTGAGACACGGCCGGCCATTTGTGTTTCCACCCACGACACATAAGAAATTCCTAGTGCAAATCCAATATCTGGAACCCCAGCATTGCTCTCGCTGTCCGGTGGTGTGAGTGTCGAACTAGTTGGAAACCGTGATCTTACGAGATTGTGGGATGATGATTCCTTTGAATCATATCTGAAGATTAGTGTGATATCTTTATATCACACTAATCTTCAGTCAATAATAAAATTTTAACAGTCGACAAAGGCAAAATGCTTTCGTCGACTGTTTCAATTTTATATTTCCTGATTACTCTTAAATAATTATTATATTTTTCAATAGCTGCATGGCTACTGATGGTAATTAATTCATTCTTAAACTTGGTAACACAACTAAAAAAGTATTTGTGGAAGATTTTACAGTAGGTACGTATAGACACCAGCACCTCAATCAACCACGATCTGTCAAGTTTCTTCAATAGATTTTCAACCTTATCACAATAGTGGCAGGTTAATGTTCGTTTGGAAAAAATAGATTCGGGTTGGTTGACCTGCTTGCAGCTATACCCACTTTGATAAACGCTTGAGTAGGTTGAGTTACCCTTGACTTCAGTTTTCTTAATTAAATAAATTGTAATTTGTTCAATATAAATTATCTATACATATAATAAAATAGTAGGAAAGTCAAAACTGTACATTGAATATTTTTTTTAAAGAATACTTGGGGTGTGATCTACAATCGATACCGAAGCCAAAAATATAGTTTTTAGAATTTTTGTCTGTTTGTCTGTTTATCTGTTTGTCTGTATGTATGTCCGGGATAAACTCAAAAAGTACTGGACGGATTTGGATGATTCTTTTTTTGTTGTATAGGTATTAAGTCTGGCCAAAACATAGGCTATAATTTATTTTGGAAAATTGAACACCTGGTGCAGAACCGCAACAGACCAGCTAAACTATAAGAGATACAAAAATGGTGCGACAGCAAAAATTGTTCCACGTGATGAGCATTTTCTGCTGAGAGAATTAGTTTGAAGATCTGGAACACCTGATGTGGAACTCCAAGAGCCCAGCTACACTATAACATATACAGAAATAACGTCTTAGCAAGAGTTGTTCAGCGTGATGAGCACTCTCTGTTGACGTACAAAATTGAAGATCTAGAACACCTAATGTGGAACTCCAAGAGCCCAGCTACCCCGCGGTGGTGGACGCCCACGGCGTCGGACGTCACAAGACGATCTCCAGCCACCGTAGGCGCGGGCATGGTCGGACGGCGAGTTGCCCTTTACGCGCCGTCCGACCATGGACGGCGCGTCGTGTTCCACGCGCGCCTTAAAGAGCGTCAGCATAATGACGGGGCCCCCTCTCAGAGAGCTAAAGCCTGCCGGGGTCGCGGGACTTATACCATCACCGTTACCCCGGAACATAAAGGGCTATTGAAGGACACCGTGGATTTTAGTCAGTACAAGTCTGACAGTCCCTCCCGGCCCGCCCGGGGTGGGAGGACTCATTTGATGATTTACCACGAAAAAAAAGAGCCCAGCTACACTATAACATGATTTTTTTCAACTGGGCGTGGATGGCTATCTTCGAAACTATGAGGAATATCGAAAAATGTTGACTACTCCGTTCAACAATTCTGGGAAGTAATCATATACGGCAAACTTAAGAAAACCGTATAATTGAAAAAAAAATGATCAATCTTCAAGGCGATGACTGTATTCGAAACTTAAGTTAACCTTTTCTTCTTTGAAATCATGCTTATTTTTGTTCAACTCAACGCCCAGTTGAAAAATTCAACCTGTATAGGAATGACGTCTTAGAAAGAGCTGTTCAGCCTAATGGGCATTATCTTTTGTTGATGTATTAAAATATAAGATTTGGAACACCTGATGTTGAAATCAAAGCCTTCACTAATTTCACGGACTGATTTTCGATGACGATTAATATATTAATACAATTTTTATTCTGCTGGCCAAACTCCCATGAATTTTTTACCCGGGCGCTTGGAGTTGGGTATCACACTTTTCAGATCTTCGATTTTGCCGACCCCATTGTCGCTGGCACAAGCAACAAGATCCGCGTACGAAGTCGCGGGCAGAAGCTAGTAATCAATAAAAATGCGACATTATTGGAACATACCTTGACCACGATTTCATAAACAGTCCAATCAACGAACAGTTGTAGAGAGATAATTCTTGGAACACAATTTTTGACAACGCAATTTTCTTTGCAGTAGTTAGTTTTGCAGTAGTTTGTTTTTGACCATACCTAGATACGCCTAGATAGAATATCTACGGGACATAGAATCAGGGGATGTTGACATGACTATGGTCTCGACATTTTACAGCAAAAGATCGCGTAGGATACCTAGTTATGGTCGCGGGTCTTATACCATCACCGTGACCCGGGAACATAAAGGGCTATTAAAGGACACCGTGGATTTTAGTCAGTACGAGTCTGACAGTCCCTCCCGCCCTGCCCGGGGTGGGAGGCCTCATTCGATGATTTTAATACGTAAAAAAAAAAGGATACCTAGTTATGTACGAAGGGCTTTGTCGTATCCGTTTGATACCACGAACTGGGAAACTAGGCCCAGTTCTGGGTTCTCTCTATTTAGATTGCCAAGCTAAAGAAAGAACTTAGGTGATCTACAAGTAATGTAAATAAAACCCAAAATTGATAAGCCTGTTTAGTTTATTACTGTCATTAAGTCGCCATTATTCTGTAGGTATTGTATCCTCTGTTCGTGTAACAGATGTATAAACTGCTATGTAGTTTGGAGACGCCGACTCATTATTTTCCGTCAGTTCGACTGGGCCTGATGATGACATGGTTAATTGTTTCTCTTTCAATGAAGTAGGAAGAACATCGTACATTAATGCCCATTCTTTTTTCAATTGTAGTTCCTCCAATGCATTTCCACTGGAACATTACAAAAGACTTCATACAAAAATGTTATTTCCTCACACATAAAAGAGAAATTGAGTTCAGGACAGTTGTTTACTTGCTCTGACAAATGAAAATTCTGAACTGGACAAGAAAAAAAAAATCAAATATTTTTTTAGCCTGTTGTCCCACGGATGCCCAGTAAGAGCTGACGCCGTTTCCATTACTCTCGATATTGTGTATCTTCTCTTTAGTTCTTAATAAACTTACACAGCATCATCAGTAACATCGAAACGCATAACTGAGAAGCCGACGTCGCGCCCTCTTTGTATTGCATTCTTGACCAGCATGTTGATTATCTCCGGACTTCTGGGACTATCTTGAGGTACAATGAGAATAACCTGAAACAAAAAAATATGATTTAAAAAAACATGTTCGTCTTACCTAAGCTGAGCTATTGGGTTTTTTTTTGCGTGGTAAAATGATCAAATGAGTCCTCCCACCCCGGGCAGGGTGGGAGGACTTCTTCACTGTCACACTTCTACTGACTAAAATCCACGGTGTCCTTCAATAGCCCTTTATGTTCCGCGGTCACAGTGATGGAAACAAGTCCCGCGACCCCGGCAGGCTTTGGCCCTCTGTGAGGGGGCCCCGTCATTTTGCTGACGCTCTGAACACGACGCGCCGTCGACCCGGGCATGGTCCATGGTCGGACTGCGAGTTGCTCTGAGCTATTGGGGTTCTGGAACTTTTAAGCTCTTTACTTTAGTTACCTAACCTTTTTTCCATAACCGCTGCTGGTGTAAGGCAAACCCTAATTCGTTCCATTAACTCTTTTCCTGGGTCGGTTCAAACCAGTCCTCGTAATGTATTTTTATTTTATTAATTTTATAAATAGAGAATATTGAAAGAGTAGCCCAATGGTACTGGAAATATAAAAGATGTTACGGTGAAGGCTTCAGAGAGAGGATCCTCCTAATAATACAAGCCTTGTTTATAAGCACTACTTTCTGAACCAAGCTTCTGATCCGATTGCCTAACGAAATCTTTAAATAGGATGTCAGACTTTGTGTTATAGGCCTACACTATGCACAGCTACATTTCATCAGAAATATCTACCAAACGCTACGCTCACAGGTGGTAAATTTCGCACGGGACACACCTGCAGTATGTTATGCACACGGTATTTATCGTGCAGCGCTGGTGCGCGGAGACACTGCGCGGTGAAATGCATCAGCCTTCGCGACCGGGTGCAGCGGATACATCGAGCCCACTTCTCTAGCATAGATGCGTCCCAAGGACACACGATCATGCTCAGAGCCAGCCCTCGGATTTGTGTCCAGCCTCGCCGCGATTCTTGTTGTTCTGCTACCATCGAGTGACCTGGACGAAGGGGTTAGGAAATTGATCACCTTGTTCAGAGATATAACTTTATTTGATTAAGATAACCGTCCGATACATGGGGTTGGTTAGTTGGTTGGTGTCCTTATAGAAAACAGCACCTTTCTGATACATTGTGTATGCAAATATAAATTTTATATTAGGTCTTTTCTTGTGTTTGGAGGAGTGAAAAGCGTAATCTTGCTTATTGGCATAGAGGTACATACATTACATGACTTTCATAAAAAATATCAAAATACAGGGCTTGAATGAAATTATTTTTCTCAAATGGAGATGCTTGAGCTGTTGGTAAATAGTTCTCGTATTTAATTGTGAAATGTATGAAAATATGCTTACTTAAAGCAATAGGTATAGATTTATATGGGGTTATCAAACCTTGTGCCAATGCCCTAGCGACGTAGTCACACAGCACAAGATGGTGTGTCGCAGACGGTGGCATGGCGAGGGTGGGCCAGGCTACTTTGGCGTGCTCGCGCACGAAGCGAAGCACGCGCGGCACGTCGGAGGGCCGCGCGCGTCGCACGCGAACTCGCTCCTCATTCTCGGTGCCATGTACCTGTAAACAATAGTCACTACAACACATAATAAGACTGCCCGCATCTGCATAGATAGGACTGCTATAATAAGTCTACAAATGCTAGGAGATAGGCCTGTGAGAGATATTGGGGTGATTACACCATGCAAGTTCTATGCGCGAAGATGGCCTATGGATTCCTGATGATCTCATCAGTGATGTTGCCCATGCTTTCTACATCATGATTTCTTTCAATGTATTTATTCCTGCACAGTGCCTGAATCCATACAAACTGACGAATTAATCTTATATTCTTATTG